>CM035112.1:25231585-25645214 GCA_020205505.1 Panax japonicus | reverse complement strand
AAATAATATTATTCAGATAATATGAATTATTGCTTCGATAATGAAAAATACTGTATAGTGACAATTATTGAAACAACAGTAATATAAAATATCAATGCAGCAATTATTGAATCAATAAAATAAAATACTGAACAGTAATTACTGTAACCATTATTGAGTAGTGCCTTCTTACGTAAGAATCAATAATTGGTGCAATACCGTGTGCTACTGTGCAACAACGCGTATTACTTTACTTTACCCATCGGGTATTCCAACAGTGTTAACGGTAACAACTACGCCGTTATTTATAAACAACTTATATTTGTCGTTTTCTTCATCCAATCGCTTTCCGTTATGGGGCCCACAAAAGACTGCGCCGTCGTACGAATATTCCCCGACAGAAAGAATATTCTACGACCAAACGAATATTCCCCGACAACAATGAGTATTTTATAACCACTTGCTTACTTTGAAAAAAAATTCATATATCACCCTTAACTTTAACCTTCTATCAATTTAACCATTTACTGAATTGTAATTATAAGAAAAATTGAATACTTTTATTTCATAAAATTCGGGGTCTTACAATCTCCCCTCCTTATGAAATTTCGTCCCCGAAATTTACGTACCTGGTATTTCGAAAAGTTGAGAATACCTTGCTTTCATTTCAGATTCTATCTCCCGAGTCATTATGATTTCTCCATTCCTCATCTCCTGTATTTCAGATATCATTCTAGAATACAGCTTCAAAACAAGGGTTAATTGAACAAATTAACATATCACATAATATCCTGATATTATGACCAACCAACAATTTAAGCTTAGGTATGACACACTAGCGAAGGATTTACTCATCTCTCCCCTCCTAGTTCTATTCCCCGATCTGCGCCAGAGATCATATCCCTAAGCTCTGATACCAACTGTGACAACCCCAAAATAGGTCCATTCCAACCAACCCATTTTGAGTCGCTAAATACATGGTACAGAAAACAACTACAACTTTATTACAACAATTGTCGTGCAAAATACAACAACACATATGCTGTGAGTTTGTATACAAATGTATATCAACTGTGACTCATGTCCCAACCGTGAACAGTACCTCATAATGACACCTTACATAAAGGTATAGTCGAAAACTGTTTTAGAAATTAGAATCTTTGGGAAGTGCTCAAGGAAACCTTCGTACATGGGAGGCCATGCTTCTAGGTTATAATAGATATCATATGGCCACAGAATTATCCTTGGTTGACCCAATAGACCCCAAAGAAAAACGAGAAGATTACTATCATATTCTTCCCAATGGCGAGTCTTCTCTTGATATATCATTATCTCAACTGTCTCTAATTGAGAGTTATATTCCAAATAGACTCCAAGATCATATAGATAGTGCTGGTAGATATACTCAACAAGTGGATGAGCACATCCATGTCTTATGATGACACGAGGTGGTATGTCATTAGACATCTTGTATGACAGTGGCAGAACACCCTTCCAAGTTAAATTCACCTCACCCTCAACATCTATAGACCACCGTTCTATTCCCTTGTTATTCCCCCGCTCGACCCAGCTACACTCGTATTACCTGTAAGGAATTGTAAAGCAAAAGGGTGAGCACAACTAGCTCAGTAAAGAATGTCATAACTAAAGATAATTAAATTATCAATAGCCTTCATCAATAATAAACCAGAGATTTAGAACATATGGTAGATGATAAAAATTTCAACCATAGTTGCAGCGGAACGAGCAATCCATTAGAAGAGTCAAATAGACTATAAAGTCTATTATCTTCTCCACATTAAAAGTCCACCAACAATGTTTTATCCCTGTAACATCAATCAACAGTTCCTTTCCACAATCATATGAATAACTTATAATAATAATTGTGATTCTAATTACTCTTCTCATCCAGGACGAAGATAATTTTCATCACCTGTCTTTACCTGAAACATCAAAGATCATGGTTATACCAAATCACAGTTCCTGTTCATAATCATACTAATAAATTCATCTTTGCACTACGGGCCAAAGATATACATCAATAAGTCATCTTTGCACTACAGGCCAAAGATATTCAACAACAGGTCATCTTTGCACTACAGGCCAAAGATATTCATCAACAAGTCATCTTTGCACTACATGCCAAAGATATTCATATCTCAAAGAAATACATAATCATTTCAGAATTTATATAAACCATAATTATAACCATGTTGATCATTTCACCTCTGTACTTAAGCTAAAGATATTCAATTATAAATTCAATGGTCATGATCATACCAATCAACAATTCAACTTTGCACTACTGGCCAAAGAGAACCCATAGTCATGATCATACCAAAAATCTACCCATCTTTACACTCAAGTCAAAGAGAAATATCATCATTAGGGTTATAAAATGTTATATATGATAATAAAATCAATATAATCAATATAAAGTTTTAATCTCCAGAGTAATATTCATAAATCAACTATAATTTGGTTAGAAAAAAGAAACCAATTTTGTCATGAATAGTAACTCGTGAATAGTAACTCGTGAATAGTAACTCATGAATAGTAACTCGTGAATAGTAACTCATGAATAGTAAACCCGACTCAAAAAGGTAGAAATTCCACAATAAAATCTATACCAATATTTTGGTATAATGATATTGAAAGAATAATATTTATTTAAGCTTATAAACAATTTATTTTAATTGTTTACACTTTACTAAATAATGCATTTAATCATTTTAAAATGCCAAACTCATAATATTTCATCACCAATAACCAAAACCCTCATCAAAAATCTGCATATACCTCATATATGATTCTCAAGCCATAAAATCATATTTTCCAATTTTCTTACTTCACATAACATATTTAATTCATTTACTCATAACTAGAATATTTTCATGAAAAATACTAAATCAGTTCCAAAAATATTTCTTTTCTGGGATTTAGCAGAATATAGTCCTATATTGAACATATATTTTTCTCAGAATTTTTAAAAGTCATTTACTATTTTTCACATGGCCAAAACCACCGAATATTTAAACATTTATCATAAATTGTACTTTTATCCAAAAATTCCGAAATTCATAGGGTATACTGATATCATATAGATGTACTCCCAATAAAAAGTTCATCAATTTTGGAGTTAACCACAAGGAGTTATAAGCGATTACTTTTAAAAATAGTCTTTTCTCATAAAATCCATAACTCTTAATCTATACATCCAACAACCGCCATTTTTGGACACAATCTACAAAACTCATCAAAATATCATTTCAAAATTTTCCAGAATTTTTGAAGGTTCAGAAGAATTTCGAAATAATAACCCTTAAAATCCCTTATTATCCCTTACCTCAAAAGAGCAGTATCTCTGACTGGAATAACACTGAACGAACTTGCACCGTATAGCAATACTCAAAGTATACTCAAAATACTCACAAGAATACGCTCGATAATATAGAGAGAGAAAACTTCAGTTTCTGGTGTGATTTTCAATTATAACCTAAGCACCTATTTATAGGAAATTGCTTAGAACACCAAAGCAGAAAATTTAATATAATAATAATATATATTAAAAATTCTTACGCCCATTTTTTTCAGATCTGATTTCAGCTCAAAAACATGTGCTCCCTTCTAGAAAAAGTACAAAAAACGTTTTTATTAATAAAAATATTTTAAACTTCCAAAAATCAATTATTTCGGAGCTCCGGAACTTCAATAATTCATAATAAATAGCCATTTTACCAGAAAATTCGAATCTCGCGAGTTTTTATAGGAAATTCAATTCTGCACAACTTTGCAGAAGGAAGTTTTTCCAAATTCCAAACAGAAATTGACCGAAATCCACAAACAGGCGATTTTACAAGCTATAATCAAATTTTCAGTCAATAAATAGGGTCCACCGACACATAAAACATGCTTTAAATATTTTTGGTAACAAAAATACTCCTCCTCCACATATACTCATATACCCCACATTCATCGTAAAAATATCACCGTTAATATATTATTAAAATAATATATTTAAATGAATTATTTTATCAGAAAAAGATAAAATATTAATTTTCAACAATTGTCACATTAAAAATTTTCTCCATCTATATCCACATAAAATCAATATTTTCCTCATCATATAAATCAATAATTAATTATTCACAAATAATATTACAGAATCACAGTACTGGCAACCAGGCCGTTCCCAGGAAAGAGGGGGCTTTCCAATAAGAATTTCTCCTTACTGGCGCGCAATTAGGTGACCAAACCTCTCCTTAGACAGAACTTTCTAGACATTGCCAATAATGTTATCAAATAATATTATTCAGATAATATGAATTATTGCTTCGATAATGAAAAATACTGTATAGTGACAATTATTGAAACAACAGTAATATAAAATATCAATGCAGCAATTATTGAATCAATAAAATAAAATACTGAACAGTAATTACTGTAACCATTATTGAGTAGTGCCTTCTTACGTAAGAATCAATAATTGGTGCAATACCGTGTGCTACTGTGCAACAACGCGTATTACTTTACTTTACCCATCGGGTATTCCAACAGTGTTAACGGTAACAACTACGCCGTTATTTATAAACAACTTATATTTGTCGTTTTCTTCATCCAATCGCTTTCCGTTATGGGGCCCACAAAAGACTGCGCCGTCGTACGAATATTCCCCGACAGAAAGAATATTCTACGACCAAACGAATATTCCCCGACAACAATGAGTATTTTATAACCACTTGCTTACTTTGAAAAAAAATTCATATATCACCCTTAACTTTAACCTTCTATCAATTTAACCATTTACTGAATTGTAATTATAAGAAAAATTGAATACTTTTATTTCATAAAATTCGGGGTCTTACATAACGCAAAATTTTCTACTCAAATTATAATGTATTCAAAATATTAGATTTCAAAAACTTTGGTTTATTGTATTAACCAGTGCTCAGATAAATAATTACTATCTTTATACCAACTTATTTCATTAATCCATCATAGATTTATATTCATAGCACTTGACATACCATAACACATACTGCTTTAAACATCTACTATCTGTTGGTGACACAAAAGTCGGGAATCGCTGCCTCAACTTATACAAAATGTTACATTACACAGACATACTTATCGTATACGCAACATAGAATCATACATATTCAATTAATACTAATACTACATATTTCTTACGCATTCAATAAGGATCAATTGCTTAGTATTCTATATATTCCCATTATCCTCAATAATTTATTCGCACATAACTATACCAAGTTCGTCAAACTTACCATACATTATGAGTTTAAGAACTCACCACACTAATATGAGTTTAAGAACTCAATCTTGACCATATATTCTTTAACTATACTCTACCTATCAGTTTTACTATCATTTCTGCGCGTCCGGTACTACATTTTTCCAGTATAATCACCTCGTTAGGGTTGCTTTCAATGTGAGCCTCTATTTCAGCTATTGGATTTGATATTGGCTCAGTTATGGAGATTGGTTCTTTCTTTACGATCTGAAGGTATCCTAATCCTTTTCCATCTGACATCTACACATAAAATATCTTGATTAGCACATAGTATATACATAGCACAAATAATAGTTTTATATAAGTTATCTTTTATTTTGTTTTACGATGAATTTATCCAATTCATCTCATTTAAAACTCTATATGAGTAATTTGTATTTTCAACGTTTCCCTATGTCTCAAGGTTTTTAACCCTAAAGCTCTGATACCATGTTATAACGCCCCCAAATTCAGGTACTTGAAACCCAAACTCGGTACTTTACGATACCATTTTTATGAGCGGAATAATACTAATAATAATAACAATAATATAAATATCAAACTTAATTAAATATATCAGAGTCTAATCCCAAGTACGTAACCTTTACTACATTCATTACAATACATGATAATACATCTCAATGTCTTAATAATGTCTACCTATTACAAAATATACCATAACACTTATTTTGTTTACTTTCCTTTTCCCTTGTTCTTGTCCGAACCTTCTGGTTGTTCACACTTAGCAGAAAATATTTAAATTAAGCAAGGATGTGCATTTGAGTGCCCAGCAAGTAATAGCAATTATAAATATTAGCTGAAAGGATTATATGTTTTCTTTGTACGACACTTCTACAACGAATCAACAGTTGTGAAGTAAGCTGGACCAACACTAATAACATAACAATTCTATATCAAAATTTTGAAACTACGTACTGACTATAAAGGGGTATTAATCGACAGACTATGAACATTTTTTTTAATTTTTGATAACGTTTGGCAGAACTTCATCCACAAACCGTCATAACTTACGGGCGCGAGGGTGTACATCCCATGGGCCCTGTATTGATCAATACTACATGCAAGAACGATATTATCGTTCATCATTTCTGCCTTGGGCGCATAAATGTTTTCCCATATTCGGGATGTTCATACTTAGTCGGGAATCCAAACCAAAATAATTCGGTTGGATAATAGTAAGGTTTTATCTTGTTCAACAATAATCTATAAGTTTGTGTCTAACCAAATCAATTAGCTTAGACGGCTTTTAAGTTAACATATACATACTGGAAATTTATAAATGTGTATCAACATGTGATTAAATACAATGATTATCCAAGTGAGGACACTTGTATAACCATATATAGAAATTACGAACAGAATAAATATTTGAATTATAATATAATACTATTTTGATAAATAATGATCGGATATAATATATATATAACAATCGGGTTAACAATCTGGCATAATAATAATATAATTCTGAAAATTTCTTACATATGTCCATTGCAAAAAGTAAATGCAAAGATAGGATACTTGCCTGGTTTTCTACTTACAATACGCAACTTAGTTTTATCTTTTATATAGCGACCTATCAGTAATAAGATCATTTTATCGATTAAAATACCATATCATAACACATAATACTGCTATTTGCAGTTAGCACATAACCTAATCACATTGTCACATATGTTTAGTAGTCATTGGATCACAAACAGACACATATACAAATAAATTATATAAGTTCAGATCAATTTCTTAAATATTTCGGTGTACCGACAGCTTTATCGGATAATTATAGAGTCTAAGACTCTATCGTGTAGTACATTATTTCTTTAGATATTTTAAATATCAGTCGTATTATTTTTCATAGCATTATATTATTTCTAAATAATTATTAAGATTTTTCAAACACTAGAATCATTAATAAATGATTTAAATACTAAATAATTCTATTATCATTAATATTTAATTAATATTAAATTATTAATAAAACCATTGCCAAAATATTAAAGTTATTTATAATAACCCAAAATATTTTTATTACTCTTAAATGATTTTTAAAACAATTAAAATTATTTTTAAATAATTACCATTAATATTTAATTATTAATGTCTTATTTATCAAAATATTAAAAGTCCTTAATTTTAACTTGAAATATTTTTAATTCATTTATATTCTTTTTAAATGATTTTTAATTCAATAAAACCATTTTTAAACTATTTATTTAATATAATTATTAAATAAATCTAATATCATTTAATATTAAATTATTAATGAAATTTACCTTTTAATATTAAAATTTATATTTTATAACTTCAAATATTTTTAAACACTTTATTTTCATTTAAAATGATTTTTATAATATAAAAATCATTTTTAAACTAATTTATTTAATATAAATATTAAACTAATCTAATATATTTAATATTATAATATTAATATTTTTCATGAAAAAATATCAAAAGTTATATTTTACAACTTAAAATATTTTTATAATACTTCAATAATTTTTATATGATTTTTAAATCATTAATTCTATATTTCCACAATTTATTTAATATGATTATTAAATGAATTAATTATAATTAATATTAATTAATTAATGAAATTCATCACAAAATATTCAAAGTTATATTTCATAACTCAAAATATTTTCTAACACTTTATTCTTATTTAAAAATCATTTTTCTCTAATTTTTGTAATATCCAAATAAATAAATTAAATACCCCTAATACTTAAATAATTATAATTATTAATGAAAAATATCTCAAATTATCAAAAGATATTTTTCATAATTTAAAATAATTTTTAAAACCATTTTTATAATTTTTAGAATTTATTCTTTATTTTTAATCAATTTCTGAAAAATCAGAAAATAAAAATAATTAAAACCGTCGATGTAGCATTTACCGACGCTTTTCGTCGCTGTAGGTGTTCTTGAGGCTCAAGAACACTGACAAGCAGTTAGTAACATGCCCGGTTTGACCACTTATAATTTCTCCAACTTTTATCTAGGTCATACCATCACTCAGATACAAGATCTACGTCTCCAAATATGTTGTCAAGGCTGATCTGGGTTTTCTGGGTAACCCAGAAACCCAGTCAGCTCGAGTAGGCACTTTGTGGCTTAAACATCTTAGGGTTCTAGTTTATGTTATGCTGTTATTATAGGTCCACATTGTAGTCCACACAACAAGGTACACAAACAATTCATCAGAGCAGTCAAAATACATCATAATTATTAAATATATTACGGTCAAACCTTGTCAGAAAGGCTGTTCATCCCATTTCTGGAAATTCTAGAAACTTAAAATCAAATCGAGAAGGCTACTTTGACCATCGATTACTTTTATTATGTTGTTTATCTAAGTGATATAGTAGCATGAATCTGAATTACACATAACACGCTATGAACTGGATACACTAACAACATCTAAATAGCAAATAAATGTAAGATCTGGGCCCACGAACTTGTTGTCAGACACTGATGAACAAGTTCTGGGTTTTCCAGAAAATACAAAGTCATGGTCGGTCAGAGCAGTTTGACCTTCCATAACTTGAAATCAACACATGATATAAGTATGATTTCAAGTCTAGATCAAAATCCTCCTAGCATACTACAAGTTCAAAACATAAAACACACAAAATCATCAACATAAAGAAATCTACAGCCTCTGACATTCGTTGTCAGACAGAAAAAAAATATTTTTTAGATTTTGTAAATCATCAAATTCGAGCCTATAGATGTTATGGATCTAACATCTATCAACCCAGCTCATCATTATACACTATAATCAACATGTTTTAACACTAAATCATATCATTTAACATACCAAGCATGATCAGATTCTAGGTTAGGGTTTTATACCTCTTGTGATAAATTTTGATTCATGGCTTTCTGATCTGATACAAGTGATAGTGGGGCTTTGCTTTGGGACTGGTTTAACACAATATTTCATAGGTTAGAGAGAGATAGGGTCTTGGATGAGTGTTGGTGACCAAATGGGCTTAAAATAATTTTTTTCTCTCTCCAATTCTATATATATAATGAGGTTACAATGAACTTGACTAATGTTGCTGAATTGCTGGAGATTTAAGTCATATGGGGTTAGTGAAAGTGGTTGAGCAACTAAAGTTTCGGCCACTTTGACAAGTTAGCTTAAATAATGCTCTAAGGGCAAAATGGTCTATTGCATTAAAAATTTAATGGCACAGTAGCAAACTTGGTTAATGTGAGACCCCAAATTTTATGAATAGAGATTTAAATTTCTCGAAATAATTTTTTAATATTATGGTGTGGATTTAATATAATGTTATAGTTGTGAGTAATATTTATAAATTTTTCAAAGTATGCAAGTTGTTATGGAATATTCTTTTTGTCATGGAATATCCGTATGACGGCACAATCATTGGTAGACCCCACAATGGAAGTATTGTCGTAGTTAGAAAATGACAAAAATATTTTTATAAAAATAACTGCGGAGGTGTTACCGTTAAAACTGTTGAACTACCCGGTAGTAAAAGTACAGTAATACGCGTGGTTGCATAGTAGCACACGGTATTGATTATTGATGCTTACGTAAGAAGTCATTCAGTTATACTCAATTATTGCTACAGTAATTGCTGCATTATATCTCTCATATTATTGATTCAATTATTGTCACAGTATCATCTGCATAATATGATATATTATTAAATCAATAATTGAGATGGCAAAGTTATTCATATTATTATTTACAATATTGACAATGTCTAGAACTTCTGTCATGGAGAGGTTTGGTCACCAAATTGCGTGCCAATAAAGAGAAATCCTTATCGGAAAGCCCCCTCTTTCTTGGGAACGACATGGTTGTTAAATATTGTGAGTTATAATATTAATGATGAATAAGTTTGTGTTGATTAAAGATGAAATTGATAGTTCCATTGTGTTGGAATTATTAGTGTTAGTGGAAATCGACATTTATTTCGATAATAATTGATGTCTGGAGGTTATATTGACAATCGGGTATTCGGGGCACTTTTTGTGTCGGAGTACTATTCACGAGTTACTATTCCCCCGGTTACTATTCACTCTATTATTGTTCAGTCGGGTATTTGGGACACTTTTTGTGTCGTAGTACTATTCTTGGGTTATTATTCACGGGTTACTATTCACTCTAGTATTGTTCACTCGGGTATTTTGGACACTTTTAATGTCAGGGTACTATTCAAGAGGTACTATTCTCGAAGTAATATTCACGGGGAACTATTCACCCGAAAAATATTTTTCTTTTCGGTCCAAATCATTTTTGGGTACAATATTATTCCATGAGGAGATATGATAATTTTTCAGACCGTTGGTTGAAGTTATAATAGTAAATCAATATGGATCGTTGGTTGAAGATATAATAGTAAATCAATATGGACCGCTGGTGAAAAGTTATAATAGTAGTTTAAAGTTTTAATAGTAAATCAATATGGACCGTTGCTTTACGTTTTAATAGTAAATCAATATGGAACGTCCGTTTAAAAGTAAATCAATCTGGACCGTTCATGAATTAGTTACTATTCAGTCCATTATCCTATAAATAGAAGCTCATTCTTTCATTATTTCTTACGAATTCACTGAAACTCTAGAGAGAGAAACTATAGACAGAAAGAAGAAAAGTATTCTGCTACTTCACTACTCCAGTATTCAGTTTTTCTAAGGTAAGGAATATTATTTGTTGTACTCGTAAGGGGTATTATTCTTTCATATTCATGAAGAGAACTATTTTTCTTTCAATACTCGTAAGGGGTATTATTCTTTCATATTCATGAAAAGAACTATTTTTCTTCCAATACTCGTAAGGGGTATTATTTCTTTCGTATTCATGAAGAGAACTTTTGTTATTCCATTCTTTATTATTATGTTGGAATAACCTGTATATGCGAAATACTGCATACATGGTAAAATTCTTCTGTTATTCTATTCTTATTATTCTGTTGGAATAACCTGTTTATGCGAAGTACCGCATACATGGTGAAATTCTTCTAATATTTTGTTCTTTATTATTCTGTCGGAATATCCTGTCTGTGCGTTTACGCCGGACCTGGTTCTATTATTTATTATTCTGTCGCAATATCTTGTGTGACACCCCCAAAATAGGTATACATCACCCATTCTGAGTTGTCAATACATGGTACAGAAATAACTACAACTTTATTATTACAACAGTAAAACTGTGAGTTTGAATACAAACATTATCTTCTAGACAATATCTATACTCAAATATATCCTCATCACATTTATTGATACATTATTTTACAAAAATGGTGAGGACTACTAAACAACTTTCTCTAGAACCTTCATTCCATACCCCGACTCATACTCGCTATATTCTCACCTCCTGAGAAGAAAAATGGAACAAAAAGGAAAAGGGTGAGCTCAACTAGCCCAGTAAAGAATATTATGACTAAGATAATATACAATAAATTATCGTTAGTCTTCAACAGGGAAAAATATAATAGAATACAATAGACAATAAGTTTTAAATCAATATTCGCAGCGGAAATAATAATTCATTAGAAGAGTTAAGTAGAGAATGCAAACTACTATCTTCTATTAATGAATTTAAAAGTTCATCGTCTATCCTTTATCCCTGTAACATCAATCAATATATATCTGAAATCAAATATTCATCTTTGCACTACATGCCAAAGATATTCATCAGTTGGTCATGTTCATCTAAGCATCTATTCATCTTTGCACTACGGGCCAAAGATATTCATCAGAAATCATTCATCTTTGCACTACAGGCCAAAGATATTCAATAATATCATCATTTAAGACTGAGGATGATGAAAAATATTTTTAAAGAAACGAATCCAGTGAAACAAAATGACAAGGATTAAGGATTAAGGATTCGTACTTTGTTTTAACCATGTCCAAAAATACCTCAAAAATAATCATAGTGGTGTAAAATTCAAGAATGATCAAAATATGGATACAATAAAAGCTAGTATCCAAAATAGATATTTTAGACGAAAAGGAAAATTTTTATTTTTCGATGAATAGTGTTGTATTCGTGAATAGTCCCGTATACGTGAAAAGTAACTCTGACACCAAAAGTTTCAAATTTGATAAAAACTTCAGATCAATATTTCAGCATAATGATATTGAAGAAATAATATCATTACGAAAAAAAAATATCCCATACCTCAAAAGATCAGTACTTCTAGCTGAAACACCGGATATAGGCTATGTCTTAAACTTGCACCGTATAGCAATACTCATCAAAGTATACTCAAAATACTCACAAGAATATGCTCGATAATATAGAGAGAGAAAACTTCAGTTTCTGGTGTGATTTTCAATTCTAACCTAAGCACCCTATTTATAGGAAAATGCTTAGAACACCAAAGCAGAATATTTATTAAAATATATTATTAATAATAAATTTCATACGCCTCCTAGGAAAATCAGATTTCTAAAATATCCCACATGCTCATCTTCTAGAAAAAGTGAGAAAAGCGTTTTTATTAAAAAAATATTTAAAACTTCCAAAAATTAATTATTTCGAAGCTTCGGAACTTCAATAATTTATAATAAATATCCCTTTTGTCAGAAAATTCGAATCTCGCGAGTTTTTATAGGAAATTCAATTCTCTACAACTTTGCAGAAGAAAGTTTTTCTAAATTCCAAACAGAAATTAACCGAAATCCACAAACGGGCGATTTACAGGCTATAATCAAATTTCGGTCAATAATTGTGTCCACCAACACACAAAATATGTGTTAAACATTTAATGCCACAAAATAATCTTCCTCATCATATACTCACATATCCCACATTCGTTATACAAATATCACCGTTAATATATTATTAAAATAATGAATTATTTTATCAGAAAAAGATAAAATATTAATTTTCAACAATTGTCACATTAAAAAAATTTCTCCATCTATATCCACATAAAATCAATATTTTCCTCATCATATAAATTAATAATTAATTATTCACAAATAATATTACAAAATCACAGTATTGGCAACCAGGTCGTTCCCAGGAAAGAGAGGGCTTTCCAATAAGAATTTCTCCTCACTGACGCGCAATTAGGTGACCAAACCTCTCCTTTGACAGAACTTTCTAGACATTGCCAATAATGTTATCTAATAATATTATTCAGATAATATGAATTATTGCTTCGATAATGAAAAATATTGTGTAATGACAATTATTGAAACAACAGTAATATAAAATATCAACATATCAATTATGAATCAATAAAATACTGAACAGTAATTACTGTAACAATTATTGAGTAGTGCCTTCTTACGTAAGAATCAATAATTGGTGCAATACCGTGTGCTACTGTGTTTTAACCACCAAGTATTTTAACAGTATTAACGATAATAACTATGTCGTTATTTATAAACAACTTATATTTGTCGTTTTCTTCATCCAATCGCTTTCCATTATGGGGCCCACACATGGCTACGCCGTCGTACGAATATTCCCCGACAGTACGAATATACCACGACCAAACGAATATTCCCCGACAACAATGAATATTTTATAACCACTTATTTATTTTAAAATATTTGCGTATTTTACCCATAAATATCCACATTAATCAAATCAACCCTTACTATTTCAAAATAGAGAAAATTAAATTTCATTTATTAATAATTAGGGGTCTTATAACCTCCCCTCCTTATGAAATTTCGTCCTCGAAATTGACGTACGTACCTGGTGTTTCAAAAAGATGAGGATACCTCGCTTTTATTTCCGTTTCCAACTCCCAGGTCATTTCCTCTATAGCATGATTCCTCCACAAAACTTTAACTTGTGGTATGACCTTTGTGCGTAGGACATGCTCCTTCCTATCCAAGATCTTGACAGGTACCTCTTCGTACGTTAAGTCTTCGGCTATCTCGTCTGGTTCTAACTCAATAACGTGATTCGGGTCTTTCACATATTTACGAAGTACAGATATGTGAAACACATTATGAACACGAGACATACTCGAAGGTAACGCGAGTCTATAGGCTACATTTCCTACTCGGTCAAGAATTTGAAATGGGCCAATAAATCGTGGATTGAGTTTTCCTCTCTTCCCAAATCTTGTAACTCCCTTCCATGGAGCAACTCGCAACAATACTTAAGACCCTATACTAAATTCCACGACCTTTTGATGAAGATCCGCATAACTCTTTTGTCGATCTTGTGCCGTTGGTATACATTGTCGAATCATTTGGATCATTTTGGTAGTCATACGTACTAACTCGGGTCCCAACAATGTTGCTTCACCCACCTCATCCCAACATATTGGAGAGCGTCACTTTCGTCCATATAATGTTTCAAATGGAGCCACACCTATACTTGCCTGATAACTGTTGTTGTAGTTGAATTCCACCAATGGCAAATACTTATCCCAACTTCCCTTGAAGTCTAGGACACAGAGTCTTAATAAATCTTCAAGAGTTTGAATAGTCCTCTCTGATTGTCTGTCCGTTTGAGGATGGTATGCCGAACTGAATCGTAAATCCGTGCCCATAGCTTTTTGCAAGCTAACCCAAAATATTGAAGTGAATCTTGGGTCACGATCCGAAACTATGGATACTGGCATGCCATGCAACCTCACATTCTCATTTACATATATACTAGAAAGACGTTTAAGGGAATAAGTCTCCCGTATTGGCAACAAATGATCAGACTTGGTTAATCTATCAACAATAACCCAAATAGCATTGATGCCTTGAGAAACCGTAGGAAGACCCATAACGAAATCCATGGTAATGTGTTCCCACTTCTATTTCGGAATCTCAAGTGGTTGCAACGGACCCTTAGGTACTAGACGCTCCGCCTTTACACGTTAACAAGTTAAACACATCGAGATAAACTTTACAATCTCTCTTTTCATATTGTTCCACCAAAATGTATATCGAAGATCACGATACATTTTAGTACTTCCAGGATGGATTGAAAATGGTGTATTGTGTGCCTCCATCATAATCTTGTACTTCAAATCAGAGTCGTTAGGAACACAAAGTCTAGAGTGGACTCGAAGT
This sequence comes from Panax japonicus, assembly GCA_020205505.1. NCBI lineage: Eukaryota > Viridiplantae > Streptophyta > Magnoliopsida > Apiales > Araliaceae > Panax > Panax japonicus. Next base: position 25,629,904 of record CM035112.1, on the reverse strand, counting down.
ATTCCTTCTTCATCAATTCTCGCTTCCGGAATAGCTCCTTCTTGTACTTTCTCCTTCATACGCATCAGCTCCGGGTCGGTGGCTTGAGCAACCTTAACTTTTTCTATTAAAGTTGGCTCTATGCGTATACTTGACATCATCGCACTCGTTCCTGCATATGATCTTCTACTCAACGCGTCAGCTACCACGTTCGCTTTTCCAGGATGGTATTGAATAGTGTGGTCGTAGTCATTCAATAGCTCGACCCAACGTCGCTGCCGCATGTTGAGTTCTTTTTGAGTGAAGAAATATTTAAGGCTTTTATGGTCTGAATATATCTCCACTTTCTCCCCATATAGATAGTGCCTCCATATCTTTAGCGCGAAAACGACTGCTGCTAACTCTAGATCATGAGTAGGATAATTCCTCTCATACTCTTTAAGTTGTCGCGAGGCATAGGCTATGACTTTCCCACGTTGCATGAGAACACATCCTAACCCTTTGCCTGAAGCATGGCTGTAGATAACAAATCCATCCGTACCAGATGGTATTGTTAGAACAGGTGCCGAAATGAGTCTCCTTTTGAGCTCTTGGAAACTCTTCTCGCATTCTTCGCTCTAAACGAATTTTGTATCCTTCCGAGTTAGCTGGGTTAATGGAGTAGAGATTCAAGAAACCCCTTCCATGAATCTCCGATAATAACCAGCTAAGCCCGAAAAGCTACGTACTTCAGTCACCGACTTCGGTTGCTCCCAACTTTGTATTGCTTCAATCTTCGCCAGATCAACAGATACTTCATGTTTTGACACCACGTGCCCAGGAAATGATACTTCCTCAAGCCAGAACTCGCATTTCTTCAATTTGGCATATAGTTTGTTTTCACGAAGCCTTTGGAGTACCAGCTTAAAATGGTGCTCATGATCTTCACGACTTTTGGAATATATGAGGATGTCATCAATAAAGACAACAACGAACTGATCCAAATATTCCTTGAATACTCGGTTCATCATATCCATGAAAGCCGCAGGAGCATTAGTCAATCCGAAAGACATGACTAAGAATTCATAATGCACGTACCGAGTTCTGAAGGCAGTCTTAGGAATATCCTCAGTTCTAATCTTCAGCTGATGATATCCAGAACGAAGATCGATCTTTGAAAAGAATTGTGCTCCTTGCAACTGGTCAAACAGGTCATCAATACGAGGTAGAGGATACCAATTTTTGATGGTGACATGGTTCAATTTCTGATAGTCAATACAAAGTCGCATACTCCCGTCTTTCTTCTTTGCGAATAAAACAGGAGCACCCCAAGGAGATGTACTATGACGAATGAATCTGATGTCCAACAATTCCTGTAGTTGGACCTTTAACTCCTGAAGTTCAATAGGAGCCATTCGATATGGGGTTTTAGAAATGGGCTTTGTACCAAGTTCAAGATCAATAAAGAATTCAACATCACGTTCTGGGGTAGACCGGGAAGTTCTTCAGGAAATACGTCAGGAAAGTCAATAACAACAGGAATATTATTCAAATTTGACGTGTCTTTATTCAAATCCATAACATGGGCTAAGAAAGCTTAACATCCATTTTTCAATAAACGAATAGCTTTATGATTAGATATGACAGTGATTGATTTTAATGGTTTAGTTGCTTGAATTCGTACAACAGGTTGGTTAGGAATATGAAAACTAACAACCTTACGAAAACAATCAATTTTGGCATGATGAGTAGTTAACCAATCAATCCCTAAAATCACATCAAAAGCAAGTATCTTTAAAGAGATAAGGTCCACAGGTAAGGTGATGATGCCAACTTGAATCAAACAAGATTTATAAACAGTGGATGTGATGAAAGTTTTTCCTAACGGAGTTTCCACAGACAGGTCAAAGTCTAATTTCTCCAGAGTCAAGTTTAAACGTTGAGCACAAACAGAAGAGATAAATGAATGGGTAGCACCGATATCAAGTACGGTATAAACTTCGCAAGAATTTATAAATAGCTTACCCGTGATCACCTCGTTTGGGTTCCTCGTATTTTGACCAGTCACAACAAACGCTCTTTCAGGAACCGTTGGCTTTGACTTTTCTGGGACAGTCTTTTGAGTCACCGTCCCCGCTGAACTATGTTTCGCTACCGTAAAATCCCGAGCGATATGTCCTTCATTTCCACAATTATAACATACCTTGAACTATCGTGGGCAGTTTGGACTGATATGTCCCTCTTTCCCGCATTTATAGCATATGACCGGTGGTCGTTCTCCTCCCTTAGAACCAGTTGCTGCTGGTGCTGTCGTCTTCACATTGTCGTGGTTGAATCTCCTCTTTTTAAAATCTCCTCCTGACTCGCTTCTTCTATTTTCATGACCATGGCTACCACCAGAGTGGTTACCATTTCTGTCCGTCTTTTTCTTTCTCCACTGGTTATCGTTGTTTTGTTGACTGCTATCTCCGGTATGATCCTGATTGTGGTCCCTCGGTTGACCGTACTCGTTATCTCGCTCTAATAATTGAGCCCTGTTTACAACATCTGAATAGAGAGAAAATTTATGAGAAATGAGATATTGTCGTATACCGGGTTTCAAACCTCTCAGAAACATCCGCGTCATACGTTCCTCATTCTCCACCAAATGAGGTGCAAACCTGGATAACTCTGCATACTTTGCCTCGTACTAAGACACCGTCATGTTGTTTTGTTCTAATCTGATGAACTCCACTTCCTTCATATGACGAACACTTTCAGGAAAGTATTTGTCATTAAATAGTTTTTGAAACGTCTCCCAAGACATGCTGAGTGCGGTTGGATGGGTACGCTTCACAGACTCCCACCAGTAGTCTGTCTCGCCACGGAACATAAAGGTGGCGAATGGAACCTTCTGTTCCTCCGTGCATCCCAAGACATCGAATATCTTGGTAATTTGTTTGACCCATGTTTCCGCCATGATCGGATCTGGCTTTCCTTTAAATTCTGGTGGTCCCAACTCTTTGAATTGCTTGGCTGTGACAACCCGTGAATTGCTATCATTTCCTCCTGTATTTTGAACACAAGTCTCTCTTGTCTGATTTTGCATGAACTGCAAAAAGCTTCTAAACATCCCCTCGTACATCATCTGTTCAGTGGTGTTGTTCACAGGAGGAACATTACCAGCATGTTGCACGTTCTCCTCGTTGGTGAGTACAGGCGTCTCCACGTTCTCATTTCTACTGTTAATATTCTCAGTCGACATTCTCAAATACTGTCATAAAACAAGGGTTAATTAAGGAAATCAATATATCACATAATATCCCTATATACTGACCAACTAACAAATAAGCTTAGGTAGGATACACTAGCGAAGGATTTACTCGTCTCTCCCCTCCTAGTTCTATTCCCCGATCTCCGCCAGAGATCATATCCCTAAGCTCTAATACCAACTGTGACGCCCCAAAAATAGGTATACATCACCCATTCTGAGTTGTCAATACATGGTACAGAAATAACTATAACTTTATTATTACAATACTAAAACTGTGAGTTTGAATACAAACATTATCTTCTAGACAATATATATACTCAAATATATCCTCATCACATTTATTGATACATTATTTTAAAAAAATGGTGAGGACTACTAAACAATTTTCTCTAGAACCTTCATTCCATACCCCGACTCATACTCGTTATATTCTCACCTCCTGAGAAGAAAAATGGAACAAAAAGGAAAAGGGTGAGCTCAATTAGCCCAGTAAAGAATATTATGACTAAGATAATATACAAAAAATTATCGTTAGTCTTCAAAAGGGAAAAATATAATAGAATACAATAGACAACAAGTTTTAAATCAATATTCGCAGCGGAAATAATAATTCATTAGAAGAGTTAAGTAGAGAATGCAAACTACTATCTTCTATAAATGAATTTAAAAGTTCATCGTCTATATTTTATCCCTGTAACATCAATCAATATATATCTGGAATCAAATATTCATCTTTGCACTACAGGCCAAAGATATTCATCAGTTGGTCATGTTCATCTAAACATCTGTTCATCTTTGCACTACGGGCCAAAGATATTAATCAGAAATCATTCATCTTTGCACTACAGGCCAAAGATATTCAATAATATCATCATTTAAGACTGAGGATGATGAAAAATATTTTTAAAGAAATGAATCCAATGAAACAAAATGACAAGGATTAAGGATTAAGGATTCGTACTTTGTTTTAACCATGTCCAAAAATACCTCAAAAATAATCATAGTGGTGTAAAATTCAAGAATGATCAAAATATGGATACAATAAAAGCTAGAATCCACAATAGATATTTTAGACGAAAAGGAAAATTTTCATTTTTCGATGAATAGTGCTGTATTCGTGAATAGTGTCGTATACGTGAATAGTGTTGTATATGTGAATAGTAACTCTGACACCAAAAGTTTCAAATTTGATAAAAACTTCAGATCAATATTTCAGCATAATGATATTGAAGAAATAATATCATTACGAAAAAAAATATCCCTTACCTCGAAAGATCAGTACTTCTAGCTGAAACACCGGATATAGGCTATGACTTGAACTTGCACCGTATAGCAATACTCAAAGTATACTCAAAATAATCACAAGAATACGCTCAATAATATAGAGAGAGAAAACTTCAGTTTCTGGTGTGATTTTCAATTCTAACCTAAGCACCCTATTTATAGGAAAATGCTTAGAACACCAAAGTAGAAAATTTATTAAAATATATTATTAATAATAAATTTCATACGCCTCCTTGGAAAATCAGATTTCTAACATATCTCACATGCTCATCTTCTAGAAAAAGTGAGAAAAACGTTTTTATTAAAAAAATATTTACAACTTCCAAAAATTAATTATTTCGAAACTTCGGAACTTCAATAATTCATAATAAATAGCCCTTTTATCAGAAAATTCGAATCTCACGAGTTTTTATAGGAAATTCAATTCTCTACAACTTTGCAGAAGAAAGTTTTTCCAAATTCCAAACAGAAATTAACTGAAATCCACAAACGGACGATTTACATGCTATAATCAAATTTCGGTCAATAATTGTGTCCACCAACACACAAAATATGTGTTAAACATTTAATGCCAAAAAAATACTCTTCCTCCTCATATACTCACATATCCTATATTCGTTATACAAATATCACTATTAATATATTATTAAAATAATGAATTATTTTATCAGAAAAAGATAAAATATTAATTTTCAACAATTGTCACATTAAAAATTTTCTCCATCTATATCCACATAAAATCAATATTCTCCTCATCATATAAATCAATAATTAATTATTCACAAATAATATTACAGAATCATAGTACTGGCAACCAGGCCGTTCCCAGGAAGGGTGGCTTTCCAATAAGAATTTCTCCTTACTGGTGCGCAATAAGGTGACCAAACCTCTCCTTAGACAGAACTTTCTAGACATTGCCAATAATGTTATCTAATAATATTATTCAGATAATATGAATTATTGCGTCGATAATGAAAAATACTGTGTAATGACAATTATTGAAACAACAGTAATATAAAATATCAACACAGCAATTATTGAATCAATAAAATACTGAACAGTAATTACTGTAACAATTATTGAGTAGTGTCTTCTTACGTAAGAATCAATAATTAGTGCAATACCGTGTGCTACTGTGTTTTAACCACCGAGTATTTTAACAGTATTAACGGTAACAACTACGCCGTTATTTTTAAACAACTTATATTTGTCTTTTTCTTCATCCAATCGTTTTCCGTTATGGGGCCCACACATGGCTACGCCGTCGTACGAATATTCCCCGACAGTACGAATATTCCCCGACAGTACGAATATTCCTCGACCAAACGAATATTCTCCGACAACAATGAATATTTTATAACCATTTGCTTATTTTGAAATATTTGCGTATTTTACCCATAACTATCCACATTAATCAAATCAACCCTTACTATTTCAAAATAGAGAAAATTAAATTTCATTTATTAATAATTCGGGGTCTTACATCATGTATGTGCATTTACGCCGGACTTAGTTCTATTATTTATTATTTTGTCGAAATATCATGTCTGTCCGTTTACGCCGGACCTGGTTCCATTATTTATTATTCTGTCAGAATATCATGTCTGTGCGTTTACGCCGGGCCTGGTTCCATTATTTATTATTTTGTCGGAATATCCTGTCTGTGCGTTTATACATGACCTGGTTCCATTATTTATTATTCTATTGAGAATAACCTGTCTGTGCGTTCTATCGCATGCATGGTGAATTCTTCTATTATTACATTCTTTATTATTCTATTGGAATAACCTGTCTATGTGGATTATCACATGCATGGTGAATGATCCTTTGTATTCATTCCTTATTAAATTGTGAAAATGATATGTTTACGTGGATTATGATGAAAGTCATAATAAAAGCATTGGACTGATGAAAATCATGGGTATATGTAGTATTAGTAAGTGTTATGATGAGTTATGTTGGTTATTATGTGAAAATATGAAAGTTTCTTAGAAATCACAAAGGGTTGATTGAAAATCAGATTTTGGTGAAAATGGAACATGAAATTCAATTGACCATATCTCCTATTATATTTTAAATTTTTGAGTGTGGTCAAGTTCTAGAGTTAGATCTATGAGCTTTCTAACATATCCAAGTGGAATCACTGGAAAAGGTGTTGTAAATTTTCGTGTTGACTGATTTTAGCAAAGGAGTCAAAAACTGCAAAGTACTAAATAGCTACTGTCCAGAAATTTAAAAGGGCATTTTTGACCACTTAATTTGTGATAAATATTCCGACTTTTTGGGACATGAAAATATATGGAATAAAGTACCTCCTGACCAAAAATGAGCTCATTCTAACTTAAACTGAACAAGTTATGACTATTTCAATATTTAGGTTTTTTCGACGAAAAAAGCTATAACCGGAGTTCTATAACTCTGATGACCATGAAATTTAAACTGGAAGTTCACGTTAACATGTGTAAGATCCTTCCAAGATTTGTGAATTTCTGGAGTTAAACTTGAGGTAGCTAATTTCTTAAGGAATTAACTAGAAATTGATTTTTGAAAAATAGTAAATGAATTTAAAAAATTCTGAGAAAAATATATGTTCAATATGGGACTATATTCTGCTAAATCTCTGAAAAGAAATATTTTTGGGACTGATTTGGTATTTTTCATGAAAATAATCTAGTTATGAGTAAATGAGTTAAATATGTTATGTGAAGTAACAAAATTGAAAAATAGGATTTTATGGCTTGAGAATCCTATATAGGGTATATGCATATTTTTGATAATGGATTTGATCATTGGTGATGAAATCTTATAAGTATGGTATTTTTGAATGATTAAATGTTTTATTTGGTAAAGTGTAAACAATTAAAATAAATTTTTTATAAGTTTAAGAAGTGATTAAAATATTGTTATAATATTAATAATATTAGATTATGAGTTTATTAAGTTATTGATAATATTTAAATAAATTTAAAGTCTTTAATATTTATCCTTATTTTCGTTTGATTAATGTTTATATCATTGTCATCATTCTCATGATTATATTTTGATGAAAGTCATCTTTGGCTTAAGTGCATAGATGGACTTGGTGTGATTATGACCAGGGATTATTCGGTGTAATCAGGACCGTAATGTGATGAATGATGTGGTAAAAATCCTTAGTGGCCTGCAGTGCATTGATGGATAGTTTTTGGTATGATTATGACTAGGGATTGTGAGACCCAAAATTTTATGAATAAATATTTAAATTTCTCAAAATAATTTTTTAATATTATGGTGTGGATTTGATATAATGTTATAGTTGTGGGTAATATTTATAAATTTTGCAAAGTATGCAAGTTGTTATAGAATATTCTTTTTGTCATGGAATATCCGTATGACGGCACAATCATTGGTGGACCCCACAACGGAAGTATTGTCGTAGTTAGAAAACGTCAAAAATATTTTTATAAAAATAACGGCGGAGGTGTTACCGTTAAAACTGTTGAACTACCCGGTAGTAAAAGTAGTAATACGTGTGGTTGCATAGTAGCACATGGTATTGATTATAGATGATTACGTAAGAAGTCACTCAGTTATACTCAATTATTGCTACAATAATTGTTGCATCATATCTCTCATATTATTGATTCAATTATTGTCACAGTATCATCTGCATAATATGATATATTATTAAATCAATAATTGAGACGGCAAAGTTATTCATATTATTATTTATAATATTGACAATGTCTAGAAGTTCTGTCAAGGAGAGGTTTGGTCACCTAATTGCGCGCCAATAAGGACAAATCCTTATCGGAAAGCCCCCTCTTTCTTGGGAACGACCTAGTTGTTAAATATTATGAGTTATAATATTAATGATGAATATGTTAGCGTTGATTAAAGATGAAATTGATAGTTTCATTGTGTTGGGATTATTAGTGTTAGTGGAAATCGACATTTATTTCGATAATAATTGATGTCTGGGGGTTATATTGACCAATCGGGTATTCGAGGCACTTTTCGTGTCGGAGTACTATTTACGGGTTACTATTCACCAAGTTACTATTCACACTGGTATTGTTTACTCTGGAATTTGGGACACTTTTCGTGTCGGAATACTATTTACGGGTTACTATTCACCCAATTACTATTCACTCTAGTATTGTTCACTCGGGTATTTGGGACACTTTTCGTGTCGGGGTACTATTCATGGGGTACTATTCCCGAAGTACTATTTACGGGGTACTATTCACCCAAAAAATATATTTCTTTCCGGTCCAAATCATTTTTGGGTACAATATTATTCCATGAGGAGGTGTGATAATTTTTCAAACCGTTGGTTGAAGTTATATTAGTAAATCAATATGGATCGTTGGTTGAAGATATAATAGTAAATCAATATGGACCACTAGTGGAAAGTTATAATAGTAAATCAATATGGATCGCTGGTTTAAAGTTTTAATAATAAATCAGTATGGACCGTTTCTTTAAGTCTTAATAGTAAATCAATATGGACCGTCCGTTTAAAAGTAAATCAATCTGGACCGTTCATGAATTAGTTACTATTCAGTCCATTCTCCTATAAATAGAAGCTCATTCCTTCATTATTTCTTACGAATTCACTGAAACTCTAGAGAAAAAAACTATAGAGAGAAAGAAGAAAAGTATTCTACTACTTCACTACTCCAGTATTCAGTTTTTCTAAGGTAAGGGATATTATTTGTTGTACTCGTAAGGGGTATTATTCTTTCATATTCATGAAGAGAACTATTTTTCTTTCAATACTCGTAAGGGATATTATTCTTTCATATTCATGAAAAGAACTATTTTTCTTCCAATACTCGTAAGGGGTATTATATCTTTCGTATTCATGAAGAGAACTTTTGTTATTCCATTCTTTATTATTATGTTGGAATAACCTGTATATGTGAAATACTGCATACATGGTAAAATTCTTCTGTTATTCTATTCTTATTATTCTGTTGGAATAACCTGTTTATGCGAAGTACCACATACATGGTGAAATTCTTCTAATATTTCGTTCTTTATTATTCTGTCGAAATATCCTGCCTGTGCGTTTACGCCGGACCTGGTTCCATTATTTATTATTCTGTCGGAATATCCTGTCTGTGCATTTATGCCGGACCTAGTTCTATTATTTATTATTCTGTCGGAATATCATGTCTGTGAGTTCACGCTGGACCTGGTTCCATTATTTATTATTGTGTCGAAATATCCTGTCTGTGCGTTTATGCATGACCTGGTTCCATTATTTATTATTCTGTTGAGAATAACCTGTTTGTGCGGTCTATCGCATGCATGGTGAATTCTTCTGTTATTCCATTTTTTATTATTCTGTTGGAATAACCTGTATATGTGGATTATCACATGCATGGTGAATGATCCTTTGTATTCATTCCTTATTAAATTGTGGAAATGATATGTTTACGTGGATTATGATGAAAGTCATAATAAAAGCATTAGACTGATGAAAATCATGGGTATATGTAGTATTAGTAAGTGTTATGATGAGTTATGTTGGTTATTATGTGAAAACATGAAACTTTCTTAGAAATCTCCAAGGGTTGAAAATTATATTTTGGTAAAAATAGAACATGAAATTCAATTGACCATATCTTCTATTATATTTTGAATTTTTAAGTGTGGTCAATTTCTAGAGTTAGATCTATGAGTTTTCTAACTTATTCAAGTGGAATCACTGAAAAATGTGTTGTAGATTTTCGTGTGGACTGATTTTAACAAAGGAGTCAAAAACTGCAAAGTACTAAATAGCTACTGTCCAAAAATTTAAAAGGACATTTTTGGCCACTTAATTTGTGAGAAAATTTTCGGCCTTTTGGGACATGAAAATATATGGTATAAAGTACCTCCTCTCCAAAAATGAGCTCATTCTAACTTAAACTGAGCAAGTTATGACTATTTCAATATTTAGGTTTTTTCGACGAAAAACGCTATAATTGGAGTTCAATAACTTCGATGACCATGAAATTTAAACTGGAAACTCAAATTAACATGTGTAAGGTCCTGCTAAGATTTGGGAATTTCTGAATTTAAACTTGAGGTAGCTAATTTCTTAAGGAATTAATTAGAAATTAATTTTTGAAAAATAGTAAATAAATTTTAAAAATTCCGAGAAAAATATACGTTCAATATGGGACTATATTCTACTAAATCCCAGAAAAGAAATATTTTTGGGACTGATTTGGTATTTTTCATGAAAATAATCTAGTTATGATTAAATGAGTTAAATATGTTATGTGAAGTAACAAAATTGGAAAATAGGATTTTATGGCTTGAGAATCCTATATAGGGTATATGCAGATTTTTGATAAGAGATTTGATCATTAGTGATGAAATCTTATGAGTATGGCATTTTTGAATGATTAAATGCATTATTTGGTAAAGTGTAAACAATTGAAATAAATTATTTATAAATTTAAAAAATGATTAAAATATTGTTATAATATTAATAATATTAGATTATGAGTTTATTAAGTGATTGATAATATTTGGATAAATTTAAAGTCTTTACTATTTATCCTTGTTTTCGTTTGATTAATATTTATATCATTGTCATCATTCTCATGATTATATTGTGATGAAAGTCATCTTTGGCTTACGTACATAGATGGACTTGGTGTGATTATGACCAGGGATTATTCGGTGTAATCAGGACCGTAATGTGATGAATGATGTGGTAAAAATCCTTAGTGGCCTGCAGTGCATTGATGGATAGTTTTTGGTATGATTATGACTAGGGATTATTCGGTATACATTAATGATTTAATGAATATCATTGGTCTGTAGTGCAGGGATGATTCGATGATGTGGTTTATTTATTAAGCGGAGTCTCAGCGATAAAAATTGATGAAAACATTTTAAATCATAGAAGTTAGTAGATATCATGCTCTACTTGACTCTTCTAATGGATTGCTTATTCCACTGCAGTTAAACTTGATGTCTATTGTATTCTATCAGTTGTTATACTGTTGAAGACTAATGATAATTTATTCTGTATTATCTTAGTCATAATATTTCTTACTGGGCTAGTTGAGTTCGCCCTTTCTTTCACTGTTCTCTTCAGGAAATGAGAATATAGCTGGAACGAGTCAGAAAACGAAGTGACAGTCCAGATGATGGCATTAGTAGTCCTCACTATTCTGTTAAATAGTGTGATAATAAATATAATAATATTGAATTTGAGTTTGTATATATTGTCTAGAAGACAATATTCGTGTTGAAACTCTCAACTTATATTTTGTCGTACTTTACACGACAGTTGTATAATTAAGTTATATTTGAATTATGTACCATGTATCTGGTGACTCAAGATGGGTGATGTATACCTATTTTTGTGGGTGTCATAGTAAACCCTTAGGGTTTAACCCTAAGGTTATGAAAATTTAAAATTCTAGGATTTTTATTTAGGGTTTAAAAAAATTTAGTTTCAAAAAAATGAAGATTAGGGTTTTCTAATTAGATTAGGTTATCTAATTACATTATTTATGAACATTAGGGTTTAAAGTCCACAAAATAGCATTAAGGATTACAATTAGCCATTAGGGTTTCATTTTAGCAAATTAGGGTTACTAATTTAGAAATTAGGGTTTACTAATTTAGAAATTAGGGTTTCTAGAAATTAGAATTTTTAAATATTAATTATGGTTTCTCAAATTAACATTAAATTCTATAATATGTAACTTAATTCATTTAACACACTTACATAATAGTCTGGAACTCATAATTGAGTTTCAAATTAGGGTTTCCAAATTTAGTAATTAGGGTTCTCAATTAATTAGGTTCCTAATTAATTAAAGTTTTCCATAATTAGGGTTTAAATCAATAACACATGACATTCATAACCTAACGTAATTACTTGAAAGTCTTATAGTCTTATTTGATTATTAAATTAGGGTTTATTAAAATAATACTATGGTTTTGTAATACTGTATCATAATTGATCAACCATTATCAGTGTACACATATATTGTACATATTCATATTACCGAAAAAAAATAATATTATATTAATATTCTCTTTCCTTATTCTAAATTCAGAATTTAGAGTTTGGATTCCATATCTGATTTATCTTTCATATACATACCATTATTAAGTTAAAATAATTAACTTAATTAATCTGAAATAAATTCATATAATAAAATAATTATTATAATAATTCTAATAATCGATTATATATTATTGAAATAATATAATAATCATGTTTTCCTGGAAAATAAATAATAAAAACATTTTTACTATTAATTATTATAAGAATATAATTTATAATGATCAATAATTCTAACAAAAATTATTTACAATAATTAATGTAATAAATAAATTGTATTTATCACATAAATATATATACACATTACCTGCCACATATTTCCACTTTTATAAATAAATAAAAATTTATACGTAATATTTTTGATTTAATTATATAAAAAATATCGGGTTATTACAATTTCTTTGGTTGTATAAGTTGGAGAAGAAATCAATTGTGTGTTCCAATTGATTAAGAACCCGTTAGATGATCTGACCATAGCATACAAGTGAAGTAAATCAAACAAATCTAAATTTAGATGTGAAGAGAAAGAAAAATGGACCTTTGGACTAATTTTTGTCATTGGGATCTGTTTTAAGAATTATTATGGTTATGTTGCTGAGTATGAAGATTTAAATTGAAAGATGTATGTTATTCTCTTCTAAAATACGAAAAGAACTCAAGATGAATGAATCAAAACGAATGTAAAACGAATTTGTGGTAAAGTGTAATGAATAAATTGGTCCCACTGAAATTTTATAATTTTTTTAATATACGGGGTCAAATTGAATTTTTTATAACTTTCTAAATTCCATATTACTTCTACTCCTTCATGTATGCATCTTCCTCTAATATTTTTAAAATAAATAATAATCTAATTTATATTATTTTTATAACATAAGAAATTTAAATATTTATTAACAAATTTGTTATTAGAAAAGCATATTAGGGGTCAATAAGGGGTGTTTGTGTGTGTGTGTGTGTGTGTGTGTATATATATATATATATATATATATATATATATATAATGTTATTACTTGTTATATTAATAATATTGTAACAAAATATATGTTTTATATGCAACTGGTCAAAAAGCACAAAATTATCTAAAAATTTGCTCGTGGGCTGCGTTCCCAAACTCCTGCTAAATTATTTATAAAAACACAAATTTTTGACCCCAGTGGATATAAATCCTGACTTCGCCACTGTATACATACATGATATACATATATATGATATGTACACATATATATACAATTCATCTATATGTATATGTATGTATTCATATTTTTTCTTTCATTCCAAAATAATTTTTGAAAACGTTAGTTTAAAAAATATTTTGAAAAAGAATAGGAGTTCTCCTTTGTCTTCGGAAATTTTGCTTTATGAATTAATTTCTTTAATACTTGATATTATATTATCAAAGTTTAAGAAAATAAATTCAATAAGGATTTAGAAAAATATATTAATCCTATGGAGAGGATTCTATCTATTTGACCTATTTATTTAATTTGTAATTATCAAAATAAATTAAAGGTTTGGAGACCTATCAATATGTAAACAGCAAATAAATACATATTAAGAGAAAAAAATAAAATATTTTGAAAGAGAAAGTGCGTGAATTTTTTTTTAAAAAGAATAAGAACAATAACTTAGGGAGGGGTAATGAGTAAAAACTTTTAGATAGATAAATTGAATTAAAAAAAAGAGACAGAAGTGAGTTCAAATGGCTAAATTTATAGAGGAAAAAATGAAAGAGAAAATAATTTTCGAATATAAATAAAAATTGGTAAAAAAAAGTTAGACTTGTGTGCATACTATTAATATATTCTAGTACTTTCTCTCTTTAAAAATATAAGATCACTAATTAATTTGTTAAAGTCAACTTAATGCATTTTTAAATTTAAAATTAACATGAGTTTATTATATTTTTTTTTGTCAATATAATGATAAACATTTATAAATTATATAAAAAGTATTATTTTTTATAAGATGATTTGGTGATGAGGGACACCTCGCATTCTTGAATGAGACGCCCCTCATAATAATAATGTTTTGAAAAATTATAAAAGACTTTGTTAAAAGTTAATAATGGACTTATAATTTGGAGCTGAGGTAGACGGGTAATATTAGTAGTTCACTGGTTAGGCAATCACCACCGTAAGGAAATTGTGGTGTTTATTTGTATTTGAATGCCTCTTAATTCATCCGTCTCTGATTAGGTCATAGGCAAATCTTGTTTGGTAAAAAATAATTGCATCTTTAATCGTTAAGACAAACTCAAATCTGAACTATTAAAAGCTGCATCTTAATAGCTTATTTAAAATTTATGGACAAAAATAGCCTCAATAAATATTGTACTCATTCAAAATTTTAAAGTCATTCAAATAAAATTTTTAAATAACTTAGAGGGTTAAAATGATAAAAATAGTGTTATTCAGATATTTTACATTTTTTAGTTATCAAACAGTTTTTTAGATTCAGATACTATTTTATTCAGATAATCTAATTTATTAAAATATATTAATCATTCAGATCTTAATTACTCAGTTTTATCAAACACCACTATCGACGTGCAGGCTCATTTTGAATCTTAACCGTATATGTGGTGCACATAGACCTGACAATATAGTTAGTTAACTGTTGGGTCAAACCATATTAACTGGAACTAAATGGGTTGGTTAACCATTTTTATTTATTCATGTTGGTTAAAGTTTGGACTCATATTTTTTAAAACAAATATAGTTCTGATCCGGTTAACCATTTTTCAATCCATATTCAATTTCGATCCAAATCAAAAAGTTTTTTTCTCATCTTTTCTTCGCTGTCGAGTGTCGACCCTTTCTTATCTTGTTCTTCGATGTCGACCCAGAGCAAAGTATAATGATTTTGTATCCGAGCTTCTTCTTATGATTTTGAATCAATTAGGTTCTTCTTCTGGTGATATTGAATCGATCTTTCCTACGTAACTTTTCGATCGATACGATTCTTTCTTCTTCTGATCTTTGATCTTCTTTCGCGACTCTTCAACAGAGTGAGTTAATTTTCTACTTATATCTATTAAACTTAAATATAATTTTTAATTTTAAATATGATTAATTTGACTATAAAAACAAATAATATCATTTTTTATATTAGTACACATACTAAAAAATTCTGACTTAGTGAAATAAAATTATTGCAATTATTGATGGAGCAAGTTATTATTTGTGAGTAATTGTAATATCAGCTATAAAGTTGAGTAGAGGACATTTGGTCTGTGGAAGGAAGCTTTGTTCCAGCCTTCATTTTGCGAATTAAAATTGAAGCCCAACTCAACCACTTTCATCTCCTGGTACGTACGTACATATGTATAGGAAAAAAGTTTTTTAAAAAAAAATTATATTATTGAAAGAAATCTATAGTCCAAAAGAAATGGACTAAGATATTTGAAGTACGTACAAAGTACAAACCAAGAACATATAATAACATCAAGTAAAACAAAAAAAAAATTACTACCTCCATTTCTTAATAATTACTTTTTTAAAAGAAAAAAAAATAGTTTCAATTTATTTGTGGTTTACAACTTTTTAGGAGAAAAAAATTATTAATAATAATTTTGAAAAATTATTTAAATATGGAAGGGTATTAATAATTTTAATTTAAAATTTTATTAGTATAGTTTTTTAGCATTTTATTATTTATATTAATAATTTTTATATCATATTATTGCGTAATTAATTTAATTGTGACGGTCACAATTTTATTTTTCAAAAGTTCTGTTTAAAAGTCAAAACAATTTAAAATGGTTAATATGGTTATTATAGTTTTGAACCATAACTACATAGTTCCAACTCACACAACCCACATTAAAAATAGTTAATGTGATTTTAATTCTTAAATGAAACAATAACTATATTTTAAAAATCAAAACCAACTCATAATTATATTTTGTCAGACATAAGTGCACACATGCTCGTTAGGTGAATCGGTGATTGGAACCTATCACCTTGTTTGTATATGATGTAAGCCATTAGGTAGTAGTTACGCATTTATTCCCAACTTAATTATTCTTCTTATGCTTTAAAAAATAATCGATAATATTTTGGTAACAAGATTAAATATAAAAAGATGACATAACATGATATAAATAATATATTAATTATAACAATTGGACCAACCCAATAACCCATGTATCGTGGAATATCTATTATTACAATTTTATACATTATTTTGTATCTATTTTTTTGTAAACATCTTTTATTACCGTAGCATTACTTAAAAATCATTATTCTAATTGTGTTTGTTTTGTTAATCTCTAGTTTGAAGGTGCTAGTTTTTATTTTTTTTATGGATCCGTTCTAATTATAAGATTAATATTAATTTTTGAAGTTAAATTAAAATATTTCCACACTTAAAATAAAATTGATTTAGTTGTACGCAAATCATACCTGTATTTAAAAGCAGAACTTAAGATTACTTTTTAAGTAATTGAAAGACTAATCAAGTTAACTCGGAAAAAATTCATATTATTCAACTGAGTTGACTCGGTAGTATTAAATGTTTAGTTAGTTTACTTCTTCTTCTTTTTTAATTATTGATAATAGGTATAAAAATCATAGCATTGGTAAGATACCCACGTCTCTTTAATTTTCAAATTTTATGAAACGTCTAATTTTTAAATTGACTTGATAATATATCTACAACTGCATAAATAAGACAATAAAACTTAAAAAACAACATAAATAAATAAGAGAATAAAACTTAAAAAATGAAAAGACGTGAGTAAGATATCCCATGTCTAATCATTTTTGGAGTTTCATGAATTCATTGACAAGACATCATCATGTACTTCATAAAAAAATAGTACAAATTTACGACTCCCTTCGTCCGCAAAAAAAAATGTTATAAGTATATTTTTTGAATAAGTCTTGGCAGACATGAAAGCTGGACAGATTTATTGGATATTTTATAATTTTTTTATTTTTTTTGGTGGTGATTCTTAAAAAATGTATAATATTTATTTCAACAGGAATTTTTATAAAATATTGACTGTATAACTCTGTATTTGTATATATATCCAAATTACACATAAAACACTATATTTTATAAAAATTCATGTTGGAATAAATATATATATATATATATATATATATATATATATTATAATAGTAATAATTATAATAATAACAATAATAATAATTATTATTATAATAGTACTAATAATAATAATTATTATAATAATAATAATAATTATTATTATTATTAATAGTAATAATAATTGCAAAATGTCCAATAAACCTGTCCAGCTTTCCTGTCTGCGTAGCATTGCTCATATTTTTTTATACAAATTACTAAAAGTAAGATTGAGGAAAAAGAATAAAAAAAATTATATTTATCCTTAGTGATCTCATAATATTACATAAAGTAATGTATCATTTTATTTTGTTATACTAATGCACTCCACTAAATGACATACTTACCTTTTACTTTGAAAACTGATATTTTTATATGTATTTTTGATATTTTTACATAATTCTTTCTCACATGAGAAGAAAATGGGTTTCACCTTCATTTGAGTGGGGACCATATAAAAATATCAAAAATTCATACGGAAGTAATGTTTCCATTTACTTTTTGTACCTTAAGTCATCATTAATTTTGAGGACAAAAAAAATGTAACTTGAGTCATCCTTTTGAGGAGGGAACATTATTATATATTTGAACAATTACTATTAATAATAATAATTATTATTATTATTATTATAATAATTATTATTATTAGTACTATTATAATAATAATTATTATTATTGTTATTATTATTGTTATTATTATAATTATTACTATTATAATATATATATATATATATATATATATATATATATATATATATACGCCACGGAACTGGCACGGGCCTATAGACTAGTAAATTATAAATCTTGTAAACAATCAAAATCGTACTACTAATTAAACATTGCTTGGTTTTAAAAATTAAATGATTTACATCAATTCAAACTTAATTTTATACATTTTGGAATTGATAATTTTTTAGGTAAATTTATGATTTTATAATGCAATTTTTATATATAAAATATTTCAAATTGACTTTCAAAGTCAATATAATTTTATGCTACGTTTGGATTTGAGTAATGAAGGTGGGAATGTAATGACTTATTCATATGAAATGAAAAAAATTGTGTTTGGTTCTTTAGGAGAGGAAAAACATATGAAATAGCTCATTTTAACTAGAATGGAATGAATCATTCCACTCTTCATTCCATTTATTCAGTTCAAACGTAGCATAGCATAGGAAATACTCCCTTCGTCCCTGGATAAAAGTCATGGTAGACTTTTCACGCATATTAAGAAGAAGAATAAAATAACAAAATTGCCCATAATAATGTCATTAAATATAGAGAGAGAATTAGAATAAGAAAAGTATGATATATTTAATGTTACGGGCATAATAGGAAAAAATGTGTAAAAGTTTGGTTATTAAAAGAAAGAGGACATTTAACATGGGACAACCCAAAATAGTAATAAGGACTTTTATCTTGGGACGGAGGGAGTATAAGATTAATTATTAACTTTTTTAAGTCAAAATAAATTATTTTTAGCTCAAACATTGATATTAATTCATTTAGTTTTATACAATGCAATAAAAATTATAAACTACCTAAATATTACTACCAATTATAAGTTTTTTTGTTTTCAAAAGTTAAATAAATCATAAAAAAAATTTAAATTAATTTTGTAAGACCCCGAATTTTATGAAATAAAAGTATTCAAATTTTTATATAATCATTATTCTATTCAGTTAATGGTTAAATTAATAAAAAGTTAAAGTTAAGGGTGTTATGTGAATATTTACGAAGTAAGCAAGTTGTCATAAAATATTCGTTGTATCGAAGAATTTTCGTTTGGTCGGAGAATATTCGTTTTGTCGAGAAATATTTGTACGACGGCGCAATCATTGGTGGACCCCACAACGGAATAACTGTCAGATATAGAAAGCGACAGAATTAACTTTTGTATAAAAATAACGATAAAATTTTTACCGTTAAACTATTAAAATACTCGATGATAAAAGTACAGTAATACGAGGTGTTGCACAGTAGCACACAATATTGCACCATACCTCTGATTATAGATGATTACGTAAGAAGTCACTCAATTTCATTCAATAATTGTCACAGTAATTGTTAGTATCTCATATTATTGATTCAATTATTGTCACATCATCATCTGCACAATATTTTATATTATTAAACAAATAATTGACACGTCAAAGTTATTCATATTATTATTTGTATTATTGACAATATCTAGAAAGTATTGTCGAGAAAATGAGTTAGGTTATTTAATTGCGCGCCAGTAAGGAAAAATCCTTATCGGAAAGCTCCTCTTTCTTAAGAACGATCTGGTTGTCAATATTGTGAGTTATAATATTAATGATGAATAATTATTGAAAGATTAAAAATGTGTTATATATATTTATTAGCGATAAGTGATGAGATTTAATTTAATAGTTAATCAAGACTAATTAAATAGTTTCTAACTAAGAAAGCAAAAGTGTGTATAAAACACAAGAAAATGAAAATAAAACTCGAATTTGATTTTGGAATAGAATTTTGATGAGCGGACTACTCGGTTGAATCCGAAGCGATGAATCTAGTAAGAAAAGATTGTAAACTTGATATGGTTTCAAGGTTGACTTTTTGGTCAAAGTCAACAGTTGATTTTATGTAGCAAAGTTAAACATAGAGTTCGGAGCTCAATTTGGAGACGTGAACAAGATATTTGAGTTCGGAATGATGAATTTATTCAAAATAAACTAAAAACACAAAATTTATCGGGGTTGATTTTTTTGTCAAAAAGTCAACAATTGACTTTTTTGGAAAAAGTCAAATTTTGAAAATTCAAAGATGAAATTGTTGATAAAAATATTTCCATTGTGTTGGAAATATTAATATTAGTGAAAATCGACATTTATTTCTGGATGTACTATTCATGAGTATTATTCACAATGGAATTTAATTTTCTTTTCTTTGTCCAAGTTATATTTTACGAATTTTATTCTTGAAATTGAATCCATGGTTTGATCTTCATGTTGACAATTTGGACATTCTTGAACTCTGGATAAATTGAATTATAAATATGTAATATTTATCCTTGATCTCACTTGATTAATTCTTAATATCATTGTTATAATCCTCAGACTTAAATTTGTGTTAGAAAGTTATCTTTGGCTTGTAGTGCAAAGATGAACTGTTGATTAGTATGATTATAACTAAGAATTGTGTGACGCCCCCAAAATAGATATACATCACCTATTCTAAGTCGCCAAATACATGGTATTGAATACAAATACAACTAATTATACAACAGTCGTGTAAAAATACGATAAAATATATGTTGTGAGTTTTAATATAAATATTGTCATTTAAACAATATTCACACTCAAAATAAGTCCTCAATATATTTATTAACATACTATTTCACAGAATAATGAGAACTACTAATGCTATCCTCTAGACCATCACTTCGTTCCCCGACTAGTCCCTACTACGTTCTCATTTCCAGAAGAGAACAATAAAAGCAAAAGGGGTGAGCTCAACTAGCCCGATAAGAAATATTATGACTAAGATAATGCAAAATAAATTATCATTAGCCTTCAACAGTGTTAAACTGATAAAATATAACAAATATCAAGTTTAACTGCAGCAGAACAAGCAATCCAAAATCTACTATCTTCTGTAATTTAAAAGGTTTTTCATCACTTTTTATCGCTTGGACTCAGCTTAATAAATAATACATATCACCGAATCACCCCTGCACTATGGCCAAGGATATTCTTTAGTATCACGACCACAATTATCCATGCACTACGGGCCAAGAATATTTGTGTATTCATTAATGGTCATGATCATGCCAACAACATTCCATCAATGCACTACGGGCCAATGAGGACTTTACCACATCATTTATAACATTACGGTCATGATTACACCGAATAATCCCTGGTTATAATCATACCAAGTCCATCTATGCACTACAGGCCACAGATGACTTTCAAAAAATATAAACATGAGGATGATGACAATGATATAAGAATTCAATAAAAAAAAGTTCAAGAATTAATTTATTAAGGAACTAATAGCGTCCAAATTGTCAACATGATACTTCTTTGTAGAGTAAAATTCAAGAATACTCAGAAGAATATTTCCATAAAAAGATACTGGATGAAGCGCAAATATCAAGAATATTCCACTAATTTCATGGAGTATAGAAGTCAAAACTTTAACCAACTGAGTATAATAAGGAATGGAATAATAAAAGAAATCACCGGGCATGCGATAAATCGCACATGCAGGTTATTCCAACAGAATAATAATTAACGGAACCAGGTCCGGCGTAAAACGCATGGACATGATATTCTAACATAATAATAAAGACGAAATTAGGTCCGACGTAAAACGCACAGACAGGATATTCCAACAGAATAATAACGAATGGAATCACAGAAGAATTTCACCAAGTATAGTGTAGCCTGCGTATACAGGTTATTCCAATCGAATAATAAATAATGGAATAACAGAAGTTCTCTTCACGAATACAAAAGAAATAATACACCTTACCGTAAAAGAAATTGGATATAGGAAAAGAAAGGTAGCAGACTTCTCTTCTTCTCTCTCTCTCTATAATTTTCTCTCTCTAGAGTTTCAGTGAATTCGTAAGAAATAATGAAGGAATGAGCTTCTATTTATAGAAGAATGGACTGCATAGTAACTAATTCATGAACGGTCCAGATTGATTTATTTTTAATCGGACGGTCCATATTTAAAGTAAAATCTTTTAAATAAAATATAATATATATTATATACTATATATATATATATATATATATATATATATACTCACGGGTCATTACCCCCGTGATACAATCTGTCAAAACCTCGTGAATCTCTCTGACAACCATCAAATTATTGCAGGCATATATATATATTAATAATAATAGTTGTACTCCCTCCCTGCCCACTTTCTAATTCATTACACACACACACACACACACACACACACACACACATATATATATATATATATATACATATATATATATATAAATATATAAATATATATATATATATATATATATATATATATATATATATATATATATAATACATATAATACTCCATCCTGACTCAGCCAAAATAACTCCCCCCCACTTTTCATTTAATTTTCAAACGTGACCCCATATTAATATATTAAAAAAAATTCTACCGATTATTTTGAAAAATGGATAAATGGGAGGTCCACAAAATAAGCAAAATTTATATCAAATACTATAGCAATAATTAAACAAAACTGAGTGACTTCTTACGTAAGCATCAATAATCAATACCGTGTGCTACTATGCAACTACGCGTATTACTATACTTTTAACACCGGGTGTTTCAACAGTTAACGGTACAACTTCCGTCGTTATTTTCATAAAAATATATTTTTATTTTTTTTCTCAATCCGACAATAATTCTGTTATGGGGTCCACCAATGATTGTGCCGTCGTACGAATATTCCCTGTTAAAACGAATATTCCCCGATCAATCGAATATTATATAACAACTTGCGTAATTTGCAAAATTTATAAATATTATCCACAACTATAAAATTATATCAAATTTAATCCATAATATTCAAAAAGGATATTTATAGAAAATTCATCTTTATCAAAAATTTGGGGTCTTACAACCTCCCTTTCTTATGAAATTTCGCCCTTGAAATTAGGGTACGTACCTGGTATGTCGAAGAGTTAAGGATACCTTGTTTTCATTTCAGATTCTAACTCCCAGGTCATTTCCTCAACATCGTGGTTCCTCCATAAAACTTTGACTTGAGGTATAACCTTGGAGAGTAGAATATGTTCTTTCTTATCCAAGATTTGAACAGGAACCTCTTCATACGTTAAATCTTCCTCTATTTCGTCCAGTTTCTAACTCAATAATGTCGTTCGGGTCTTTCACATATTTACCTAACATGGATATATGAAAAATGTTATGAACACGAGACATACTTGGCGGTAAAGCGAGTCTATAGGCCACAGTTCCTATTCGATCGAGGATTAAAAATGGGACAATGAATCGAGGATTGAGCTTTCCTCTCTTTCCATATCTCGTAACTCCTTTCCATGAAGCAACACGTAACAACACATGATCTCCTATATCGAATTTCACGTCCTTTCGATGAAGATCAGCATAACTCTTTTGTCGATCTTGTGAGGTTTATATACGTTACCGGATCGTTTGAATCTTTTCCGTAGTCATACGTACCAACTTCGGTCCCAACAATGTTGCTTCACCCACATCATCCCAGCATACTGGAGAATGACACTTTCTTCCATACAACGCCTCAAATGGAGCCATGCCAATACTTAATTGATAACTATTGTTGTAGGAAAACTCCACCAATAGTAAGAACTTGTCCCAACTTTCCTTGAAGTCAAGGACACATAGTCTTAATAAATCTTCCAGAGTTTGAATACTCCTCTCTGATTGTCCGTCCGTCTGAGGATGATATGCCGAACTAAATCGTAAATCCGTGTCCATAGCTTTTTGCAAACTAACCCAAAATCGTGAAGTGAATCTTGGGTTTCGATCAGAAACTATGGATACTGGCATACCATGTAGTCTTAAAATCTCGTTTATGTACATACGAGCAAGAAGTTCAAGTGTATAAGTTTCTCGTATAGGTAAGAAATGAGCAGACTTGGTCAATCTATCAACAATGACCCAAATCGCATCTATACCTTGAGAAACCCTGGGAAGACCAGTAACGAAATCCATGGTAATGTGCTCCCACTTTCATTCAGGAATTTCAAGTGGTTGCAATTGACCTTTTGGTACTTGATGCTCCGCCTTGACTCGTTGACAAGTTAAACACCTTGAGATAAACAGCGCTATCTCTCTCTTCATATTGCTCCACCAAAATGTATAACGAAGACCACAATACATTTTGATACTCCCGGGATGGATTGCAAACAGTGTGTTGTGCGCCTCCATCATGATTTTATACTTTAAATCAGAGTCGTTAGGAACACAAAGTCTGGAGTTGACTCGAAGTATTCCTTCTTCATCGATTCTTGCTTCCGGCATAGCACCTTCCTGCACTTTTTTTCTCATACGCATCAGCTCCAGGTTTGTAGTTTGAGCAGCTTTAACTTTATCAATTAAATTTGGTTCTACTCGTATATTCGTCATCATCACATGGGTCCCTGGAGTCTTTAAATCTATGTCCATCCTTTGCAAGTCACACAAAATGGGCCTTTGTGTTGACAATATCGCACTCGTACTTGTATATGATCTTCTACTCAATGCGTCAGCTACCACGTTCACTTTTCCAGGATGGTATTAGATGGTATGATCATAATTTTTTAACAGTTCAAGCCAACGTCATTGTCGCATGTTGAGTTCCTTTTGAGTGAAAAAATATTTGAGGATTTTATTATCCGTAAAGATCTCCACTTTCTCCCCATACAAGTAATGCCTCCAAATCCTTAGTGCGAAAATGACTGTTGCCAACTCTAGATCATGAGTAGAATAATTTCTCTCATATTCTTTGAGTTATCGTGAGGCATAGGCTATGACTTTCCCATGTTGCATGAGAACACATCCCAACCCTTTGCCCAAAGCATCACTGTAGATGATAAATCCCTCCGAGCCAGATGGTATTGTCAGAACAGGTGCTGAAATGAGTTTCCTCTTGAGTTCTTGAAAACTCTTCTCACATTCTTTGCTCCAACTGAACTTTGTATCTTTCTGAGTCAACTGATTTAGTGGAGTAGCGATTCGAGAAAATCCTTCCATGAATCTCCGATAATAACCAACTAAATCAAGAAAGCTACGCACTTCGGTCACTGATTTAGGTTGCTCCCAGCTTTGAATAGCTTCAATCTTTGCAGGGTCAACAGATATTCCATGACTTGATACCACGTGCCTAAGGAATGCTACTTCCTCAAGCCAGAACTCGCATTTCTTCAACTTGGCATAAAGCTTATATTCAAGAAGCTTTTGGAGTATCAACCTCAAGTGATGCTCATGATCTTCACGGCTTTTGGAATAAATAAGGATGTCATCAATAAAGACGACCACAAAGTGATCCAAATATTCCTTGAATACTCGATTCATCATATCCGTGAAAGCAGCAGGAGCATTAGTCAATCCAAAAGACATGACTAGGAATTCATAATGCACGTACCGAGTTCTGAAAGCCGTCTTTGGAATGTCATCGGTTCTAATCTTAAATTGGTGATATCTGTAATGAAGATCAATCTTTGAAAAGAATTTGGCACCTTGCAACTGGTCAAACAGGTCATCAATACGTGGAAATTGGTACCTATTTTTGATGGTGACATGATTCAACTCCCGATAATCAATACAAAGTTGCATACTCCCATCTTTCTTCTTCACGAATAGAATAGGAGCACCCCAAGGAGAAGTACTAGGACAAATAAAGTCAATGTCTAACAATTCCTGCAGTTGGGTCTTTAACTCCTGAAGTTCAATAGGAGCCATTCGATATGGGGCTTTGGAAATGAGTTTTGTACCGGGTTCAAGGTCGATAAAAAATTCAATTTCATGCTCTGGGGGTAGGCCAGGAAGTTCTTCAGGGAATACGTCAGGAAATTCATTAACAATAGAAATATCATTCAAAACTGACGTATTTTTGTTTAGATCCGTGACATGAGCTAAGAAAGCTTGACATCCATTTTTCAATAAACGAATAGCTTTATGGCTTGAGATGACAGTGATTGATTTTAATGGTTTGGTTGCTTGAATTCGCATAATAGGTTGGTTGGTTAGGAATACGAAAGCTAACAACCTTATGAAAACAATCAATTTTTGCATGATGAGTAGTTAACCAATCAATCACTAGAATCACATCAAATGCAAGTATTTTTAATGAAATAAGATCGACAGGTAATGTGAGGGTACCGATTTGAACCAAACAAGACTTATAAACAGTGGATGTAATGAAGGTTTCTCCCAACGGAGTTTTCACAGATAAGTCAAAGTCTAATTTCTCTAGAGTCAAATTTAATCGTTGAGCGCAAGTAAGAGAAATAAAAGAATGGGTAGAACCGGTATCAAATAAGGTATAGACTTCGCTAAAATTTATGATAAGCTTACACGTGATGACCTCGTTCGGGTTCCTTGCTTTCTGGGAGGTCACTACAAACGCTCTCCCTTGCACCACCGGCTTTGACTTTTCTAGGAAGGCCTTTGGTGCCTCCATCCTAGCTGAACTTGTCTTCGATGAACGACAAAATCGGGCTAGGTGACCTTCTCTTCCATAATTATAATATGCTTTGGACGACATCGCGCAGTTTAGACTGATGTGTCCCTCCCCTCCGCATTTGAAGCATATGATAGGTGGTCGTTCCCCTTCTTTAACAACGGGTGCTGGTGCTGACGTCTTTCCATCATTGTTGAATCTCCTCTTCTTGAAATGTCCATTCTTATTATTTTGGCCCTGATTACCACCGAAGTGGTTACCATTTCTAGCATGTTGATTCCCTCCACGCTTGTTGTCACCACTTTGATGACTGTTCTCACTGGTATTATCATTTTTCTGGCTGCTCTCTTTTGGTTGCGTTGACTCGTTATCGTGCTCCACTAACTGAGCCATATTTACAACATCTGAATACAAATACAGTTTATGAGAAATAAGATATTGACGTATCTCCGGCTTCAAACCTCTTAAAAACATCCGCGTCATTCTCTTTTCATTATCAACTAAGTGGGACGCAAACCGGGATAACTCGGCAAACTTTGCTTCGTGCTGTGACACGGTCATGTTATTTTGCTCCAGCTTGATGAACTCTACCTCTTTCATATGACGAATACTTTCGGGAAAGTACTTGTCATTGAATAGTTCTTGGAACTTCTCCCAAGACATCTTTAGTGCGGCAGTTTGAGTACGTTTTACCAATAATTTGCCTCTCCTCGTAACATAAAGGTGGCAAATGGCGCCTTTTGCTCCTCAGAGCATCCCAAGACATCAAATATCTTGGTGATATGCTTTATCCATGCTTCCGCATTAAGTGGTTTTGGCTCTCCAATAAACTCCGGTGGTCCCAACTCCTTGAACTGTTTAGCGGTGACCATCCTAGAGTTTTCAGTGTTTCCACCTGTATTTTGGACATGAGCCGCTCTTGCCTGATGTTGCATGAATTGTATAAAGCCTCTGAACATTCCATCGTTCGTCATCTGGTCAGTGTTATTGTTTGCCTGAGGATTGTCGCCTTCCCGATGCACATTATCCTAATTATTGATTTGTGGAGACTCAACGATCTCCTGTGCTCCATTGCTATTCTCAACATTCTCGGATGTCATTTTCAGATACTGCCACAAAACAAGGGTTAATTAACATATAACATATTATCCTTATACTCTAACCGACCAATTAAATACCAAATAAACTTAGGTAGGTCATACTAGCGAAGGAATTCTCCGTCTCTCCCCTCCTAGTTCTAGTCTCACACCTTAGCTAGGGATCATATCCCTAAGCTTTGATACCAACTGTGACGCCCCCAAAATAGATATACATCACCTATTCTGAGTCGCCAAATACATAGTACTGAATACAAATACATCTAATTATACAACAGTCGTGTAAAAATACGACAAAATATATGATGTGAGTTTTAATACAAATATATATATATATATATATAATACATATAATACTCCATCCTGACTCAGCCAAAATAACCCCCCCCCCACTTTTTATTTAATTTTCAAACGTGGCCCCCACATTAATATATTAAAAAAATTTCTACCGATTATTTTGAAAAATGGGTAAATGGGAGGTTCACAAAATAAGCAAAATTTATATCAAATACTATAACAATAATTGAACAAAACTGAGTGACTTCTTACATAAGCATCAATAATCAATACCGTGTGCTACTATGCAACCACGTGTATTACTGTACTTTTAACACCGGGTGTTTCAACAGTTAACGGTAAAACTTCCGTCGTTATTTTCATAAAAAGATATTTTTATCGTTTTCTCAATCCGACAATAATTCTGTTATGGGGTCCACCAATGATTGTGCTGTCGTACGAATATTCCTTGTTAAAACGAATATTCCCCGACCAATCGAATATTATATAACAACTTGCGTACTTTGCAAAATTTATAAATATTATCCACAACTATAACATTATCTCAAATTTACTCCATAATATTCAAAAATGATATTTATAGAAAATTCATCTTTATTAAAAAGTTGGGGTCTTACACATTGTGTATTGTTAAAATCATGATTGGAATTGTGTATTGGTATAATCATGACAATTGGTGTTACAGTTGTATGTCTTTGGTCCGTAGTGCAAAGATGTATTATTGATTATTAGTTTTACAATTGAACATCTTTGGACCGTAGTGCAAAGATAGACAATTGATTGGTATGATCATGATCTTTGGCCTGTAGTGCAAAGATTGACAATTGATTGGTATAATCATGATCATTATTGTTACATTTGTATGTCTTTAGTGTAGGGTGTAAAGACGATATGATTATTGAGTGTCTTTATTGAGTGAAAGTTCTATTAAGCTTTTGTGGCAAGGAGAAACTGTTGATTTACATTATTATAAACATGAATTGTGAATTTAACTATGATCTTTGGTGGTCCAGGTGAAGACAGGTAATGCAAGTTCTCTTTGTCTTGAGTACAACAAAGAACTATTGATGGGTATTATAGGAATGAAATATTAATGATGGACTTTTAATTTGGAGGAGATAGTAGACATTATATTCTACTTGACTCTTCTAATGGATTGTTGATTCCGCTGTAATTATGGTTGAACGCTTTTACCTTCTACCATATGTTCTAAATATTTAATTTATTACTGATGAAGGTTATTGATAATTTGATTATCTTTAGTCATAATACTCTTTACTGGGCTATTTGTGCTCACCCTTTTGTTTACAATTCCTTTCAAGTAATAAGAGTGTAGCTGGGTCAAGCGGGGATAACAAAGGAATAGAGTGATGGTCTGTGACTGTTGAAGTTTCTCAATACATTATAAAAATAGCATGACAATATATAATTGTATTGATGACTAAAAATACGTGTGTCATATTTTATATGTCATTTAATAGTAAATTTTGATAACAATAATAGGTAAACTCAAATTTGGAAGCGTCAAAAATACACCCCATTAGAACGAGGAGGACATAAATCTTTCCGTGTTCCTTTGAAGACTTGAAATATTTGTTGATGTATTTTATATGACATTGTAATAATTTGGATGTGTATATTGTCGTATTATATTCAGTACAATATTTGTATTGAAACTCACAACTTATGTGTTGTCATATTTTGCACGACAGTTTAATAGTTGTAAATAAGAAGATTTTTATTTAGATTATGTAGTATGTATTTGGTTACCCAAAATGAGTTGTGTGTACCTATTTTGGTGACGTCACAGATTTTGAAAAGTAAAACTTGATCTTATATTTAAATGAATATTTTTTAGGTAAAATGTATGATAATTTATATTGTATTTTATTATTTCTTAATGGTAAAAAGGAAGGTGAGGAACATATAACTTGGTGAGTTGTCACACGAAAATGATTTTATTTTGTGTAATTGTGTGTGTGTATATATAATACTCCTAGTGTGTACAAAAAACTATTTTATAATTCTTTAAAATAGTGTTATTTTGACAAATAGCATACATAGAATCACGATGTGTCTCCACTTCCCTTTTTAATTTTTATTATTTTAATTTATACGTTTAAGGTAAAAAGTATGACTTTATAGTGCATATATTAAGTTTAATCGTATAAAAATAATTAATTCGTTAAAAATAAAAATTAGGTTCAATATATTCTACCATCGACCACTAGTTCAATGACCAATGTTACTAGTTCAATATCTGATAAGTAATAAATTGATAACAAATAGTTCATGATACCCAGCGAAACGCGAATTTTATTATAAATAATAATAATAATTATTATTGTTATTATTATTATTATTATTATTATTATTATATATTTGTATTATACTTTACTTATATATTAGTTATAATAATAATAAATTAATATCATGTACGATGATTTTCATAATAAAAATTATTTCCTTCGAATATATACTATTTAACTACTAGTGTATAACTAATTATTTATGAAAAATTAAATAAATTTAAAAATCTAAAATAACAATTCATCTATTTATATAATTTAAATGATAGTATTTATCTTTAAATTAATGTTTATTTGTTTATATATACATCTATTTATGTAATAATAAATTTTTATTTAAACTCAAATAGTTAAACTTATATGATTTAATAACAAAAAATTATTATATTATAAATATTATTGTTAGCAAAAATATGAATTTTAAAGAACACTAACTAAATTTAAAAATGTATAAAAATAAGAGATAGTAATAAATACATAATTATGATAGTAAGAATGCAGGTGAAAAGATTTTAAATCAAATAAAAAATGAAAAAAATAGTTTAGGGTTGAAGGATCACTATTTACTCTTAAATTTTAGGACCGAGACACCATTTTGTGATGTTAATTATATACAAATACTTTTGTATTATTGATGAAATTAACTACTCTGATAATTGTTGTATCCTTCCACGGTTGCCCTTTTTTTATTGTTCAATCCGACAAAGTATAGCATATAATAAATTATTTTAAAGGTACAAAAAAATTACTAGTAAATGTTTTTCACCCAATTAATTTATTGAAAATTTTTATAGTAAAATTAAAAATAATGATACAGACACAAATTATTCTATAAATATTTTATAAACTGTTGATGTAACATACTCCACCTTAACTTTTTATGTGGGACCGAAGACTACATTAAAACAATATTTTAATCAATATACTAAAATAAAATATATCATATCAATAATTTATAAAATATTTATAGAATAATTTATAAAATATGTGGATTTTTGTTTAGAGATTACTCCACTATGGGTTGTTTCACTTGTTTGCCAGCTTCTTGGGAATTTTATTGGCCCACAAACTCCGTTGTGTGAATTAATATTATGTGTAAAAAAATTTCAAACATTCTACAAGATTGAAATAAAATATATTAAAATCGTATTTTGTTATAAAAGAATAAAATATTATAATAAAAAACTTAAAATGATAATTCCTTCAAATAAAATAATATATAATTAAAAAAATGGTCAGTCGTAACAACATATTCTCAAAAACAATCATATTTTAAAAATAATAATAGAATATGCAGATATGTGTCGTTCTTCAAAAAGAACAAACGGAAGAATAAACTGTCATGATAACGTCACACTTAAATTTGAACAATCTATCTTCATCAATTCACACCCCGAAAAAAATAAAATCAATAAAAATTATTTCCAAAACAATTTTTTTTTTCAAAAAAGATGATAAAAAAACCCGCTCACAAAAAGAAAAATAAATCATAATTAAACATAAAAGGCTAAAACCTAAAAATAACTTGTATTAATATATCATCAGACAAAATTCTTCAATCGTTTCAAGTTATAACATTATTATTAATTTTTGAAAATTAACTTGATATATTTTTAAACACAAAATGGATAATTTTATCCAAAATTAGAGACAATAAATTTTACAATTAATAATACTTTCTAAATTACAATAGTAATTATTATATTGGCAACAATTAAATAAATGTATATATATCTATTTGGAATTCAAAAATATTTCTATTAACTTCAATAAATAAATAAATAATCTTATACATTTTAAAATGGACAGACAAGTTAAATTGCGTTATAAATTAATTAATGTCAAACTTATGAAATGTGCATCATCAGTCACATCATAAGTAGGTGTGACGATAATAACTCTTTATTCAAAGAGTTGAATTATAATTTAATAATACTCATATATTAAACTCGATGTATAATACTCCTTGATAATAACCAAGTCAAAGGAACATTTCAACATTAATTTTATCACTACACCTGAAAATTCAAGCCATTACACGCAAGTAAAAATATAATTTTATCCCACACAAAATTTACCAATATTGCATACTCACGTATAGCCTTTTGTTCCTCACCATTTCTTAACATCTGCTGCAAAAACAGTCAAAATTGTTTTGTACCTTTGTCATTTTTAGTGGACGAAGAAAATATTATTTAACTTCTTGTTTTTTCGTCATTTATTTAATTAAGCTCTATCAGTGTTATATATAAAGTTATATAAAAAATTAGGAAAAAAATGTATATACACAGCTGTGTATTACACAGTAAACTATGACGACAGTTTTTTGTGCTATAGCGACGGTTTCATCCGTCGTCATAGCTATTCTGGGCTATAGGGACAGTTTACCGTCGCTATAGCCAAAAAATCTGTAGCCATAGACCTACGTGTAATACACAGCTGTGTATATATATAGCCCAAAAAATTATATATATATATATATAAACTATTTCATCTTTTTGGGACATTCAAAAATAAATTTTGTCTTATAAAATTCGACAAAGGAAAAAGTATTTTTATAGCTGTAAAAGAAAATACAAAGGGAAATTTATTTGTATAGCTGTATTATTTTCTTTCTTTCTCTCTCAAGAGATGTACGTTATCTTATTTGAGACCAGTATAATATTTCCTTGCCATTATAATGTATTGCTGCTACTACATGTAATCACCTACAAATTATATAGATGAATTCTATGTTTTTTTATCTGTATTAAAGTGTGAATAATGTTACATCAACAAAATATCTAAGAAATTAATATTTTTCAATAATAAAACTTCCTTTTGTATACTCCAAATAATTAAGTTTCAACGTGCACCATGTGTCCTCTTAGAGACCTTTCATTGGCACTTGGTTTTCGTTTTCGTGCCAACATATACATACATATATATATATATATATATATATACACACACACTAATAGATTGTGAGAAATTGCAAAGAGAGAGATGGGGGCAGAGAGCAATGAAAGCTCCGAAACTTTCATAAAGATTCCAGTGATAAAATTCACTAAGCTGTTCATTAATGGAGAATATGTTGATTCCATTTCAGGTTTGTATTCCAATTCATTTCAGGCTTGTTTTCATTTGTACCATACAAACACATATAATACAAATACGTAATCTCCACAAGGATTAAAAAAAAATTAGTTTCAGTTGACTTGAAAAATGGAAAATTTCTGGTGAAATTTCGGATACAAATTTATGTGCATAATTGTGGTCCGTTATAACTATAATTGGGTCCATCTGAAATATTAAATAATTATAATTTGACATATAATTTTGTATCTATTTTTTTGTCTGAATTTTGTCACCTTACTATTATTCATTTTGAAATTAATAATTAGGTTGTAATTGCCTGATCAAATATTTGTGATAATAATTCAAATTATGTAGTTTTGATGATGAATAGAACGGTGAAAGGATAAAATTATGTAATTTTGAAATGAACTGTTTTTGTCTTTCTTTTTTCTAAAACAAATTCTGTTTTGGGTTTTCATATATTTTAATACTCCTTCTCTTTTACAATAAAACAAAAAAAACAAGGAAGAAAGGTACTACTTCCATTTCATAATAATAGTCATTTTAGCTTAATTAAAAAAGTCATTTAATACTATCATTTAATAATTAAAATTTATATGAAATTTCATCACTACCCTTTTATGGGAAGTTGAAAATTACTAATATAAGGAAAAAAAAATTGGGACAATGAGAAAAGAATTTATTCTTCTAAAAGTTGTAAAAGACAAATAAATTAAAACAAATTTTTTCTTCTAAAAAATCAATTATAATTGAATGGAGGTAGTATTTGTTTAATTTGGAGGGAGTGGGATTGTTCCTTTTTAGTTTATGGAGGGAAATGAGTGTATATTTGTTGGATTACACAGTAAAATACTCCATATGTCCCTAATTATTTGACGTTTTAGAGTTTTTCATTTGTCTCTAATTATTTGACGTTTGTTCAAATCTAGAAGAATTAATGATAATTTTTCTAAAATTACTCTTCATTACTCTGCCTATTTTTTGATACTTTAAACTCCTCCTCTCTCTTTATCCCAACAAAACTCTCTTTATCCCAACAAAAGACTTAAGGGTATTATAGACAATTGAATACTATATTTAATATTTTTCAATCATTATCTTAATTCTTATGTCCACCTCTAAAACGTTACATAATTAGGGACGGATGAGTACTATTTAAGCAACTCAACATACGTTTTTTCCAAGTCAAACCGTATCTCCCGTCATTAATTGGTCGGAAGGATCCGGCTAAAGGGAAGATAATTGTTATTTTTAAAATTGATCAATAGTGTGCTAATTGTTGATTCCCAAACTTGTAAGTTCAAATCGAAAAAGTTGCCAATTATGGGGTACAATTTTGTCATTTCCCCCTGATAAAAATAGTGAAATGACAAATTTGTCAACAAGGGAAGCTTTAAAGTTATTGTTTTGGACCGTTGAAAGAGGGATGGCTGATACCCAGTGCTGCTGGTGTAAGATACATATGGAAACACTAGAACATGTGTTACTAAATTGTAAATTTGGGGGTGCAGTCTATGATTGGTTAGGAGTTTGTTAGGTACAAGCCAATTCAGTGGAGAGTGTGTTGAAGCAGTGGTCCTATGTGGGGAAACAAGAGTGGTTGGACAGTTTATTAATGCTGCAACCTTGTAGACTATCTAGTTAGAGAGAAATGAAGCTACATTCAATTAAAAAATATTGTTGTTGGAAATGTTAGAGAACAACAACGCAACGAAAAACAATAGCAAAGAAAAATCAAAAGAAAACAATCGCACAAGACACAAAATTATCGCGGTTCACCAAAAAAACATTAACGTCCACGGTCGGCGGCCGACAGATTCATTACCACTTAGAAAATTCGTACATAATATATTTCAAGGTCCCTCCTTATATAATGCAACATAAGTAATTCTAATTCATCCGGAAGTACAAAACTATCCCTCTAGTTTTGGCGGCCCTCTACTCCAGGAATGATCCCAGTTACCTTTTGGATAACTTTACAATCACCTTTGAATTGAAATTTGGATGAGACTTCACCAATAACAGGAAAAAGGTTGTGATTAGAAATTTAGAATTAAGATCAAGGTTTTTAAATGGTCGTGTGCAGCAGGAAAATTAAACTTAGATGATTCTGAAACATGGCTTTTTCCATCCAAGAATGGTTTTTGGTGGAGTAAATTTGGCTTAGATGGTGGAGAATTTCTAGATGCTTGAGTTGTCTGGGTATACAAAATGTGGAAGAGCAGTTGCTAAGTTTTCATTTTGTAGTATTGAATATATATAGCTTTAAACTTGCAGCAGCAAAATCGAAAGAATTAGAGCAACATTGACAAATAGGAGATCCAATACAGAATAGCAGCAATGTCAAATGCATTAGCAGCTCCAGTGCAAAGCAGTAGATGATGAAGAGTACTAAAACAAAAAAGGGTGATGACGAGTACTAAAACAAAAAAGGGTGATGCTAGGAGTCAAATTTTTAGTCTCAAAAAGTGTCTCAAATGATATTTCATCATATTATTAGTTGGGTAAATTTCATCTGATTGGCTAGCTATGCCTTTAATTATCATTAAAATAATTAATGTCATGTCATTTGAGACCCCTAGAATTACTCAACAATAAATTTGCCGCAAGGAAGTCAAGTTTTGGAAATATGGGTCTTCTCTTCCTGATTAGTTTATCTTTATGGTTGTTGCTTTTAGTATGGAATGTGTAAATCCTATTTGAAGTCGGTTTTCATTGGTGCAGTAGATGATTTTGTAATCCTATATTCCATTATCTAAATCTTTTAAATTTTGGGATATATTTCAGTTATGAAATATATTTTAGCCTTTTGCAAAAAAAAACTAGGTGTAACAAACCAAACCAAGTTATATATCCTTTTCTAAATTTTGATTTGTGACAAGCATTTTGTGATATCAATAAGTAGAATTTTTCACAAACATTTTGAGATGGAGTAGTTTTCATACTCTACACAAAATGTGCAAGATACTTAGATACACTAGACTTCTAAATTTCTCTTTATTTATTACATGAGTGAAGCACAATCTTTTATTTTTAAATCAATATGAAATTTGCCCTTATTTTATGTGTCTACCCTTAATTTAATTTGGTTAAAAAAAATATTACTAAAAAAACAGGAAGCACATTTGAGACGATAGATCCAAGAACTGGAGAAATTATTGCAAATATTGCAGAAGGGAGGAAGGACGATGTTGATTTGGCGGTCAAGGTTGCTCGCGAAGCCTTTGACCATGGACGCTGGCCTCGTTTACCTGGTCGTGTAAGTTTTTCTTTTTATGTACTACGTTGGTCCCATAAAAGATATTTTTAAATATATATTTTTACTCAAACTAAGAAAAATAAAAATAGAGAAGAGAGTATAAGTTCTCATTAATTCTACCACAATTGACCCCACACAAGTACATTAAAGATTATTTCTTATTTCTAAAATAATGAACTATTATAAGATTATTATTGACTTTTAAAAATTAATTTGAGACATTTCAAACTTAAAATGAATATGATTCATTAAAAATTATAAAATAATAAATTTTTATGATGAGTAATATATTTTTACTAGTGTTTGTTTTGGTCTTAGTATATACTTCTACGTCCTCATAAAAATGTTATATTTTCCAGCCAAGTTAAGGAACTAAATTTTTGAACATTAAAACACTAGTTTATGGCACAATTTTCAGCAACCAAGTTTTATTTCAACAAAAAAATTTGATATTTTCTCAACTCTTTACATGAATAATAGTGGGTCTCACATTCACATTTTTCATGCAAGCCTTGGACTATATACCAGATAAAAATGGTCCATTGGTACTTACATATCTTTTTCTCTACCTTCATGGGCGGAGCCATGTATAGGCTAGGGTGGGCTTTAGCCCGGGTGGAGTTTTTGGAAAATATTTAGTACTTATATATTTTTAATAGTCCAATTCAATATTGTTTTCCTGTTTTCTTGTATTAAAAAATTGTTTGGGGTTCTCATCTGTCTTTAAAGGTTTGTACAATAATTTTTAGTTAGTGTTTATGATTTTATCCAAGTGTTTTTTCTCTTGTGTCTTCATCTTTATTCTTAAGATATAGTTCATTTTATTTAATCTAGTATCCTCAAAGACTGTGATATCCTTATTTTTTTTTACATCCTGGAGGGAGTAGTTTTTAGTGTTATGTTGGCCTCTATCTTGTTTAATTTTGATGTTTACTTGTTCATGCATTATTTGTTACTAATTGTGGCACATTACTAAGATAGGAGTACTTGGTTGATATTATGCTTGTTGTATGCCATGCTTTGACTAATTTACTTATCTAGGTTTTGAAATCTAATGATACTATTAGCATTCAGTATGTTATTTTTCACTATAATCATTCAATATAATCTTTCAATTGAACCAATTTTTTTGTTAAAAATTCAGCTGTTAAACAATCTTATAAGCCACAATGGAAAGTCAAAGAAGCAGGAGAGAAAAAACTGTGTTTTCTTTCTTTAAACCAAGAGAAAGTGCATCAACGACAACTAGTTTATACTTGTTAAATTTGTGAATTTGAAATAAATAACGTATTGAAATTACTTTGTTGATGTGATGGGAGGTTATATATATATATATGTTAATTGGAGTAATAAGGATGAAATTTTTGGCTAAGCTCCTCTATTATATATGCTTATGAAATATGGAATTTTAGAGTTCGCCTTCAAGGAGTTTGAAATTTTGCCTCTAAGAGGTTGTTATGCTAAAACTTGTGAATTAGCCAAGGTAACCTTTATATATATTTTGAATTTATGATCGATCTTGTGGGACAATTTCTTGCGTATATGGTTGGTACTTAATAGCCCAGGGCGACAAAAATTCCTAACTCCGCCCTTGTCTGACTAATTATCAGGAAAGGGGAAGGATACTACTGAAATTTGCCGACTTAGTTGAGGAAAA
The DNA here is from genome assembly GCA_020205505.1 of Panax japonicus. NCBI lineage: Eukaryota > Viridiplantae > Streptophyta > Magnoliopsida > Apiales > Araliaceae > Panax > Panax japonicus. Next base: position 25,591,402 of record CM035112.1, on the reverse strand, counting down.
CGCAGAAGAATTAGCTGCTTTGGACACAATTGATGCTGGAAAATTGTTCCATTGGGGCAAGACCTTGGACATTCCTGAAGCAGCAGAAACTATACGATATAGTGCAGGTGCAGCAGATAAAATACATGGAGAGACTTTAAAAATGTCGAGAGAGCTTCAAGCATACACATTACGCGAGCCCATTGGCGTCGTCGGAATCATCATCCCTTGGAATTTTCCAACTCAAATGTTTGTCCTGAAGGTTAGCCCTGCATTAGCTGCTGGCTGCACCATGATTGTCAAGCCCGCTGAACAAACGCCGCTTTCAGCTTTGTATTATGCTCATTTGGCTAAGCTGGTGAGCTTAAAATTTTGAGTTTAAATTTTGATATAGTGTTGGTGTGTGTATACATGAGCGGAACCGGGGAGGGGGTCATATGACCCCACCAAAATTCTGCACAGGCTATATATTAATATATATATTAATAGTCAATAGCATACATATATTAATAGTTAATATATTTATATATATATATATATATATATATATGTATATATGTATAATAATACTAATAGTTTATATATAATAGCTAAAATTTTCTACATTCGCTCCATAAATTAAAAAATAGAATGAATTTTATTTTATAATGAAATTCAAATTAAAGAACTTAATTAAAACACAATCAAATCTAGGTCGCTACTTGAGGTTGAAGAATGATCACAAAAATCAAGCTCTTTATTTATCAACTTATTTTATATAAACATTCTATATTTTTAAACATCATGAATTTACTTCAGAAACTCTCCCCTTTGTTGATTTCTTTCTAGATTAATTTTCTTTGTTCTATATAGAAAATTGATATTTTCATATAAAAAATAATATTTTTACATGAATCTCTCTCATGTATTTCTACATGAAATAAAAATAATAATATTTTTACATAAATTTTGATATTTACCAAAATTTTGAGACGTTTTCAAACTATGCAGTCGCAGGATACAGTTGCTTATAGCCGAAAGAAGCACTCCAATCGTCAATAAATAATTTTTTTTACTGATGTATTTTGATCCTTCTCTAAAAACGTTTTGGTTTCGCCACTGGGTGTATACACGAGCAGTACTAGGATCTCCAACATAAGTACTTTATTAATAATGTGTCACAATCCTAATATTGCTCGTGCATACCCTTTATTCTAAAAATTTTACCTATTGAAAACATATCATATATTGTTAAGAGAATTTTTCATCTAATTCTTATTTATCTTGTTATTTATTTTGAAATTGGAATAGGCTGGTGTTCCAGATGGAGTGCTTAATGTCGTAACAGGATATGGATCTACAGCAGGTGCTGCCATTGCATCTCATATGGATATTGATAAGGTATTTGCATATACAATTCAGTATCTTGTCTTGATGCTAAAATACTCCATATGTTCCACATAAATACTCTTATTACCAATTTTTTTGTTTCACAAAAAAGAATCTCATTTACCCAAAAAAAAAATTCCACAAACTAAGATCTCATTATTGATAGTAATATAAATTGATGCGATGTCCTCAAACTGGCCGTCATTAGTTCACAGAGCCGGTCCTGGGGCAGGTCTACCAGGGCGACCGCCCAGGGCCTAAAGCTGAGGAGGGCCCAAATTTTTTAAAAAATTATGTATATGTGTATAAAAAAATAAAAAAATAATTATAAAATATAATATAAAACAAATCAATCTATCTAATAAAAATACAAATGATTTTGAATTTCCCGCTCACTCAATAAATCATCTGGGTCGTCCAAAGTTTGGGATAAATCCCACCGTTCATACATTTATCTAATAAAATACATCTATCTATCTAATAATCTAATAATAATTTAATAAAATACAAATGACTTTAAATTTCCCGCTCACTCAATAAATTATTTTGGTCGTTCAAAGTTTGAGATAAATCATATTGTCCATACAATGCCGGAGGCATGGGACCCAGCTAGTAAATTAATATGGAGAATCAAAATAGACTCTTAGCCACAAAAAAAAAGAAGAAAAAGCCATTCAACCCTCTTAATTCATATTTGATTCACGGTTTGACTGTAAAATTTAAAATATTTTGTATTAACTGACGAGAATAATTATTTAATTCACGGTTTAACTGCAAAATAAGGCATACTTAATTAAAAAGCTGTTTATTTTACACATCTCTATATCATAGATGTTAACAACTTAAGAAAACACAAAAGTCCTATTTTGATTTTTGATTATGAGTTTTAATATTATATTTATTATTCCCTCTGTAATATGATAAAAAAATTTAGTTGAATTTTTATGTATATTAAAAATAAAAAAAATAAAAAAATTTATCCATTTTTAAATTCTCATTTAATTGTATAATTTATTGTACATAAATAATGATATTTCATAAATATGCATTTAAAATAAAAATACGACAATTGAACTTAATATATATGTGGCCAGATCAGGGGCAAAACTGCTCTCGAGATAGTAATTAACCATTAACAAAAAGATATTAAAGTGAATTTTATATAGTTATATAAACAAACTAGTACTAATATATAGTGAATTTTATATAGTTATATAGTGTAAATTATGTGTCTTGTGTTGAATACACCTTCAAAAAAGTCACATTCCGTACCAAATAAAATTATTTTGTAACAATCCTTGTATCTATAGATATGTAATAATCGTAGATATTTTTAAAAGTTAAATAAATTATATTAATTTTAAAAAATTAAATTTGATTATATACTTTGAAAGTAATTTATAATATTATTAAAATTTTAATTGATTGAGATATGTAGTTATTGTAGGTAATTAGAATTATTCTTAATTATAAATTATTTTATTATTTTTAATATTTATTATTATTACTATTTTTGGTGTAGCAAAATTTTGTAAATAAATAAATAAATAAAGGAAGAAGCCCGTGGCTCGGCCCGACCCGGGCCACGGGCCTCACAATTTCAGCCTGCCTGTTTGCCCGCCTGTTTGACACCTCTAAAAGGGGCACACTTGAAATTTTTTGCCCTGAGCCTTATAAAATCCAGGACCGGATCTGTTAGTTCATTATCATGCCAACACGACTAAACTAAGATCTCATTATTGTTACGGATAAAAGTAGAGCAAAAATACATCTATAATATTTACAAATTTTAATTTGCAAATGAGACTTACTTAAGTTAGGCCTGCCTCATTTTCCGGCATAATACTCCCTCCGTTCTAAATTATATTAATCATTATTGACTTTTGAAAGTCAATTTGAGACATTTTCAAAATCAAAATTGAGATGACTAGTTAAAAATTATGAAATAATAAAATTTTCAATAAGTAATATGTTTTAGATAGTTTACAATATTTATCATTATATTGATTAAAATCAAAAGACTTTCAATTTTGAGTTAAAAACCTCTCGATGACTTTAAAAAGTGATAAAAAGAAATCAGACTGTTTTGGAAAAAAAAAATTCATGTGGCAAATATGACTCTTTTTGTTAGACGAAGCGAGCACAGCATAAACATGAAATAACATATGCATAACCTTTTGAAATATCTATAGGTGAGTTTTACAGGATCAACAAAAGTAGGACGCCTAATAATGCAGGCTGCAGCAATGAGCAATTTGAAACATGTCTCACTTGAACTAGGAGGCAAGTCCCCTGTCATAATATTTGATGATGCTGATGTCGATAAAGCCGCAGAGCTTGCTCTTCTAGGATGTCTATATAACAAGGCAAGTACATATCTTGTTCTCTTTTCCATAGTTCACTTAAACTCGAAGACATAAATATAGTAATTCTCTTTCTTATTTTCCAGGGGGAAATTTGTGTGGCGGGTTCTCGAGTTTTTGTTCAGGATGGGATTTATGCTGAATTTGTGCAGAAATTAGCAGAGAAGGTCAAAACATGGGTGGTTGGAGATCCTTTCGATCCAAATGTTCGACAAGGACCCCAAGTATGAGTTCTGCATTTCAAATAGCTCAAAACTTATATCAACTAGGGAATATATAGTTTGTCTACATATTAAAGGTGTGCTACAAGGCTAATGCATGTATAGTTTACAGAGTATAAACAAAGTCGAATAATACAACTTTACATAGGGAATTTAGGGTTGAGTGAAGAGTGAATGTGAATCATTGGATTTAAATTTTAAATGTTGCTCTTCCTTGATGTTTGCTATTATCAGAAGTGGTTATCATGAAGTTTATTAACGGGTAAGTTGGTCAATTGGCTAATAGAGTGTTGACACGCAGACGGGGTTCTATGTGTATCAGCATTCTATTGGTCAATTGACCAACTTACCAAAAAATAAACTTCATGCTAACCGGATCGATATTATCATAGTTTCTTGTTTTGAGATAATCTTTGAGTTGGTCCCCAAATTATAGTTTTTTTTTAGTTTAATATTTTGCCGTATTTTGTCCCCAAATTATTTATCATTCATGTTAGTATAGTCCCTAATATACATATCTTTTTTTATGTTTAGATCCCAAACTACAACTATATTAGCATTTAGTCCTCAAACAATATAGATGGTTTTCATGCCAAGTCCACTTAAGTTGCTCTGTTTTTTGTGACAGGACGGAGACTGCAAAAATTATAAAGTTTAAGGATGAAATACGTAAAAACAATAGTTAGAGGAATAAACATGAAAAACAACAATATTAAGGGATTCACAAAGCAATTAGTCTCAAAGGGGACTCGAACTAGCGACTTCAAAGTTTTCCTTAGAAGCCAATAACCTATTGAGCTAACAACTTGGGAATTGTTTTTTATGATCATCGAGGGCTCTTGCAGAGTCTCTAAGAACACAACTAATCATTAACAATATATTTGTTTGGTGATTTAATGTGTTTGGTGTGTTAATGTGTTTGGTTAAAATGCACTATAAAATTAATCTTGTATGCCTAAAAGTAGTTTATTTAAAATACACTTATTAAACTCACAAATGTAAGGTTCGGGGTACAAATTCAACGTTTGGGCCACAAATTTAGCGTTTGGGACTCAAATTCAGAGTCGGGGGCAGAAATGCACCTCACCAAAAATGATGCAGTGTGTTTGGTGCAGTTAGAAGTCCAAATGCACCAAACACTACTACTGTAAAAGCTACAAATGCTAGTAATCAAACAAACTAAGAGTGTTTTTAAAAAAAGTGATTCGAGTAATTTTTATAGAATAATGCTACAAACACAATTTATTCTACAAACATTTTACAATATGTTGATGTGGCATACTCCACCTTAGCTTTTTATGTGAGGCCGAATACAACATTGAAGCAATTTGTTGATCAATATGCTGAGGTGGAGTATGTTACATCAGCATATTGTAAAATATTTGAAGAATAAGTTGTTTGTAGCATTACTCATCTTTATATTGTAATGCACACATTTCTGGTGCAGGTTGACAAGAAACAGTATGATAAAATACTGTCATACATTGAGCATGGCAAGAGGGAAGGTGCCACCTTGTTAGCCGGTGGTAAGCCCTGTGACAGAGACGGATATTATATTGAGCCGACAATATTCATAGATGTTATGGTGAGCATGTTTGTTTTTGAAATTAATTGGTTTTTCTAGTTCTGGGATTTTATGAACAACTTATTTTTTTACAGTCTGTAACTTCTTCTTCAGTCATATTATTGCTCTGATAGGAACTGTTCTCCAATGGTTTTAACAGGATGATATGCTAATCGCCAAGGATGAAATATTCGGCCCGGTCATGTCAGTTTTAAAGTTTAAGTAAGTATAGTTGATTATCAGTTACTTGCAAGAAAATTGTAACAATCATATGCAGAAGGCAAAGAAGGAAAAAAATTGAAAAAAGAAGAAGGAAAGGTCCCACCCTTATGTGAGGGAAGAACTTGTGGTAATATTAATTCCAAAAAAAAAAGACCAAGATAATTCTTTGGTGCCAATATGTTGAGATGTAATTAATTAAGATAACATTTCTAAAACGACTGCTAAGATTTTTGTTTTTTTAAACATAATCCTAGTTTTACCAATAAATGTAGTAGTGATAGCCTTATAGTACTCAATTTATCTAGAATATAAGAAAATGATGTGCTAAAAATTTCATGTCAGTTTACAGTTTAAAACTAGAAAGATATCTCTAAATATTAAAACGGACTTAAAAGAAAATTAAGTGCATCGGAACAATATTAGAATATGTTGATGGTTGATATATTGTATGTCAACAATTGCAGGACTGTCGACGAGGCGATTAAGAGAGCCAATGATACACAATATGGCCTAGCAGCAGGCATAATGACCAACTCTTTGAATATTACCAACACTGTTTCAAGGTCGATTCGTGCCGGCGCCATCTGGGTAAATTGTTATTTTGCTTTCGAAAAGGACTGCCCTTTCGGAGGATACAAAATGAGTGGATTTGGGAAAGATTATGGTATGAATGGCCTCGAAAAATATCTTCAAGTTAAAACTGTTACAACTACCATATACGATTCACCTTGGCTATGAATATCTAGTTTGCTATCCTTATTAAGTGCCAAAGTGTTCCAGTAAGTTTAGGTAAGTTGTACTATTTGTTATGTGATCTTTAGTTGGTTGTACTAGTATAGTCTTTCAAGTAATTTGTGTGTTGTATTGGGCTTAATATCTTTGGAAAGGTACTATGGCTTTTGGGTTTTTGTAGATTGCTATACTAGTCTATATAATGGTGTTACTTGTAAAGCAGACCTTTTGATATATTGAATGAAATTGAGCATTTGGCTAGTTAAAAAAGGAGGATTTGTCCTTGCTATTTACCATGCATCTTTTAAATGACCCCCGTCGATTAAATTAATCTTGAAAACTTTATATATATAGGTCCTAAAATACGGACCCAATATTTTTTTTTTTTGCTTTTTTTTTTAAACAACTAAAAAAAAATAAAAATTATGGAACTGAAATTTTTCCATAATACAATGTTTTGGGTGTGTTTTTAATACCTATACCAACCAATGTATGTACAGTCTGCCCAAACTGTACAGAAATGTTTTGGTATAGGCATCCAAATCACACCCAAAACACTGTATTATGTAAAAATTTCAGTTCCATAAATTTTTTTTTTTTAGTTGTTTCAAAAAAAAAAGCAAAAAAAAAAAAAAAAGGTCCGGATTTTGTTAAAATCCGGGAGTCCGGACTGGATCCGGACTCTATATATATATATATATATATATATATATATATATATATATATATATATATATATATACTTGACAGGTGTCTCCACTTATTAATAATTAATTTTAAATTGAATTTTTCAAAATTATAATAGGGTTTGTGAACAAGCTGAGCAAAATTCAATTTGCCAATTTCAAGCTTGTTTAAAAATTTAATGAGTCAAGCTTTAAACAAACTTAAAATTTGGTATACAAACTCTACCAATTTAGTAAACGAGTCAAATTTGAACTCAATACGGGCTTGAGCCAACTTAGTTTAACTTTTTTAGTATAAAGATAAAAAATAATTAATTAAATATAAAGAAAGAAAATTATTTCCAAGTTTTCCTAGTAATTCCACAAAAGGCTTTCTTTTGTACAATACTATCAACACAAGTGATTCTTATTGAAAAATCTTTCAATAGAAACTAGAAACAAAACAAGGAGTGAAAGTAAAAATCAAAACAAAAACAAAACTAAATAGAATATTTTTGGATGAAAACCACAACATAATAGCACTATTTCCACGTGTTTTTGATATTTCAACATATTTCATTCTCACATAACAGGTACCCACTGTATACTCATGTGAGAGAGGACCGTATACTCATGTGAGAGAGGACCATGTAATGAAAATATCAGTTCCCCATAATTTATACCAACTCGTAAACTATTGGACATGGCAAAACCTCTCATGATCTTTAATTGCTAATATAGAAAGAAACTAAAAATTCCCCTGAAGAAACATATCGAAAAATAGATGCTGGCAAGGTCAAAGCATATAATGATATTGGCCTACAAATTTACACGATTCTGTACCTCAAGATGCATAATCTCATTACCCGAAATACTACCCAGATTTCATAGTTAACCTTGGCTTTCGGCACCAGATAACAAAAGAAATTTCGCAGTTTGCCTTGAAACTACTTTCCTAACTAAACCTTCCTAAGTTCAGATGTTAACAAAAGATCACTACATCCATGAAACTTGACTCATCTTCAATCATCAGCAGATTTCAAGTACAGATTCTCGCCCCCGTCGCCACCATGGCCCCCTGAGTTCCCACCTCGCTCTTCTGAACTACTGCCGATATCTTGCTTACTCCCTCGACCAAAGTCGGGAAATCCTCCACCAAGTGCTCCACTGCCTCCCCCGCTACTTTGCAGCATGTGAAGTCCGCTGCTTCCACTCGAGCTCATCCCTAGCTGGCTTTGCAAGGCTTGCTGCTGTTGCTGAAGTGAAGAAAACGGCTGTTGGGTGTAGAGCATAGAAGAGCGTGCGGCCATGAGTGCTTGTGGAGTCATTGGTTGAGCTTGTTGGTGCTGGAGGTACTGCCCTCCTCCAGGCTGCATCATGCCACCTGGAGGGAACTGTAGGCCAACAAATGAAAAACAAAATTGCCATCGAAATTCAAGATTGTGGCGTTTTAGAATAAGAATGCATTTTCTTCTGTATTACATGTACAATGATGTTGAGACTAGAGACAAAGGGGAAATCAGAGAAAGTGAGACGTGATAAGAGTGATACATCTTGGGCAATCAGGCCAAAGGAGGAGGTGAACGGTCTGTCAAGGCTGAGGTAAGCTCTTTTTTGACTAAAAAGCAGTATAAATAAATAAATGGAAAATACACAACTGAAATATTATTTCCGTTCCAAAATATAGGATCGTCTTTTTAAAGTCTATTTGAGACATTTTCAACTAAAAGTTGATATGAAACTTGTAAACTATCTAAATATATACTGCTAAAAAAATTTATTGCTTTTAAAAGTTAAATGAATCACATCAATTTTGAATTTGAAAATATATCAATTTGACTTTTGAAAAGTCACATGATCCTATAGTTTAAAACAGATCGGAGTATTAAGGAAAAATGCAGATCATGTGCTATCAGTTAAAAAAAATGCATCCCATAATGATTTGTCGCTAAGTAACAAACATTGAATAAAAAAGGAGAAAGAAGTAGAAATAATAGGAAAAATAGAAGGATGAAGTTCACTAGCTGCACTGTGACGACCAAGGTGAGATTTGAGAAAATCCAAGAATGCACATAGACATAGCATAAATAACGCATCTAATAAGAATATATTATTTTGTTCCGCCAATTGTTGATCACAAAAATTATAGAGCTAGTATAGTCATAATGATTTGTCTCTAAGTAACAAACATTGAATAAAAAAGGAGAGAGAAGTAGAAATAATAGGAAAAATAGAAAGATGGAAGTTCACTAGCTGCACTGTGACGACCAAGGTGAGATTTGAGAAAATCCAAGAATGCACAGACATAGCATAAATAACGCATCTAATAAGAATATATTATTTTGTTCCGCCAATTGTTTTTCACAAAATTATAGAGCCCATCAAGGTTATGGGAGAAATCTACTTTCTAAAGATCTGTTGGCAAGTACAAATTTTTAAATATTCAGTACGAAATGTTTAATATTCAAAACAAAACTAAGCCGTCAAGATTACTATTGAGGTAGAAATCTACTTACCAAAGATCATTTTGGCCAAGTAAAAAATATACCTGAGAATGCATAGAGGGTGGTTGAGGTTGGGAATCAGCAATAGCAGCAAGGTACATAAGGTTTCTCTGAAGCTTGGCTTGGTTCCTGCAAACAAAAGAATGAAAAAATAAAAATTAACCGTATAAATCAATTAGAAATCATATCCCCTCCCCTCCGTTGGAGGTGCAGAAGGGTCATCAGATTACCTTTTATTGCATAAACACGTAGATAAAAAAACAATGTAGCAGAAAACTGCTTGAACACAAGGTGGTTATTGAAGCATCCAACTCAAGTCCAGAGAAGAAATGGCACTATGGCTGTGAAGCGCTAGTAAACCACGAGCAACTTTTTGGCCAAATTCAGAAGTTGCTACTAGTCAATAAATGGGTAACTTTGACCCATAAGAAGTGGGCTACAAGTGGGTGAGAATGAAGGCCATGAAGAAGTGTTTAATTAGGCCCAAAAATAGCTCGCAACAATACCATGTTAGATTTATGAAATGGGCAAGTTATATATTGAGTCTCCAAGTCTTAGTTGCCCGATGTGAACACGCCCCCCTTCACGTGTGGGGTAATTTTGAGCCAAACACGTGGATAATTTTAATTGGGTGACGTGGAGCATGTGGACCGTTGACCCTGCACATGAATAGTATCTGTTTTGATACCATATTGAATCATCCAACTCAAAACCAATTAGCAATGAGAAGAGTTGACCAAACTTATTATATACTAGAAATACGTTGTCAAGGTATTGGATGTGGGAAAACTTATGTACTCTAACAAAGGTGATTTATTTTAGCATGAACTTTACAATCTTCAAAAAAAATGTGCGCCAAATAGAGACGTACCTTCATTCATCCCGTTCTTATAATTTTTTTAACAATTTTATAGACAACACTTCCATGCAATCAGACGCTTGACTCGCTTTACATTGTACAATTTCCACATCTTGAAGTATTTTTATCGTAAACTTTCAACATTTCCAATTATCATTTGGTATCTCCACACAAACTACAATACTACTGCCAACTTAGTTTTGACATGATCTTCCTATGTTTTTTGACCAAACTCCTTACTTTTCTTCTTCTTTTTTTTGCTAATTATAATTTATATTAAAAGAAGAAACAATTACAAGGGCATACCCGCCAAACATGTATATTATATATCGATGGACATATCCAAGATGTGGTTTCTAGAATAATGAGAACAACAAATGAAAAGAATTACAGGTCGTTTGGTTGGACGGAATCGTTTTAGGGCGGAATGGAATGATGGTTGGAATCAGAATCAGGTAATAATGGAATTGGAATCGAACACTTGAGTCATTCGTTTGGTACGTTACATAAAAGTTATATCGGAATTGAATGAAATAAAATGTAATGACCAAAATATCCCTAACAAGCTAACTATAAGTATAATATAATACTCCCTCCTCCGTCCAAGTTTATTTGTCCTAATTTTTTTTCGGTTTGTCCAAATCTATGTCCTCTTTCCTTTATACTATTTTAGACATTAATTTTCCAATAATATCATTTAACTTTTTTTTTAAAAATCACTGAAAACATGGCATGCAATGAAAAAAATAACATTATTAATTTTGAAATTGGAATCACAACCACTCTTTTTTCCTCCATTCTTTCCTCTATTTTATTGTTTCAAGAAAGAATTGGGAGATTAAATAAAACAAAAAAGATGATAATAGAGAAATTAAGATGGATAATTTGGAGATAAAAAAAATTCCTAATAAGCGTGTATTTTCAAACTAGGACAAGTACAGTTAAACGGAGGGAGTAATATATACTATAATATATCAATATATTCATGTATATAATTATAATACAATATAAAACAAATATAATACATATTAAGCATATAATATTATATATATTTAATATTTAATATAATTTATATCATGTATTATTCTATTATATATTATTATATAATATAATCTATATATATAATTATAATATAAATAAATATAATACATATTAAAAAAATATAATGTCAAATATATAATATATATTATATTATATTATATGTTAAATATGTGTTATGTCATAATATTTAATATACAATATATAATAATATAAATATATTATAATATATTTAATATATAATACAATATATCCTATCTATTCTATTCTACTAATATAATATAATACCTATTAATATATATAATATATTCATTTATATGAATGAGGGCATTTTTTTCTAAACAATTTTTTTCAATTCCTTCTCTCATTGGAATCCCAATTCCTTACCGCCTTAAGGAATCGTGATTCTAATGTATAAAGGAAAACGCGATTCCGTTGGAATGGCTATTCCAACTAGCATACCAAACGATCGGAAAAGGAAAAGAATTCTTGATCAGAATCCCGATTCATTCCAGTCCTCCATTCCTTCAAATCCCCTTAGAGCATTTATACCTTGAGAATGGCGATGGGGAACAGGAGAAAAATACAATTGGGAACTACGAAACATGCAATTAACAATCTTTAGATCTCAAAGGCTAAGATCGATTCAAGAGTGGTCTCCCTTTACATCCACAGTAACAACAAACTGAAGCTTTGTCCCTTTAAAATCCACAACTTTAGACAGGATAACAGTCCATCAAGGGTCACCAGTAGATGCTAGCATGATAATAAATTGCGTTTTCGAACAAACATTTCAAAACATGGTATATTTTCGTTTTGGAACATAATGTGGCAATCTAAAACTTTTCTCCTATCTATTTTAACTTCTATTGTAAAATGATTAGAATTTTCCAACATTGATTTTCAAATAAGAAGCATCCTCTTATTTAGTCATTGAGCTATTACAACCAATGGCTAATATCAAATAAAATGTAAGGCTAAAAATGAGTATCTACAATAAACTTTTAAAATATCTACAGTATTTATAAAATAATATAATCACATGATTAATTTAGAATACTCTATTAGAAACCTTAATATTTAAATGAAGGTTAAAAGAAAAACCAACTAATGTGGCCAAATGAGCTCAAAAGGCGGCCAGGTAGGGTGTCAAGTAAGTGATGTCTCTTTAAAAATATGTTGCTTGTGACACTATGCTTAGAAATAAAGTAAGTAGTTTCAACTATATCTTATCCTGTGTTAACTATATCTCAACTAATTTTAACCATAACTCATCGAGTTTTTACTATTCCCTCTATCCCACAAGTATTGCAACACATCCTTTTTACGAAGTCCCAAAAAAATTGCAACACTTCGTATTTTAAGTAACTTTTGTGAAGTTGAATAACTAGTTAACCCATAGTCATATCAACTTTATCATTTTCACATATAGCGGTCCCTTCACTAACTCAATATTTTATGGTGCACATTATTTGAACACTCTTAACAACACACTTTATAGGAACCAATTAGGAAATGAAGTGAGTTTAAGAAAGTTTCTTAAAAATTGTGCAAAAAGGTATGTTTCAATAATTATGGGGCAGTAGGAGTATATCTTAATAGTTATGCCCAGTAGCACATTTGGAATAAACATATTGCATACCAATTAAGCAATTCAAAGAAACATACCCCTATGCTATTTTGTACCACGAAAAGTGACATTTTCCGTTCCAAATTTTGTTCCACATACCGCGTTGAACCACGATTTAGTCAACATTGGTTGGGACCGTTCTCTAATGACACTAAGTGAACACAATGTATAGCTCTCTAGAAGAGTATAGACAATCTACAAATAGGTTTTCAAGTGTTTCATGTGCCTTTCACAAAGAGAGCTCATGGGATCAATAACCTTCCCCAAGCCAATAAGGACATTAGATTTATGAACTTCCCTTAGTAACAAGCCAGAGAATAAAGGAGTATCTAGGAACATAAAGCTTATGCCAAATAGTTTTACTCCACTCAAACTCGGGCGCTTTTTTCCTTTATGGAAGACCATATAGAAACAGCTTTGACCTTATTTAGAGAAATCTAAATGATCACTCAACTTAGGTGCTTTACCAAACTCTGTACCCTTGTTGACGAAATATAAGTGAAAGAAGTAGGTCAGTATATAAATTTAAACAAGTATTTGCAAATTTATGGTTTTACATTTTAAACCCACTGATCCAGTACAACTATCGAAGTATCAATACACCACTAGACATGGTGAATATATTATGTAGTGAAATTTAACTACTAATCAATTAAAAGCCCGACTTGATTTTATTCGATAATGCAGAAGTTAGAAAACTTTGCAAAGACAATACCATGTAAAATTTCAAAAATAGGAAAAATGATCTTGATGCTTACTCGGCACACTCGCTTAGTTTCCCCGAGTTCTGACTTTCAACAATCTTCAGAATTAGCGACTTGTTCTCATCAAGATACTGCACATATTTGAACAGTAGAAGTAGTAAGCAACTGAAAGCAGTATTAACACATTATTATGACAGCTAACTAAAACATGGCACTGATACTAATCACTTTGTTAAAATGGGTCCTTACATTATACTTGTTTGTTGCCAAAAGAACAACAATGGGTTGTACAATTCTGTTGTTATTTATAATTTTGATAAGTAATGAAAACTTATATTAGTATGTGCCAATAAAGGAAAGGGGAGGGGAGGGGAGGGGAGGGGAGGGGAGGGAGCCTGAGATCTTAGGCTGAGAGAGCACAGAAATTTTATCTTTTGACCCTACATGAAACCATAGTAACATTTGGAATAAAATATTTCAGTTTGGCAAATCGAAGAAAATATTTCAGTTTGACAAATCGTAACTAGCATGTGAAGATTGCAAGAATCTAAATGAGCTCACCTCAGCCTTGCATTTCAATGGTTCGTGTCTCAACCACCACTATTCCACTAAAAATATAATACTTGGGTTGAACTTTTCTACTTGGAAACATATTAATGTCACAAAAATCACGTGCATCTTAGAATTATACCGTCTCAATTCTCAACAGGACAACAAGAAATGTGTCACTATTCAAAGCCTCGCAGCCAGAATGGCGGCAATAAGCAAAGTCTCCATGGCAAACCCGATCTACTATAACCTTTAATGCTAGATCTAAAAGCTCGTTGCAATGACACAAAACTTTGCAAGAGCAAAGCCCAACATAGTGCACCGCAGTTAAATTCAGTAAATAAATACTCCCTCCGCCGTCCCACAAAAATCTCATTTACAAAGATAATAAGTTGCAAGTTTAGTAGTGGTAGGATAACGAAATTATGATGACAAACTTGAGGATATACCTTAATAATTAAACATTTAATTCTTTTTTGTGGAACACAACAAAATTGCAAATGGGACAAAACGGAGTGAGTATTAATGTAGGCTTAAATTGAAACAAAAACATCATACAATGTGGAAACAGGAAAAGACAGGAGCGCTAAAGGGCTACCATCCCAAATTAATGAGTACCAACTTGGTCCCAATCCAAAATTAGATATACAATTTGATGTTTTCAAGTCCTATGGGAAATCCCAAAATTCAAAATTTATATAAATCTGTTTACATTTTGATTTTGAAAACAATAAATATAACAATCAGTAGTGCTTTTAGTCAATTTATAGAATTATAATTGTTTGTACTACCGTCTTCAAATTTTGTACAAGATTTTGAATTTTAGAATTTGAAAATTTGGTTTTTCCTTTGAAACGGAACTAGAATCAAGTACCAAGAGTGAATAAAGCTTATAAATTCAAATTTACCAGCAAAGCTATCAACTACATATAATCAAAGGAAAATGCCAAGAGTCTCAAAAATTACTTTTGGTATTCGGGCCTGTTCGACAACTACTCGTAAGTTTGTCAAACTTGCAAGTAATTTTTTACTGTTTGTATGCGACTTAAATTTGAACTTATAAATTGACTCATAATTAGCTTTTGAGAATCAACAATTTCTTAGTTCTCAAAAAATGACCCATACGTCATTTTTAAAAAGGTAGATTTGACCAAATATGAACACTATTTTGCCCTTATTTAAGTAATCTTTACAACTTACTTTAACTTTAGATCATTTTAGTCGATCACCTTCACTAACTTTTAAATTCTTGAAAGTTAAAATGGTCTCGAACTGTCTCACACTTAATTTATACGCCATTTTAAAATAGGTTATTGTCAAACAGGCCCTAAATGACGAAGGCCCTAAATGACGAGAGTTTGAAAAGTTTAGTTATATTTTTTGACGACGAATCACAAAAAATTATATTCGATGACACTTGTACCCCTATCAATAAAAAAACATAGAGAGAGAGATAAGAAGAAAAAAGTATGTTCTGTTCTTATGGAAGTAACATCAACCAAGTAAAGGACATATAAAGAAAGAACCAATAAGTTGATAAACACAACTTTATAAACAAATCAAAGCAGGAACAACAAGTAGCAGAAGCCAATATCAGAAAAGCACAAAATAGCAGAAGGGACCTGTTGAATATGATCAGTTGTGGCGTTGCTGGGATAGTAGGCTGCCATCATGGGCTGCGTCTGCATCAGGTGCTGCTGCATTCCTACACTTTCTTTTCTATATGATGAATATGATCTCCCCCTTTTTCTCTCTCTATATATCACCCCTTCACTTTCTATCTCTATATATATTTATATCTCTATATCTCCTTCAAGCCTCTTGTCACAGCAGAAAAAACAGAAAAAGTAGTAGTGGCCCCCTTAGCCCTCCTCTCTCTCTCTAGTCATTTCTGAGATATATACGGTAACTCTAGCAGGAAGGCAGGATTCGGTGTTATTAAAAGGAGAGAGAAACAAGGAAAGAGGATAGAGAAGAATCTTAGAGGGGCGTATTTAAGATTTTTAAAGATTTTTTTTAAGTGATAAACTTTTGTAGAATTTATAAATTTTAATGATTTTTAAAGATTTTAAAGACTTTTTTAAAATGATTTTTATAGATTTCATGAAATAAGTGACAGATTTTAATAGATTTTTTACAAAAATTTTGATAGACTTTTATATACTTCTAATATATCTTACAGCTTATATTATTGTTAATTAGCCCATGTGTACAGCCTCTCCCTCTTTTTTTATAAACTAGAGGAAATCTCATTATTTCATTAAATTATTGTGCCATGAGATTTTATATATGTTGAAAGTATTCATATTATTCTACTCATTTCATGATAAATTTGGATAATCGAATACGAATAAAACTTTAAAAGCTACATGCGCAACACAAAAATTAAGCTCACTTTTCATTGAACTATATATACTATATATGTGTACGTTTTTTTCTTAAAAGTACCAAACTCTGTTTTTCATAAAATAATATGACAACAAAAATCTATATGATCAAAAGTCGCAAACTTCATACATGCGAGTAAATTGCCACCAAATTATAAAAAATTTATCAGAGAGATTTTTAGTCATCGGTAAGCCACATACAAAATTGCCAGAGATATTTTATTTTTCTTAAAATTATTAATAGTTGTTAGTGAACCAAAATTGACCGTTAAAAAATTAATTATGCGACTTTTTAATTTATTTATGATGTTAGAAATTAATTAATTTAAATGCTACATAACTAATTTTTTTAACAGTCGACCGTTGTCATTAGGGGTGTTCAATCGGTAAATACCGGCCCGAACCGGTACCGAAATTAGCTAAATTCCGGTACCGATACCAGTTGAACCGATTTATCGGTTCAGTACCGGTTTTCACCGAATAAATATCACAAATTAATATAATAATAATTATTATTAATAATATTATTATTTTATTATCATAATCATTTTTATTATTATTATTATTATTATTTTATTATAATCATTATTTTATTGTTATTATTATTTTATTGTTATTATTATTAATTATTTATTAATAATAAAAAAGAAATTGAAAAAACGGTATATACCTGTACGGTTCAGTATTACCGAACCATAAAAACTCGGTACCGAAATCGGTACCGAAAAACCGGTATATATGGTTTTTTTTACTGAAATCGAACCGATTATTTTTTGTACCGATCAATTCGGTTCGGTTCGGAAATCCGAAAAACAGAATGAATTGAACACCCATAGTTGTCATCTTTTAACTAATTTTTTTAATTTTGACGAGTTTTAAAATTTATCAAGTTTCGTATATATCATTTACTATATCTATATAGTATAAAATATATATAATATAATATTAAAAATCAAAATTAACTGTTTGATTTTTCAAAGTCATAACGAGATATTTCTATAATAAAACTTTGTGTAATTTATCTAATTTTTAATAAATTTAGTAAAAAAATATAAACGGTTTATAATTTTAATAATTATATTTTCTAAAATTAGATTAATTTATATTTATTTTAAGTTAAAAATTTACCAGAGAGTTTTGCGACATTTGAATTTTTCATAAAATCTCTGTGGCAATTTCTTTATTGGCGATTTGAATTTTCACATTTGTGTTTAATATTTGGAAGTCGACCTTTAGAAGTCTTTAGAGATGATGTCAGACTTTGAATATGGATTGATAGTTATAACTTTTCTTCTAAAGTCGGTCAAACTCTACCATTTAATAGAAATCTGAAAAATCTATGACTTTTTAAATACCAAAATACTTTTATAGACTTTATAAAAGTCTCAATTGAATACCACATAACTTTTAAATACATTACAAAAGTTGTAATTGAATACTAGTAAACTTTTATAAACTCTTTAAATGTCTTGATTGAATACAACCAAACTTTAAAAATGTTTAAAATTTTTTAAAAATCTTAATTGAATACATCCTCCTTAAAGAGGGTTTAGGGTTTGGGTTTTGGAGGATGATTTGGTTTCTGTAATTACTTATGGAGGTGATAATCTTACCATTAAAAAAATTGGGATTTTTATTGAGAATAAAGACATTTGAGAGCTTTTGAGTGATTTAAAAATATTTTTAAATTAAATATAAGTGTTTTGGTATTTGATAATTTTTCAAAAATATTTTTAAAGAGTAGATTTAGGTTCATGAAGCACTTTTAACTAAAGCAAAAAGTATAATACTATTCTTATATTATTAAAAAATAAAATCTCATACCATATATTTGTCTTTATATTATCATTAATATCTTTTAAATCACTTCTATAAGTTTGTAATTATACATTACTCTAATTTTTTTTCATATATATAAAAACATTTTTTATCAAAATTGCATCAAAAGTAGTATTTTATTTTGCCTCACAACATTACACGACTCCGGACACTCATACATGGACACTTATTTACGTAGTACTATATAATTTTATTTGATTATAGGGAAAATGAAAAATTATAAATATATATATATATATATTTATTTATTTGTTTTTAAGTTCTATATAATTTTATGGATAAATTTAGAATAACTAAAAAAATTAAAAATACCATTTTATGACGGTATTTTTAATTTTTAAACCGAATGAATATTGAAGGTCTTGTTTTTTTTCTAACTTGTATTCCGTATTGTATTACTCTATTTGTTCTACTTTTATAGCTTTATTTTTATTTCATAGTTTACTCTTTTTTAAAAGTAATTTTTTATTTCTAATAGATTAAACATTGTTCTATAAAAATAATTTTTATCGTCATCTCATTATTACTAAACTAGACATTCAATATATTTTTAAATTTTTCCAAAAGTAAAACTAATTACCGAAGCTTTTTAATTTTAATTTATAAGAAAAACAAAAAATAATAAATTCCTTAACAAAGTCATGTGAATTTTTCGATTTTAAGTATGGGAGGTAATGATTGGATCACCTCTTTAGTAACTTATTTTAAATATATAAAAATCATGACTAGTTTTAGATATTTTGGTTATTTTTATCTTTAAATACATCATAATAATTTTTAAATTTAAAGTTAATTTTCAAAATTAAAAATAGAGAATTGTAATTTCACAAGTAAATTTTGATATTTTTCCAAAATTCATCTCTACGAGTGGGACATCTATTTACTATTCATGTGAAAGAAATTTTTGTGAAATACTTTTTTTATACTTAAGAATATCAAAATTTTAAAAATAATCTTCTATTTTGAATCATATAAAATGAATTTCAAAAATAAATAAATTATATAAAGATGAGTTATAAAATTAACATTTTATACTATCTAAAAATATGTAATATAGGTAAACTATGAGATAGTTAAGATATTAGAATTGTAACATCAGATTGTTTAATTATTATTCATTATAATAAAATAAAATTGTTTAGTTAATCATACTGAACTTGAAATAACTGATTTTCTCTTAAATTACTTACATAACATGTTACCATTAATTGTTAGGAGTATAAAATATTGATTTTACTAGCTGGGTCCCGTGCCTCCGGCACTGTATGGACAATATGATTTATCTCAAATTTTGAACGACCAAAATAATTTATTGAGTGAGCGAAAAATTTAAAGTCATTTGTATTTTATTAAATTATTATTAGATTATTAGATAGATAGATGTATTTTATTAGATAGATGTATGAACGGTGAGATTTATCCCAAACTTTGGACGACTCAGATGATTTATTAAATGAGCGTAAAATTTAAAATTATTTGTATTTTATTAGATAGATAGACAATTCAATTTTTTTTCTAAATTTGATAACTATCAAAACTGAAAGATTAAAAAGGATGCTCACTAGGTCCCCAAAAGGATAGTTCAAGACTCTTCATTAGTACATCCTTTCAGCACGTGACTTAGGAAGCCTAAGCGTAAATAATGACATCATCTTTAAACGCCAGACAGCACGTGACTTACAGAGAGCTCGGTCAAAGACCGACAGACATCATCTTTCGTTTTAAGCGTTGGTGAGAGTGTAAAAATATTCACATTTAAAACCCTCTCTCCATCTCTCTCTTTCAAATGTCATCATCCATCACGTGATGTACTTTTAGAGTTCAGAAAAGTTATAGAGTCCTTCTAGGAGACATTTTTCTAGTGTTTTTTTGGTAGTATTTTTCAAAAAATGTATAATATTTATTTTAATTGAAATTTTTATAAAAAACAGTGTTTTAGGTGTAACTAAATACAAACTCACGCGTTACAGCGGGATTATTCAAAATTTTAAAAGTAAATGTGTACGTACAATTAATAAATTAAAATATAATAAAAAGATAGTATGTTATTGTGCGATGATCAAATTTTACGTAAAAAAATAAATGAATATACATTATTGGAAGTAGTGGTGAGAGTTTACCGATTTATACATTACACTCTAAGTATGTGACTATTGCTTTTAAGATAGTGGCAAAGTAAGTGACCTCAACTTGTGAACAAATCATTTTTTCTACTCTTTCCTTTTTATATTTTTTTTCCCAATTTTTTTGACCAAAGTTTAGCCAACTGATTTATTTTCCCTATCCTTTACTACTTTTGTATTTTGTTTACTGCAAAGAAAATGTTGCCTCAACTTAACTGTTTACAATTCATAACAAAAAGAGAAGAAAACGGTATGCGAAAGTTTAAAAAATCTCTTAAAAATACAATTTTTTGTATGTATTTCATAAAAAAATTAAAAAAAAACACAAGTTTAATTAATGGAATATGTTCGCTATTTAATTGGAAATACCCTCCCTTTTGAATATTCTGATCAAAAAAAATTTATGCTGCCTTCTGAAGTCAGGAAAGTAATATACCCAAAAGTACTACATAACAGGTAAAGTAGCTCGGTCTGCTAAGTGTATTCAGGACAATTTTAGTCTGGCATTTGGGTCTGAATATATAAACACAGTCGGGAGGCTTATTAGTTTTCGCTGTCAGTTCTGTGTAGCTTGCCGGAGTTGTGCCTGTCAACGGTGGTCAATGAATGTTATCAATAATAGGTTGGTCTTTTAATTTTTTTGGATCCTATAATTAGTATAAATACATCATTGTACTCGTTACAGAGAATCCATTAATTGATAACATCATAAGCCCCTTTTGATCTTCTCTCTTCTCTTTACAATTTATAAATAAACGTCAATACTGCTAAGTTCAACTCCTTTGCTCATAAACCATAAAAAAACGGCTCCAACTTCAGGTAGAGTATGATTCTCACCATATTATTACCCCTCTACTGATCAAATAAATCACACATCATTGTTTTTCATCTTAAACACATGATTATTAAAAAATAATTAGTACATATCACCACCCAGTTGTCAGTTTATGTCAATAAGTAAGCCCCACTATGTGCATAGGATTCTGATAAGTTTATGTCAATAAGCAAGGCCCACTATGTGCATAGGACTATGATTAGTTGACCTCTTCAAGTCATTTAAGTTTGACAAATTCAAAAGCTCATCTTCATTTTCACACTATTCCACGCGGACATAAAATAAGACAAAACAAATCCACAATAACACCAATATTCCAAACCTGATAATCTAATTACTTTTGCAGGAGTTCTATATATTTCTTTATTTCCTTTTTCAACAAAACACAACCTAAACCGAAAGAACTCAAAAGACCATATACAGGATCACAAGAGGATAAACAAAACAAATTCAAAAGGTCACCATTAACGAAACATCCATATAGCATGGTAACATGCATTTAGAAAAGAATGTAAAGTAAGAACAAAGCTGACAAGTAAGTTTTAACAGGAAGAATACAAAAAGTCTATTATAGCAAAGAAGATAAGATGACTATAGAAAAGAGGATACTCGAAACCCAATATACATTAGACTAATACGACCAAGCTCCAACTTATCTCTATGTAAATACAAATAAATGTCTACTTCTTACATATTATTTTTCTTGAACTAAGAAGAAATGAACAAAAGTAAATACAAAAATAGAAATAGACGACCTCAAACGACAACGAACAATCTGAAGAAAATGCTTTTGGTGTGCAGATGCCAAGACATATCTCAAGCACAACAGTAATACTAATGCTTATCCTTATCTGTAGCAGAATCTGTAACAGCGCCATAATTATCAACATCACAATAATAATAACCATTGTTACTATTTGCAGCAGTCAAGCAGCAAGAGTAATAACTTTTAAATGGAGGAAAAAGAAACAATTAAATTCTAATTCAAAATTAAAGTTATAGCAAATCAAAGAAACAAAAAAAATGACATTTAGTCAATGTCTAAACACTTCTGTTGAGCTGGTTTGTAATAACTTTGGAAAACAATACAAAAAGAAACATACAATTCCAATTCTGATATCCTTTTAGTTTCCTCCAAAGCAAAAATATATTTTTTTTATTAAAAAAAGGGGAAAAAAGAAGAAGAAAAGAACATAAGTTCTAAATAAAAACGCATAAAGAAACATCTAGTTCGCCTAGGAAAACACCAAGGCATCACCTACGCAACCCATGCGCTAAGTGTCCCTCCACTGCCTAGGTCGGCCTAGCGATTTTTAGAACACTGAAAAAAGGTGCACATTTGCTAAAATGACGGTGAGCTTCCTTCCTTTTCATAGCCTCCATAATAAACCACTATAAATAGAAAACTATAGTATTTCCATTATGTCGATGTCAATTACATGATCAAGTTCGCCTCAGCAACCATACATAACATATTACAGTAATATATTCCTTAATGACCCTTTTATTGCAATAAAAAATATGCATAAATGTCAAATTAGTCAAAACAAACCAGATAAACTTGTTTATCATTTGATGATCATCAATTAGTAGTACTGAAGTTAACTACTACCTTCAGATCTGATGTCTATAGCAAGAATTCAGGTAAATGATCAATAAATCACACAGATCACTTAAAATTGATCTCAAGTACAACACAATTGAAAATAAACAGAGAAAATTATGAGAAAATTGTCGAACCTTTGCTTTTGGAATGACTTTAACAACAACTTCTTGTCCCTTAAGCTCACCCTTGTTGAACTTCGCCCTACATGTATACCCAAAATGCCCCCTCCCAACTTCATCCCCAAGCTCATACTTGTTCCCAAAGTACTTCGAGAACCCAAAACTCTTATCCAAACTCTTATACATGCACACACAAATATGCATTCATACTTTTGGCATTTTATCGAACATATATGTTGCTAAACGAAGATTATGTTTGAATTAAACTGACAATATCGTCTTCACCATAAGAGCTAACAACAAGCTTCGTGGTCACTTTATTCATCATATCCCCATGAGGATTGAATTGCTGTGATGTCAATATAACACTAAAATAAAAATATAAACAAATACTAATGCTTAATGAACATTTATGTATATAAAGAAAGAGGGGCTATGGATACCGACATACAAAAAACCAGTCCAGTTATCCAAATTGAGGTCAATGAAGCTCTGAAGAGCGTCAACGCTCATCGATTTTTCGTTTGTTGCTTGAGAGGAGTATGTCTCTACAGAATTTATCGCAGGAATTGATGGGTCGAGATAGATTAAATGCCATATTTGGGGATAACAATCTACAAAATGTTTGAGTTTGAAAAAATTTGAATGAATATGGAATTAAACTAGTTGCCATTTTTGAATTTTGAATATTATCCCATATTTAGGGGGATTTGAGAAATGAATTTAGTTTTTTTAGTGTTTCATATGTTTATGTAAAAGGTAGTTAGGAGCATTAAATAGGATAGACAAGTGTTAAATTTGTAGAAGGACATATGTCACAATAGTGTTATGTACTGTGATTTAGTATATATAGATTTGGATATATACAACAAACATGATTGTACAGACTGTACATACCATGTTTCTTATATGTATCCAAATTATACATAAAACACTATTTTTTATAAAAATTTTAATTGGAATAAGTACTATACATTTTTTGAGAGGTACTACAAAAAAAACAAAAAAAAGGATCACTAGAATGTCACTAAAAAAATGTACCCCTAGACTTATTGAAAGTTATAAGTTAGTCCTTTCATTCTAAAGATACAAAAGTGTTAATGTCAAATGAAAGTAAATTAAATTATAAAATTAATATGATTTATAAAAATATAAATAAAATAATTTTTATTATATATTATACAATCATAATAATTAATTAAATTCAAATAAATTTATATTAATTTAAAATTTAATATAACATCGTTTGATCTAAAAAATAAAATTGTATTTTTAATTTTAAAACGAAGTGAGTAAATTTTAAAATGACTTATAAGTTATTTTAAATGATAATTTATAAATAAAAATATTTGATATCATTTTGATTTATAAGTAAAAAAATAAATTAAAATAAAATGTGTAAGTGCTGACTAAAATGAAATAATATTAATATTTGGTCAAACCTAGTTATTTTAAAATGACTTATAAATTATTTTTTAAGAAGTCATAATTTATTACTTCTCAAAAATGATTTATAAGCTAAAAAGAAAATCACGTGACGCCTCCAAAATAGGTATACACAACTCATTTTGAGTCACCAAATACATGGTACACAATTTAAATACAAACTTAATTTATACAACTGTCGTGCAAAATACAACAATATATAAGCTAAGAGTTTTAACACGAATACTGTCTCGTAGACAATATCCAAACTCAAATGGAGTCCTCATTATAATTATTATCACACTATTTTATAGAATAGTGATGACTACTATAGCCACCATCTTGGACCATCACTCTATTCTCCGACTAGTCCCAGCTATATTCTCATTTTTTGAAGAGAACAACGAAAGAAAAGGGTGAGCTCAACTAGCCCAGTAAAGAATATTATGACTAAGATAATGTTGAATAAATTATCTTTAGCCTTCAACAGTGTAAAAATTGATAGAATATAATAGACAACCAATTTAACTGCAGCGGAACAAGTAATCCATTAGAAGAGTCAAGTAGATCATGATATCTACTATCTTCTATGATTTAAAAGTTTATCATCAATATTTTATCTCTTTAACACATCTTAATAAATAATTCACATCACCGAATTATCCATACACTACGGGTCAATGATATTCGTTAATATCACATTCATGAATTATCCATGCACTATGGGCCAAGGATATTCGTTGTTATCACTAGTGGTCATGATTATGCCAAACAACTATCCATCAATGCATTACGGGCCAATGAGGACTTTTACCACATTATTTGTAACATTACAGGTCATGATTATACCGATACATAATTTTTAATCATAATCATACCAATCAATAGTACATCTATGCACTACGGGCCAAAGATGACTTTCATCACAATTTAAGCATGAGAATGATGACAATGATATAAGAGTTCAATTAAGTGAGAGCAAGGATACATTTTAAAGATTTATAATTCAATTTATCCAGAGCTCAAGAATGTCCAAATTGTCAACATGATAACTACTTTGTGGAGTAAAATTCAAGAATAATATTCACGTATCAAAAATAATTTGGACATAAAAGAAATCAATTTTTGTCGTGAATAGTACCCCAGGTGAATAGTATCTCGTGAATAGTACTTCGTAAATAGTACCATATGAATAGTATTATATATATGAATAGTACCGTATGAATAGTGCTATATGTATGAATAGTGCTGTATGTATGAATAGTGCCCATGAATAGTACTCCGACATGAAAGGTTAAAATTTAACAAGAATGTTCAGAAAAATATTTCAGTGGAATGCTACTAGATGAAACGCAAATTTGAAGGATATTCTACTAATTTCAAGGAGTGTAGAAGTAATACTTGTCAAAATAAGTGTAGATTTATGAATATGAAACGAAATAATATTTCTTACATACTACAGAGTATGGAAGAAAATATTATTTCTTACGAATATTGAACAAAATAATATCCCTTATCTTAAAAGGAGAGTACTTCTGACTGGTATAGCGGGGATATTCTTGAAGAAAACTTGCATTATTTGCTACACTCAGTTTCCTTAAACTCAAAAGAAATACGCTCAATATTATAGAAGAAGAATTCTCTGATTCTGGTGTGATTTTCATTTCTAAACTAAGCATCCTATTTAGAGGAGAATGATAGGATATTATTTAGGAAAATAATCACGGATGCACAGTAGGAAAATCACGGGAGCAGAAAAATTCGGCTAAAATATTTGATTTTACTATACAGTACTATGCAAACACTATGCAGTACTATACAACACTATGTAGTACTATGCAAACACTATGCAATAAAAAAAAAACTGAGATAACTTTCTACCGACGATTCTGAAAAATGAGTAAGTGGGTGTCCATGTAATAAGCCAAATTTATAATAAATACTTCATGACAAACCCCTTTTATTTATCACAATTCACTTGACTAATCACATTTTTAATCTTTCAACATTTATTCATTATTAATATTATAACTCACAATATTAACAACCAGATTATTCCCAAGAAAGAGGGGGCATTCCGATAAGGACTTCTCCTTATTGGCGTGCAATTAGATGACCAAACCCCTTCCCTCGGCATAACTTTCTAGACATTGTCAATAATGCAAATAATAATATGAATAACCGTGTCATCTCATTTATTGATTTAATAATATAAAATATTGTGTAGATGATACTGTTAAAATAATTGAATCAATAATATGAGATACTATGCATCAACTACTATTGCAATAATTGAATAAAACTGAGTGACTTCTTACGTAAGCATCAATAATCAGAGATATTCTACAATACCATGTGCTACTGTGTAACCATGCGTATTACTGTACTTTTATCACCGGGTATTTCAATAGTTTTAACCGTAAAAGTTTTGCCGTTATTTTTATAAAAATGTTATTTCTGTCGGTTTCTAAATCTGATAGTAATTTCGTTGTGGGGTCTACCAATGATTGTGCCGTCGTACGAATATTTTCTGATAAAATGAATATTCCCCGACCAAACGAATATTTTATGACAACTTGCTTACTTACAAAATTTATAAATATTACCCATAACTATAACATTATATTAAATCCACACCTTATTATTCAAAATAATATTTAGAGAAAATTAAATCATTATTCATAAAAGTTGGGGTCTTATAAATCAGCCCTAAACACTTCAACGGTAAAAACCAACTTATCATTTGTAACTGATCATACCCTTAGTATGACTGAACAAAAAAGGAATAAAATCGAATTACCAAATTATCGAACTAAATTTATTCGATTATTCGATTATTTTGCTTAATTCGAATATAATCGTTTAATTATTCGGTATTCAGGTTTGGTTCTAGTTATTAAAATTATGCTATTCAGATTCCCGAATGACTAAATTAAT
Source organism: Panax japonicus (assembly GCA_020205505.1). NCBI lineage: Eukaryota > Viridiplantae > Streptophyta > Magnoliopsida > Apiales > Araliaceae > Panax > Panax japonicus. The sequence goes on along the minus strand of CM035112.1, from coordinate 25,563,733 downwards.
TTTTTTTTAAAAAATATTAAAACTTCCTATGGTTATGTACTTATGTATTGTTAATTTGAAATTATCAAACTAGCTTATGAATTATTATGGTTGTAGATTGTTGTTAAATATTGTTTGAAAACTCTAGTATGAAATTTAAACTATTTTTTTGGGGTAAAAATAGGTTCATATTTCAAATATATACTATATAGCTTAATACTCGCTCCGTCCATTAATATATGACGTTTTAGAAAAGTTTTTTGTCCATTAATATATGACGTTTTAGAATTTCAAGTAAACACTAATTGTTTAGTTTCCAATATTACCCCAAGTATTAAATATAACTTTGGTTCTGTCACTATTTTTTGCCCAAAAAATAACAATCTCTTTTTCCAATACAAGGGTAATATAGACATTTAATATTATATTTAATATTATACAATAATTTTCTTAATACTTGTGCACAACTCTAAAAAATCTTATATTAAGGGACATGTAGTATAATTCGGTTTTCGGTTAGTACTAATTTTGTATATTTGTTCAAATACTAAAATTAAATAAAATTTAGTTTTCAATTATAACATGTTAGGAATAAGCATGTGAATGTTATTCCTATTTACATATGATTTGATTATGATATATATATGAATGAATATGCAAGTATGCTTGCTTTAAGAAAATCTGTAAAGTCCTTTGATAGATAATAGAAACATGTGTACAAGGACTTAGAATGAATTGATCAAATATGTTAGGTTGATCCTACATAAGCAAAACAACTTTGTAAAGCCCTTAAAAAGAAATGATGTACAAGGATTATAAATATAGAAAGACCAAGCAGGTTAGGTTGATCTTATGATGTAATAGATAGGCTTGTCTGATCGTCGAAAACTGCACCAGAAATTGTAGTATGTCAAGAGAGTCAAGGAAAACTCGAGAGTTATCGAGGCAGAATCATAGTATGCAAGATAGTAGATCTTGGAGTTCGTAGACTGCCAGGGGAGACGAAGAAGAATCGTAGTGTGTCAGGTAGTGCTTCCTCGGAGCCGTAGCCTGTTTAGGAAGACATGTTCAGAATCGTAGAGACAGCCTGCCTACGAGCCGACCAAGCATTTGCCGAAAGCCAAGTCAAGGATCGTAGACCACACCAGAAATCGTAGAGTCTACTGATCATATCTAAGGCAGAGATCGTGGTTGAGCAAGATCAGAAGAAGACAACGAGCACAAAGTCAGAAATCATAGAGTGTCAAGATCTGATCTCGGAGTTGTAGTGTCTGCACAGCCGAAGCTGAATCGTAGAGTGCAGTACTAACACTTCAACGGATGTACTCACAATGCCAAGGCAGAATCGTAGAGCAAACACGATTCTCAATAAATGAGTACTCGCAGAATATCCAAAGAAGTGAAACCTCTGGTCCAAGCTGCAATGTTACGTCCAACCTGAAGGAAACATGAGAGCACTCACTGAATGACATGCAAGCTAGCAGAAGATCTAAGCACCAACCCAATCAACATTTAGATTGAGTTGGGAAGCCATTCGAGATGAAGTCTTCTACACGTTGATCAAAAGAAGACTTTAGTAACTGACTACGGAAAGTTAGTAAGTGCAGTAGCTGTTAAGTGAATAGAAGACAACAATCTTGGAAGCAACCAGGATCATAGTGTTTGCCTAACAAAGAAGGAACTGATGGAGTGTACATAGAGATATTGGCCAGCCTCTGAAGAACAAGGCTAAAGTGATTAAACATTGGGTCAGTCCATTAATGGTAAGTGAACAGGAGATCACAAGGAGAAAGCGAGCTGGACACGCCACAAATCTGAAGTGTCTTGGTATTCAGAAGGTGCCAGAGCAAGGAGTCAAGCCATCAGTGTTTGAGAACAGTCGAGGCAAATAGAAGTGTTGAAGCACTGCACAATAAAAGGAAGAGGTGTTCTACATTGAAGATCCAATGAACATTCTTCAGGATCGTAGTGTTGACTCTACCAGTCAATGAGCAACATTCAACAAGACACTACGATAAGGTCCAAGAAGGCATGCATCAGAATCGTAGAGTTCGATCATCCGAAGATTGAAGCATTGGTAACGGTTCAATTTAAAGAGTGATATTCGGACAAGAACTTATTGAGAGCATTGATGCAAAAGAACAACCTCTGATCGAGAAATCAGAAGGAGAAAATAAAGTCGTCGACCTGCCCAAGACATCATTAAAGTGACATATTTGACGGAGTAGGTGAAACAGTAGACTGCAGTATCAGAAAGTCAGAAAAGGAGATGCCATGTCACATCTGCAGTCTACATCAAATTGTTGGGAGAATGCATATTATGATTTGATGTTTTAAAGTATATGCTCATGATTAATTGTAAAGTCCTTCTAAGTAATATATGTACAAGGACTTAGTGATAGATCAAATTTTTTAGGTTGATCTAAGCTCTAAACGTGTATCATTCTGTAATGGAATGTATAGATAGAAAGATCAAAACTGTTAGGTTGATCTTGAGATGTAATAGATAGGCTTCGAAGAAATCGTAGTGTATCATCTGATCAACATTCCAGAAGTTAAGGCAGAAAACGTAGAGCTTGAAGATTGTAATGTGCTTTCCTTGAAGGGACTCTTCGAAAATTGTAGAGTGGTCCCAACGTTTACCGAGCCAACTCCACGATCGTAGTGTGCTGAAGGAAACATGGAGTTTACAAGTCAACGATCGTAGTATGCTCTCGGGAATGTAGAGTCAACAACACGAGCAAGTGAAGATCGTAGTGTGCAAATTTCTAAGGGAAATCGTAGTTCTCACGACTGATAGCATCGTAGAGTGCAAAGAAGTCAAGACGCTACGATCAGAATCATAGAGTACCACGATCCAAATCGTAGAGCATCATCTGTCTCATGTCAGAAAACGTCGAGCCTCATAATTTGTGTAAAGGTAGATTTCAACATATGAGGAATGGATTCTAGACGTTGCAGTACTCATCAGTCCCAGAGTATATGAAATATCCTTAGTATGTAACAAAGAAGCGTATTGAAGAAGCTAAGGATAGTACTATGGGTAAGAGGGATAAAACACCTTTTCAGGTGGTAGGTGAGAAAACAGCCTGCAGTGTCAGTGGGCCAGAATGCAGAATTCAGAAGATGTACAGAAATGTCTCTATCACAGTACAGAAAGTTCAGACGGATTCAATGCCTCAACGGATGGATCCAACAGATAGTTTTCAAGATCACATATATACAGATCAGACAGATGAGAGAGAACCAAACAAGCATTGAACAAACAACGTGAACATCTCTCTCAAGCACAACTCTACGATCTGAGATATTGCAAAGCTTGCTAAGCTACTCAGTTCTTTAGAACAAGTGCTTACACAACAACTGAGTAGCAACCATCAAGAACTCAACATTATCAACCAACTGAAGAAGAGTATCAAGTCTGCTGGACTTGAAGAGTTCGTAGTGAACTATAAGAAAGCCAAGTCCGCTGGACTTGAAGAGTTCAAGAGTGAACTAAGAAGTTCCTAGACTGCTGGTCTAGAAGGAATCTATGTGATTCAGAAGTTGTAACAGACATCCTTAGTGGATATCCTACTCGTTGAGTAGAAGAGTGGACTAGGAGCTTTAAGTGCTCCGAACCACTTAAAAACGATTGTGTCTTTTAAGTTCATGCCATAACTGCCATATCTGTTATATCTGCCATAAATGCCTCACTCTCATAACTCCACTGCTTGGAAAAAAGATTAAAACAAATATTAATTCCGCTAAGTTTTAATCATTATCAAAGAACTAGTTTAAAACAAAAAGATTTTTAAATATCTATTCAACCCCCTTCTAGATAACTATTGTGCCAACTAGGAACTAACAAGTGGTATCAAAGCAGGTTCTATTTTATAGCTTATAAGCTTTAGTAGATCCAATGGCACTCGTACCAAGCGAATCCAGGACCAGGGGAGGTAGCAAGCCACCAATGTGCAACAAGGATAAATTTGCTAACTGGAAAGTCAGGATGCAAGCGTACATGGACTCAATAGATGAAGATCTATTTGAGACTATTCAAAATGGGCCCTATATTCCAACCAAGCTTGCACCATTCACTGACGATCCAAACTGAATACAGATCAAAGTTAAAGAAGAGTGGACAAACAACGAGAAAAGAGCTGTCCAACTTGATAAGAAGGCTAAGAACATCCTGTTCCAATCCTTAGAGGATGATTTGTTTGAAAATGTTGTAAACAACAAAACAGCTAAGGAAGTTTGGGAAGCACTACTGATCATGCACGAAACAGTCTCTCCTAACACAGCAGTATGAAATGTTCTCTCATGTGCAAGGAGAAAACGTAACTGCCACCTATGAAAGATTCAACGTTCTGCTCAACTCTCTACGAGCATATGGAAAGGTCTATCCTAACAAAGATCTGACCATAAAGTTCATGAGAGCCCTACCAAGCAGATGGGATGCCAAGACCACTGCAATAAGAGAGTCAAAGAATCTCAACGAGATGACAGTTCAACAACTATATGGCAATCTCCTGACATACGAGCTGGAGCTGACCCAACGTGCTGAAACCCTATCAGAAGGAAGAAGGAAAGACAAGGGAGTTGCTCTCAAGGCAAATGAAGGTGCATCAAAAGTCATCACTGAGATTGACTCTGATTTTGATGAAGACGATGATGAAGACTTTGCTATGCTGGTAAAGAGACTAAGAAGGTTCATTCGACAAGGCAGAATCAGCAAGCCAAAGAAGGTCAGCAATTACAGCAGCCAGGAGTAAATGAATGACCTATGCTACAACTGCAAAAAGCCTGGCCACTTCATCGCCAACTGCAGCAAACCTATCAAAGAAGAACTAAAGAAGAAAACACATGCAAAGAAGGAATACAAAGGAAACAAGAGGCCTAAGAAAAGAGACAAAGGCCTGGTAGCTGGAGGATCGTGGAGTGATTCAGATAATGACTCAAATGCGGACTCTGGAGATGAAGAAGAACCACAAATGGCCAATCTGTGCTTAATGGCCAAACATGCAAAGGACAAATAAAGCCTCAACATACATGATGTAAGTCTCGACGAGGTATTTGATTTCAACTCACCTGATGTAGACATGAATGACTTAAGAACTGCACTGCATGGCATAACCATTAATCTACATCAATATATGAAGTGGTTCAGAGTCTTGTCTAAAGATCATTCACTTCTTCAAGAGGAGAAGAAGAAAGTTCAAGAAGAGCTTGAAACAGCCCTTCTAAGTACTAATCTTCTTTCCAAGCTTGAGGCTGAGAATAAAACTTTAAAACAGACAAATACACTCAATGCACAAAGAGAATCTAATCTAACCTCTAAAATTGAGGATCTAGAGAAGACTATCTCTGCATGGAACAAATCCTCATCATCTATGGACTGCCCGCTCTCTAGTCAGAGAAGCACATTCGACAGAATAGGTCTAGGCTTTGGGGAATCCATCTTAGAGCCTTGTGTGGAAAAGACAAAGGAAACTAGCACTAGTAATGCCTCAAGTTTTAGTAGAGGCATTGCCTTTGTGAAATCCTCACAGTTAGAAGAACCAGTTAAACCTTTTCCTACTGTCTCTACTCTTACTCATAGGAGTAAAGGATCTCATGCTGGTCTGGGGTTCATAAAAGAGAAGAGTAACCTAACCTCTACTCACCAACCTCGAAGAATCGTAGAGTCAAGCAAGACCAACTTTACGAATCAACCGGGAAGGTACAGTAGAGGGAAGACACACTCATCACTATTTATGAAATCCAAGGACACGTAGAAAAATGAGAATCAGTTTAACAGAAGGATACTTAAGGAACCACACAAGTCCAAGTGGAGGATGAATCATCAGACACACACATGCATGCATCATAATAGATGTTTCATATGTAATAAATATGGTCATAGGGCTGCCAAGTGTTATTATAATTTCATGCATGTGAGACCCAAGATTAGACAGATTTGGGTCCCCAAAGATACTAACAAAGAAGGACCTATGCAAATATGGGTACCAAAATGAAGGTTCAAATGTTTTGACAGGAAAAGAGCTCCACGATCTCAACATGGTATCTGGACAGTGGATGCTCAAGGCATATGACAGGGAATAAATCTCTACTATCTAAATACATAGAAAACGAGGGTCCCTCAGTCATCTTTGGAAATAACGGCTCAGGCAAGACAAGAGGATATGGCTCTGCTGGCAATGTTGCAGTATCTTTCAGCAAAGTAGCCTATGTGGAAGGTCTTCAACACAACCTTCTAAGTATCAGCTAACTCTACGACAAGGGTCATCAAGTGACATTCCTCAACAACCAATGTCAAGTCAGAGATTTGAAGACATCTGCTGTAAAGCTAACCGGGACAAGAGAAGGAAATGTTTACACAGTGGATCTTGGTCAACTAAGCTCAGATGAGACAATATGTTTTCTGGCAAAAGCATCCGAAGAAATGAGCTAGCTATGGCATAGACGGTTGTCTCACCTAAACTTCAAAAGCATGTCCAAACTGGCATCAAAAGACCTAGTAGCTGGCCTACCCAAGTTCAACTTCGTGAAGGAAAGACTATGCAATGCCTGTCAGCTTGGAAAGCAAACCAGAAGCTCATTCAAGAGTAAGACTGCCAACTCTATTGACAAGTCACTGCAGTTACTTCACATGGATCTCTTTGGGCCAATCCCAACAACCAGTCTTGGAGGAAAAAGATACTCTCTAGTCATAGTCGACGACTACACCAGATTCACATGGGTATTCTTCCTAACTTGAAAGGATGAAACGAGCTCCGAATTAATCAAGATGTTCATACTGGTGATGAACGAGAAAGGAGAGAAAATCAAGGCCATAAGGAGTGATCATGGCAGAGAATTCGATTTCTCAGAAATGGATCAGTTCTACACAGACAATGGGATCAGTCACAACTTCTCAGCTCCACGAACTCCTCAACAAAATGGAGTAGCTGAAAGAAAGAACAGAACCTTGATAGAGGCTGGAAGAACTCTACTAGCTGTAGCCCATCTGCCTGAATACTTCTGGGCAAAAGCTATCAACACTGCATGCTACACGCAGAATAAATCACTCATACACTCTACGATCAAGAAGACACCCTACGAACTGTGGAAAGGAAGAAAGCCAAGTGTCGGCTACTTCCATGTCTTTGGCTGTGCATGCTACATTCTCAACAATGGAAAGCAGTATCTGAGGAAATTCCAGCCCAAGTCAGACGAAGGGATCTTTCTTGGATATGCCACAGACAACAAGGCTTACAGAGTGTTCAACAAGAAGACACTGAATGTTGAAGTCTCGATACACATCATCTTTGATGAAACTGACTTAGACAAAACAGTGCCTCAAGACACTACGATCGATAGTGCAGACACTACGAATGAAGTCGTCGAGCTCAACACTACGATCGTACTACCAGACAGTGAAATCGTAGAGCATGAGAATGTGATCGTAGAAAGGTTAATGCAAGACAGCGAGCCTCCACTCCAAGAAGAAGAGATAGACCTTGAAGATTTAAGACAGGAAGGCATCAGGACAGATGTCCCAACCGGTAACAGATGGGCAAGAGATCACACTCAGGATCTAATCATTAGAGATCCGAGTGCCAAAGTCAAAACAAGAGCTGCTACTCAGAATGAATGCTTTTATCTAATCTTCCTGTCACTAATAGAGCCAAAGAAGATAGAGGATGCTATGGAAGACTCCATCTGGATAGAAGCAATGCAGGAAGAACTCAACCAATTTGAATGAAGTAAAGTATAGAGATTGGTACCAAGACCAAAGAGTCATCCTGTGATAGGAACTAAGTGGGTCTTCAGAAACAAAATGGATGAAGATGGGGTCATAACCAGAAACAAGGCAAGATTAGTGACAAAGAGTTATTCTCAAGAAGAAGGTATCGACTACGATGAGACATTTGCACCTGTTTCCAGACTAGAAGCCATCAGAATCTTTCTTGCCTTTGATGCCCACATGAAGTTCAAAGTCTTTCAGATGGATGTCAAGAGTGCATTTCTAAATGGAGAATTCCAAGAAGAAGTCTATGTAGAACAACCTCCAGGTTTCATCAATCCATCACTTTCCAATTATTTCTATAGATTAGATAACGCTTTATATGGTATTAAACAAGCACCTAGAGCATGGTATGAAACACTGACTAACTTTTTAATCGAAAATGGGTTCACTAGAGGTAGAGTAGATACCACACTATTTCTTAGAAAGCATAAAGACAAAGTCTTACTAGTTCAAATCTATTTTGATGACATTATCTTTGGTTCTACTGACAAAAAGTTATGCAAGAGATTCTCTAAGCTAATGTAGAGCAAGTTTGAAATGAGCATGATGGGTGAGCTGAACTTCTTCCTTGGACTGCAAGTAAAGTAGACTGAAGAAGGAATTTTCATAAACCAAGCCAAGTATATCAAAGACTTACTGAAGAAGTATGACATGGAATCAGCCTCTTCCATAAAAAAACCAATTGCTCCTGCAACCAAGCTTGACAAGGATGAGAAAGGTAAAAGTATTGATATCACTCAATACAGAGGTATGATAGGCTCTCTTTTATACCTAACAGCAAGTAGACCAGACATAATGTTTGCAACATGCATATATGATAGATTTCAGGCTAACCCTAAAGAGTCACATTTGTCTGCGGTAAAGAGGATCTACAGGTATCTCAAGGGTACACTTTACTTGGGGCTTTAGTACCCCAAGGAATCCTCATTTGAACTAATAGGATTCACAGATGCTGATTTTACAGGATGCAAAGTCAATAGAAAAAGTACCAGTGGCACCTGTCAATTGCTAGAAAATAGACCTGTGTCCTGGTTTAGCAAAAAACAAAACTCAGTGTCTACTTCAACTGCAGAAGCTGAATATATTGCTGCTGGAAGCTGCTGTGCTCAGATCCTATGGATGAGAAATCAGCAAGCTGACTATGGGTTCGATTTTAAATCTATTCCCATACACTGTGATAACACAAGTTCCATAGCAATAACGCATAATCCTGTCATGCATTCTAGGACTAAGCATATAGAAATAAGGTATCACTTCATTATGGATCATGTGCAAAATGGAACTATATCTTTACAATATATCCCTACTGAAAATTAACTTGCTGATGTTTTTACAAAACCACTAGATGAATCCAGATTTAATAAGTTAATAATTGAGCTAGGAATGCTAAATCTATAACCATGAAATATATGCTCTAGATTGTGCTAACCATGACAGATATAAAGGCTGAACTCAAAATCATAGACATGATCAAGGAAAGCTCACGATCGTAGAGCTGAAAAGAAAACTACCTCAACGATCGTAGCAAAGACTTAACTATTTTAGGACAGACTCAACGAATGATTAATCAGACTCGACGATCGTAGGACAAACTCAACGAATGCTGGACAGACTCAACGATCACAGGACAGACTCAACGAATGCTGGACAGACTCGACGATCGCAGGACAGACTCAATGAACATAAGACTACCTCAACGATCGTAGTCTTCCTAAGGACACCTCAGCTCTGAAGAAGCCAAGGTCAAATCAGTACATTCCTGCACAGTCAAAATCGTAGAGCCAAGCAAAAATTGACACCTGTCCCACTAAGCGAAAAAGAATAGAGGGAAGTTACAAGTACAAGTTGAAATCACATTTTTGAAATCTGAAGTCCAAAAGATTATCTCTCTCTCATTCTCTCTCTCTCTCAAACCAAAAGCCCTAAATCAGCAGAAAGCTCAGACGTATCTCACTTTCAACTACATAATCAATGGCTGCTTAAAATGTGGTATCCGGCTACAGACTCTGTTTTGACGAGTTCAAAATAACTCCACCAAAATTTCACAAGACCCTAACGCTGCTGAAGAAGGCGGGTCTCGAGGAGGCTCTGAGCACAGATACCCTTATCTATCCCAAGCTAATGAAAGAGTTCTACAAAAATGGTTTGTTTGAAAATGACACCATCACTACAAGAGTAATCGAAGTAAAAATTAGACTAAAGGCAGAAGACTTCAATCTGGCCCTAGGTTTCAAGAATGAAGGGCACCCATTCTTAGACAACATAGATTTCCAAGAGGGACTAAGAAAAATGCATCACAAGAAAAACTATTCTATGAAAGGGTACAAAAAGAAGGAGTTCCCACAAAGGTACGAATTTTTAGCTGACATTATTGGGAAATACATCTGCTGTAAGATCTCAGGTCATGACTCAGTGAATGAAGCTCAACTTAAGCTCATGACGACCATGTTTTATAGTATACAACTCAACTATGGAGCTGTATTACTCGAGTGGATCGGCAAGTGGATCGTCAACTCGAAGAAATCAAAAAGCCCTCAGAAGATGCTATATGGGCATTTCTTAAGTATCATTCTGCAATCTGCACTGGGTGACAGAATTGGGGATGAAGAGGGAGAAGCCATAAACCCAAATCGAAGAATGACCCAGCAGTTGTTTAAAAACTGGAAGAAAAACCCTGTTGAGTATGTACGAATGATGACTGAGTCCAGTGGAAGAACTGGGGAACTGAAGGATGCAGGCTTTCCAGGAAACATGTCTGTTGTCAGGGAAGCTGAAGAAGAAGGAGAACCCAACAAGGGAGAACCCTCTGTCCTTACCAGAAAAAGTAAGGGCTAGACAGATAGAAGAGCCTCAAGGATCTACAACTGATATTCCTATAGAGTCCTCTGATATAGAGACTCTGAGGATGACAAGAAGGAAGCAGCAGTAAGATGAAGCTGATGAGGATCAAGCCACCATATCACTGATCCTAAAGAAGAACAAAGGTGGCCATAAGTCCAAAAGGCCATCAATCTTTTCTATCGTAGAGTCTATACTATTCACAAAGGCCAGACCAAGTATGGCAGGCAAGGAAGGAGATGTCTCAAGTATAGTGGCTATTGAACAAAACAAAGCTGAGATTCAAGAGAGTCCTGAAGCTGTGGCTAAACCTAGCAAAGCAAGGAGAAAGCTGGTTAAGAAGTACATTCTTGAAAATAAAAAGGTGCTCGAGAAGGAAGCAAAGAGTATGGATGCTAAGAATGAAATATCCAGAGCAAGTCAAGAAGACAGTGCTCCAGCTGAGGGGGAGATCCCTGAAATTCTCATGATAGAGAATACACCAGCTGAGGGGGAGATGACTAAAGCTCAAGAAAATGCCCACTTGAGGGGGAGCCTTTGATCTTACAAGAAGATGAACAATTTGAGGGGGAGCCTCAAGATATCCCTATGGCAGAAAAAGATGTTCATGCCAGAAATGAAGAGGAACCAATAAAAGATCATCAAGATCCCATTGAGATAATGGAGTCCTCCAACGAAGAAAGAAGAGATGAAGAAGATGATGATCTTCAGATCACTGGTGTAGGCAGAGATGGGTATAGAAGCTACATATACAATCAGATGTTCTCATACCTACCCATGATGCCATACCATCAAGCCCAAATCAACAACTCTTGGGATCATATGTTCTGGAGTTTTAAAGAATATCCGGCCATCTCAGTGCTGGCTCATGGATTCCCAAAGAGAGTCCACTTTGCAAAGAATTTGATTACCAACACATCTTCCTCAAAGGATAAACTTGAGGTATTATCTATCCCTACTCACTTCAGAGTTCATCACTTTCCATCATCATCATTAAGTCAATGCTATGAATTCCCTCAATGGTTGGAAGTGATTCTCAATCCAGTGAATCAATTCCCAGTTACAGAATCCCAAAATTCTATAACTGAAGAACCAAATATAGCCAACCTTATTTTGCTCCCACAAACCTCTGTATCTACGATCCATGACTCTAGCCCAGTCGTAGAGTCTCAAATAGAAATCGTAGAGCCCTATATTCCAAACATAGAAACTCAGGCCCCTCCATCAGACATTCCATCCTCCTCCTCAAATGACTACTTTAGTCTTGATCTTTCTCTTTACAACTTGTAAGATCAATCCCAGCAAACAACCCCTCCAATCAACAATCCACAAGCCAATGATACTTTCCCAAACCTGCTTATAAAGGATGACTTGAAAGAAACCTCTGAGAAAATGGTCAAGTCTATAGAAGCAAGTCTGGAATCTCACTCCGATCTCATTAATATCCGGCTGAATCAAATGATCACAGCTACAAATAATTTCCCTGGCAGTATGAATACTGAGCTTACAAAGAAACTGAGAGAAATTATTCAAGAAATTCTTAAGAGCATGAAGGATAGAGATGAGATTCACTTCCAAATAGCTGCCAAACAAAGAGAGGTTGTTCTTGAAATGCAGAAACATCAAGACACTCAACATAAACTTATGCTGGAGAATATCATCAACTTGAAAGCTTCTGTCTACGACTTCCAGAAATCTTATGTCAATCAGGAAAAACAGAATGACATGGTTCTAACAGCCCTCCGAAACAGAGAATCAAGATCTGAAAAACAGATCAAGGTAAGTAGAGAGGACATTGCTCAGACACAAAGCCAACTGAACGAGCTTGTCTAAGGTGTTAATCAACTGTCTGCAGATATTCGAACCCTTGATGCTGACATAAAGATGGAGAATAAAGGGAAATGAGTTCAGGGAGGACAAAGATGTCAAGGCAAAGGCAGAGAAAGTCATGGAACTCAAGAAAGGGTAAGAGGACAATTTCATGCTCAAGCATCACGAAGCCCTCCTGCAAGATAATTCCACCATCAGACTCAACGATCTGATCAGCAGGGAATTTTAACGGCTATACCTTTAAGTCGTCAGGAGTCAAATCCCAGCTCACAAGATGTGTCTATTGTACGCATAAGAATGCCAACTGGAGATCCTGCATTCATGTACAGACATGAGGAAAATCCAAGACTAAGTCCAAGTGAGCTGGAAGAGTTAGCCAGAAACGAGGAAGCTTGCAGAAAAAGAAGGGCTGAGGAGTATGCCAACCCACCTGCAAGAAAGAGGTCAAAGAAATAGAGATAAGTTTAAATTTCTGATTGACGTAAATGCTAAACTGTAATATCTCTTGATCATCAATAAATTCATGCTTATCCTCTAGAAATTTCAGCTGCTCACTGAAATACTAAGTCATGTTTAAATATCCTGCAAATGCATCTAGTCACTAATAATCATGACAACAAATCTCCTTGGCTATGTCAACATCAAATAGGGGGAGATTGTTGGGAGAATGCATATTATGATTTGATGTTTTAATGTATATGCTCATGATTAATTGTAAAGTCCTTCTAAATAATATATGTACAAGGACTTAGTGATAGATCAAATTTGTTAGGTTGATCTAAGCTCTAAACGTGTATCATTCTGTAATGGAATGTATAGATAGAAAGATCAAAGCTGTTAGGTTGATCTTGAGATGTAATAGATAGGCTTCGAAGAAATCGTAGTGTATCATCTGATCAACATTGCAGAAATCAAGGCAGAAAATGTAGAGCCTGAAGATTGTAATGTGTCTGCCTTGAAGGGACTCTTCAGAAATCGTAGAATGGTCCCAACGTTTGCCTAGCAAACTCCATGATCGTAGTGTGCTGAAGGAAACATGGAGTTTACAAGTCAACGATCGTAGTGTGCTCTCGGGAACGTAGAGTTAACAACACAAGCAAGTGAAGATCGTAGTGTGCAAAGGTCTAAGGAAAATCGTAGTGCTCTCGACTGATAGCATTGTAGAGTGCAAAGAAGTCAAGATGCTATGATCGGAATCGTAGAGTACCACGATCCAAATCGTAGAGCATCATCTGTCTCATGTCAGAAAACATCGAGCCTCATGATTTGTGTAAAGGTAGATTTCAACATATGATGAATGGATTCTAGACGCTGCAGTACTCATCAGTCCCAGAGTATATGAAATATCCTTAGTATGCAACAAAGAAGCGTATTGAAGAAGCTAAGGATAATACCATGGGTAAGAGGGACAAAACACCTTTTCAGGTGGTAGGTGAGAAAGCAGTCTGCAGTGTCAGTGGGTCAGAATGCAGAATTCAGAAGATGTGCAAAAATGTCTCTATCACAGTACAGAAAGTTCAGACGCATTTAATGCCTCAACGGATGGATCCAACAGATAGTTTTCAAGATCACATATATACAGATCAGGCAGATGAGAGAGAACCAAGCAAGCATTGAACAAACAACGTGAACATCTCTCTCAAGCTCAACTCTACGATCTGAGATATTGCAAAGCTTTCTCAGCTACTCAGTTCTTTAGAACAAGTGCTTACAAAACAACTGAGTAGCGACCATCAAGAACTCAATATTATCAACCAACTGAAGAAGAGTACCAAGTTTGCTAAACTTGAAGAGTTCGTAGTGAACTATAAGAAAGCCAAGTCTGCTGGACTTGAAGAGTTCAATAGTGAACTAAGAAGTTTCTAGACTGCTGGTCTAGAAGGAATCTGTGTGATTCAGAAGTTGTAACAGACATTCTTAGTGGATATCCTACTCGTTGAGTAGAAGAGTGGACTAGGAACTTTAAGTGCTTTGAACCACTTAAAAATACCGTGTCTTTTACTTTTATGCCATAACTGCCATATCTGTTATATCTGCCATAACTGATTCACTCTCATAACTCCACTGCTTGGTAAAGAAGATTAAAACAAATATTAATTCCGCTAAGTTTTAATCATTATCAAAGAACTAGTTTAAAATGAAAAGATTTTTAAATATCTATTTAACCCCCCTTCTAGATAACTATTGTGCCAACTAGGAACTAACACAAATAACTCGAGATCTGCGAAGCATTTCAAAAAGCTTTCAACGGCTACTTCTCAACGAGAAGATTGGGGAGGAGTATAAATCAGCAAGAGCTTTAAAGATCAAAGTTAGCCGAAGTTATTGGAGTTGCTGAGTTTAAAGGAGTAGTGGACTGATCTAAATAACGTAAAATAGTGAGTGACCAATGAAGGTCCGAAAACTCACTCTACGATCCACCAAGAACACTTGGAGATAAACAGAGTAAGAATTATAAGTGAGAGTTCTGCTATGTAAAAGTGAGAGTTCTACTACAAGAAGAGTGTTCTGAACTGCAAAGAGAAAGAAGAGCATCAATGTCATCTTAATGTCCATCATGGGAATACTCTAAGTACCAGAGAGGAGCTTACAGTCATCTTAGCAAGTCCATCATGAGAAGGCATCAAGAACCAAGGAGGAAGATCACCATCGTCATAATGATGTTAAGCATGAGAAAGTTTCTAAGTACCTAACAGAAGATCTTACAGTCATCTTAGAAACTCATCATGTGCAACCATCATGTATCAAGAAGAATGATCTTCACTGCAGTTCAACAAGGGATCATCAGAAGTTGTTGAGTATCTGAAGAAGCTGAGCATCATGCAACACTCAACTGCACCTCAAGGATGACCACATCAAGCTGCTAAGCATTCAGAGATGAAGAGCTTAAAGGACGGCTTAGCAGCTCAACACCAACACCTCCAACAAATAAACAACAATAACAACAAGAAGAAGCCAGGGCCTGAGGGGTCCTTGTCCGGAAGGACTTAATGAAGTTCCAAGCCTGCTGGGCTTGAAGAGTTCCTATGGAACTAGAGAGGTTCCAAGGCTACTGGCCTTGAAGAGTTCTTAGTGAACTGAAGTCCTAAGGCTGCTGGCCTTGAAGGAATCTTAGTGATTCAGGGTGCTGCCCTTCCTTAGTGGAAATCCTGCTAGTTGAAAGCAGAGGAGTGGATTAGGAGCTTGAGTCTCTGAACCACTTAAAATCCCTTGTGTCTTTTACTTTATGTCATTTACATTATGTACTTAACCGCTATAACTGTTATGTATGTATTAACTGCTTAGCATTAGACTAACTCTAAGAACAATGTATGTATGATTATGGATATATCAATGAAGGGGATCTTTTACTTATTACGCTATGTTTGAAAAGATTCTTATGTTTGTCATATGCTAATTTGTTAGCAACACAAAATAAACCAGAAAAGTATTTGAAATTAAAAGGATTTATTCAAACCCCCTTCTAGATCTACTGTGTGCCTACTGGGAACTAACAATTGGTATCAGAGTAGGTTCTCATGCTATATTCAAAAGCTAATCGCTTTGAGTCTGATCCTAGGCACAAACATTGTTCTAAACTTAGTTTAGTAGTAAGTCATTTGTTATAAGCAGATGAGCTCATATGTTGGAAATATTGTGGACAAGTAAGTGTGTATATACACCTGAAGCTGCCCAGATTGGTCCATGTTCTTAATTGCCATATCAACAAGACCAATCCTTGCCCATAGTTAATCTTGTAGTCTGAAGACGAAGCTAGAGAGCTCCAGAGACATCAACAGAAAAGAGTCAAGTATCCACCAGCCTAAAAAGATGAAAAGGCCATACATGCCAAGAATGCTTATCCAGAGAAGAAAGAAGAACTTCTCAAACATGTGTCTGGCCAACCAGCAGCTGGATGTAGACCTTGTGAAGTCAAAGATGTCAAAGAACTTAAGATGCTGAGATTCTCTTAGCTTACATCTTCAAGACCACGACTGATTGATTAAAGGTCAACTGGAGTAACAAGCTGTCTGGAGCAAATGAGAAACTATGCACATCAATGCCTAACCTCAGTATATCTAAGCTAAAAGACTGTTAAGTAACTGACAGTAAAAAGGTTCTGTTCCTCACTAATATAATTGTGTACATCATGTTGCACCTCCCTATGAACTATGACAGTATTCTTTCAAGGAATCATAATCTACCTTAAAAGGTGAAGAGAGAAAGTACACTGAAGTTGGAAAATCAAATGCTTACAAACTTTCTCTCCATCCAAGTTTTAGGGTGAAGATGACATCTTGAAAGAAATCTGAAATGAGTCATAAGAATATCAAAGGTTAATTAATTCTTATGAGGAGTAATCTTTGCCGATGGATTAGTATGTATGTACAAACCTATGTTCTAAGTGTTTGATAATACACAGAGTATGATCAGTTCTAAACGAGTATCTTGAAGATTCGTAGAAACTGATCACCTCCATGAATCAACCAGATACACATAAGTAATAATGTTGATTCTCACTCTGTGAATATTTAAACTCTGTGAACATAACCAAGCAATTGATGAAACCATTAAAGAAAAGAGTGTTTTATTAAAAATGGCAAACCTTACACACACTCATCAACATGTATATTAAGATGTCATATCTAATTTGGATACATGCATGAATATGACTACTGATGAGCAATATGATGTTTATCCAAATATATGAGGAACAGGAATTTTGAAAACTAACCTGGCAGGACCCATTTAACTATGGGTACCAAAATAGAAATATATCTAACCTGCAAGTACTTGGTCTATCTGGCCACACTAAGGAATGATGAAGCAGAAGACTTCAGTTAAAGAAAGATTTAACTAGCAGAAGGCTTAGGACTGATCAGAAATGATTCTGATAAAAATTCTATATGTCAAAGCCTGCCCTTGGAGACTTGATGAAGCTTGCATGACTGCTAATCTGTATATGGAAGAAGGGCATTCAACCAAAGATGAAAAGGGTCTTATATGCTTAAATTAGGCAAAGCATGCTATATGAGAAGAATCCTCAAAGAAGCTCACATTAGAGGATCATCGAGCATCAGTCATGAGGAACTCATTACGGGAGCAGAACTTTACATACACAAGACTGTCAAAGAAGACTACGTTTGTAGTGCTACTAAATGATCGTAGAGTAATCAACCCTGAAGATATCCATCTCTATGATATATGAAGATTTAATTGAGAATGGTGATTCCAGTCAGAAGGAGATGTACAAGGTTTCCTTCTAATGCACATAAAGATAAGGAAATCACTTTTATCTGAGAAGATAGTATCAACCATGGGGGGAGCAGTGATCTGTTAAGGAACAACAACACTGAGATATACTATGAAGAAATGTACCAGCTATAGAGTCCCAAAACTTTGTGGCTGATGAACCAAATGAAGATCCATAGGCAGTAGGAACGTCTCAAAACGTACTACTGATAACCTATCAGCCACCCAACTTAAAACCGTGGAGTGCCTACGATCAAACATCTGATCGTAGTGAAAGTGCAGGAGGACACCACGACTACAACCAATGGAAATGTCCAAAAGTTAGTAGAGGATCTCCCTAGCAGAAAAGGTCAAATGAGATATCAGTGCAAATCACTTCTAAAGTACTTCATCTGGAAAGTGCCTCAGGGACAAACCTGACCCTTAGTTCACTCTAAGAGGTTGGCCCTTCCTGAGCTATCTTACCCAGAAGGATTGCTTAGTCAAGTTCATCTCAAGGACCAAGTCAGTCAACGATCGTAGAGTAGAGGTTGAAGAAAACTTGACGATCGTGGTGCAACCTCAACGATCATATAAGCAGACTCGACGATCGCAGTTCTACCAGAATACACCACCTCATGAGGAGCTCAGAAGAACTGAACAATTGCTCAACCATTCAGAGTATGGGGAGATAAGGTTGGATACTGGTTGTAAAGATGACCTGAAGATTCATCTTAGAAATAGAGCCCTCAAACCTTCATAGAGTACTTCAGTGGTTAAGGTATGCAGTCTCAAGATGAGGAGTAATGTCAAAACCATCCACTGCATCATCTCTCAAAAGATGATTGTTGAGTCAACAAAGGAAAATACAGAGTCCATAACTGCCTTACCATGCTACTCTGCGAACCAAAATGGTCAACGGTCAATCCACGTCACTGATGCCTATTTATTTTTAAAGGGACATTAAACTGAAGAGGTAATGGGTAAGTTACAGCTCATTACTGGGCATCGTGTAACCAATGGTTTTTTAACACATCACTGCTTATTCAGAGTTAGAGGGAACTGCCCTAAAGACAAATTTAAAATCTATAAACAGTTATCAGAAACTATCGAACCTCTCTCCCTCCCATTTTTAAACCCTAGAATCCTCTTAAAAGCCAAAATCAATTAACCCTCCAGAGCCTTTCCCAAATCACAATCAGCTATCTCTCATAAACTCCTCTTAATCAAATACCCATACTCTTCGAACTATTTAAATGGCAGACAGGCAAGTAATAACTGGCATTCAGCTCGAAACGAAATCGTTTGAGAAATCCAAAAAGAAGTTTAGAGACATTCCTGAACTTGTAAAGAAAGTCGATTTCTCAGAATGCCTTGAGGCAATCACTCGAGTATATATTGAATTGGTTAAGGAGTTCTACTCAAATGCATCCATAAATATCAGAACTCTTTCTACAAAGGTCAAAGGTCAGAATTAAAGTTGAAATCGTCTGACATCAATCAATGCTTAGGCTTTCCTGATCAAGGTCTGATAAACCTGGACGAATTCGACATTGAAGAAGGTAAAAGGCTAATGCGGTACCAAAGAAACCCTAGTCTGAAGGATATAAAGAAAAAGGAGTTTCTTGAGGAATTCGAGTTCCTTGCTGAAATAGTGGGTAAATGCATACTATGCAAGGATACTGCACATGACACTGTGCTTGATCAGCAGTTGAAGATTATGTCAGCAATAGTTCTGAAGAAGCACATCAACTTTTGAGTTATCTTGTTCGATCAAATCTATTAATTGGTAGAAAAGGCTGAATTAAAGAAGTCTACCGATAGACCCCTGACTAAGGTCTTTCATGGAAAACCACTGAGTATAGTGATGAAGAAGAAGCTAGGAAGCAAAATCAAGGATGATGAGGGAGAGCCTCTAAATATTCATAAAGTGATGTCTCCATAACTGTTCATCAACTGGAAGAAGAACCCAAAGGAGTACAGGAGGCTGACAATAACTAGGAGCAGTAGTAAAGTCTCTCTAAAGAAGAGGAAGATGAAAGAGGTGGAAAGTTTAGAATTTGGTGACTCTGCACCAATAGAAGCCAGACCAGTAAGGAAGAGATCCAGGGGTGTGAAGAAAACAGAGGCTCCTCCAAGAAGCCTCTCCACTGAAGACGAAGATGAAGGTGAAAAAGTCTTAACTGCAGAAACCACCAAGAGAAGAAGTAGCATACTACTTCAAGGGCCATCTAGAAAGAAAACTAAGATGGTAAACGAGCCAGTCCCAGTTCCCCAAGAAAGCACATCTGACAAAGAAGAGGAAGTAGAGTCAGATGAAGAGAAGGGAACTGATGATCTCAAGACTGAGTCCCCAAACAGCAAATCCAGCAATGAAAGTGAAGCTGGATCAATGAAAGAAATTATAAAATCTGATGATGATGAAGAACATGCAAGCCCTATGGCTGGCGCTTAGAGTATTCACTCTGATGATGAAGAAAAGCAACAAGATCACCCAATTGCATCTAAAAATGCAAATGCTCCAAATAGCCCATATGATGAGTCAAATGATGTTGAGTCCAAAGAAGGACCTACCCCTGCCAATGCTGAACATCAAGGAAGTCTGTCTGATGATTCAGAGGCTTCAGAATCTGAAGAAGAAGAAAAGTCTATTTCTCTTATAGCTGAACTTCAAGAAGAAGAAAGAGCTACAGACTACTTGCTAAATTTTCCCCCAAGAAGCAAGGTGAACACTCCACTGCAATTATTGAAGTGAGTGATGATGAATCTGAATCAAAGGAGAGAAGTGATGAAGATGGAACTAGTAATGAAGAAGATGAATCTAAGGAAGATATTGCTGAAGAATGTTCTGATAATAAAAGTTAACAAGAAGGATTCACTGATGAATCTGATCAGAATGAGTCAGACTCAGAAAGAGAAGAAATGGAGAAGGATTCCAGCTCTGCAAGTCAGGAATTAGAGGAACCATAATTCTATCCTGTCCTCTCTTCAGCAAAAATCATCAGGAGAATAGTGGTGGAAGTCTCTAATGAACCACCAGAAGCACCTCTAGAAAGATGGGTAAACTATGGAAATGAAAAGCTCAAGGTGGTGAGGATGATTACATTTGAGTTATTTGAAAATTGGAACAACATGGAGTTAAACTGCACTACTATCCTCTACAACCCTGATGATCTATTGATGAAATGGTTTTTCCAATGGATGCCTTGGTTGAAGGCATATATTGAAAAAGATGAAAGTTACTTCAACTAGAGCTACTCTTAGTTTCCAAGCCTAGAGCTGGTGGCCCAGAACTTCGCAAGGGTGAAGAGATTTGCAACCAAGATGATCAGAGACCAGCCCCACTTCAAAGTCTATCGACATGCTGGGAACCACTACATCCCTTATGATCATAGAGTGGACTCTGAAGGCAAGAGGATTATGGCCAAGGAGACGATCATAGAGTATGTTCACTCTACCACTGATAGTGATTAACTCCAAAATGAGAGGCCTCCATCTGCCCAAGCACAACCATCTGACATTCCTTCATCCTCCAATAGCAATTGGTGCTCAACGATTTTTCAGATTCTCAATGCTTTCTAAAATCTGTCCAAGGATGAAAATCGTAGAGTCCAATCTGGTGTTCAACAGGAGGCTGCCCAACCAGATGACCAAATTCCTATGGAGCAGGAGATGTTGAAGAACTCTGCTGAGCTGGTTGAGAAGATATCTCTTATCAATGAAGAGTCAAAGATGCTGACAGCAACAGAAAATAACTCAATTCAAGACAGACTCCAAGCTACTATGGCTGATGTATCTCTCAAACTCAAAGAGAGAGAGAGAGATCACATCTATTTGAATGCCATAAATGATTAAAAGGCAGAAGCTCTACGAGCACAGAAGGCCAATGAAGATCAGATCCAAGTCCTCTCTGACAAGATCGATAACATGAATCAGTATTTCTCCATAAAACTTGATCTGAGCCAACAAGAACTCAAGATTGAGGTTGGCAACTCCTCCTACCGGATGGAACAACTAATGTCCAACATGGAGCAACTCTCTCAAGTGATTAATGACAAAAAGGGGAGAAAAAGAGGCATAGAAAGAGGAAGAGCAAGAGGCATTCAAGGGAGATCAAGGAGAGCAGAAGGAGTGGAGATAAGAAGTCCAAGAGAAAGGCAAAAAAGAAGACAGCAGCTGCCGAAGCTGAATCATCATTTGAGGGGGAGCCAAAAGATGATGATCATATGATCGTAGAGTCTGAGGGGGAGCAAATTAAGGAAGAAGAACATGAGCCTGAAGGAGAGCAGAGCAGAGACAGAAAGTTATCATCCCAGGGGAGCAAGAGAAGGAAGAACAAACATATGAATAGCTGATCAACAGATATCCTGGAAATATACATAGAGCCAAAGAGGTACATCTCTAACTAGTTAGGTATGTTCTGGATCTAGGATGTAAAATGTCATAGCGTATTAAATTCTATATTATTATAAATGACATTCATGATTATCTGTTTTGGAAATACAGTTGCTCACTGTATATAAGATTCATTCATAACATGCATCTGCACTTATTGTTTTTGTCATAATAAAATAGGGGGAGATTGTCAGGAATAAGCATATGAATATTATTCCTATTTACATAAGATTTGATTATGATATATATATGAATGAATATGTAAGTATGCTTGCATTAAGAAAAGCTGTAAAGTCCTTTGATAGATAATAGAAACATATGTACAAGGACTTAGAATGAATTGATCAAATATGTTAGGTTGATCCTACATAAGCAAAACAACTTTTTAAAGTCCTTAAAAAGAAATGATGTAGAAGAACTATAAATATAGAAAGATCAAGCATGTTAGGTTAATCTTATGATGTAATAGATATGCTTGTCTGATCGTCGAGCACTACACCAGAAAACGTAGTCTGTCAGGAGAGTCAAGAAAAACTGGAGAGCTATCGAGGCAGAATCGTAGTATGCAAGATAGTAGATCTCGGAGTTCGTAGACTGCTAGGGTAGACGAAGAAAGATCGTAGTGTGTC
The DNA here is from genome assembly GCA_020205505.1 of Panax japonicus. NCBI lineage: Eukaryota > Viridiplantae > Streptophyta > Magnoliopsida > Apiales > Araliaceae > Panax > Panax japonicus. The sequence goes on along the minus strand of CM035112.1, from coordinate 25,541,077 downwards.
GGGTAGTGCTTCCTCGGAGCCGTAGTGTAAGACCCCAACTTTTATGAATAAAGATGAATTTTCTATAAATATTATTTTTGAATATTAGGAGTGAATTTGATATAATGTTATAGTTGTGGGTAATATTTATAAATTTTGCAAAGTACGCAAGTTGTTATATTATATTCGATTGGTCGTGGAATATTCGTTTTAACAGGAAATATTCGTATGACGACACAATCATTGGTGGACCCCACAACAAAATTATTGTCGAAATGAGAAAACGACAAAAATATCTTTTTATAAAAATAACGGCGAAAGTTTTAATGTTAACTGTTGAATTACCCGGTGTTAAAAGTACAGTAATACGCGTTGTTGCATAGTAGCACACGATATTGATTATTGATGCTTACGTGAGAAGTCACTCAATTTTGTTCAATTATTGCTACAATAATTGTTGCATAATATCTCACGTTATTTGATTCAATTATTGTCAATATTTTATATATTATTAAATTAATATTTGAGACGATACAATTATTCATATTATTATTTACAATATTGACGATGTCTAGAAAGTTCTGTCGAGGAAAGGTTTGGTCACCTAATTGCGCGCCAATAGGGAAAAATTCTTATTGGAAAGCCCACTCTTTCCTGGGAACGATCTGGTTGTTAAATATTGCGATTAATAATAATGATGAATAAATGTTGTTAAAAATATTGAGAGAATTTTTATGAAGTATTTGTTGTAAATTTACTTATTATTTGGACCCCTATTTATCCACTTTTCAAAATAATCGGTAGAAGTTATTCAGTATTTATATAATAAGAAGTGGGACCCACATATGATGATGACATGGGTGGGGCCCATGTGTGTTGAAAATTGAAGTTGACAGAAATGGGGGGGGGGAGGTGTTATTACGTAAATGGTATATATATATGATAGTGACATGTGGGGTGGGGCCCATATGTTGGAAAATGAATTTGGGGGGAGGGGGGGAGGAAAGCAGATGTCACGGGAGGGATGTGATTATATAAGTTTATATATATATATAAGTTTAGCATGTGTATATATATAGGGTGCCGTATAAGGCATGTTAAATATATATATATATATATATATATATATATATATATATTTAAAGTTTTTGTTTTATTAGAATATTTTATTGCATAGTGCTGCATAGTAAATCAATTTTTTTTTTCAGAATTCACCGAAGGATTCGACGCCCGTGAAAGTTCTGTGCAGTCCGTGAGAAAAATTCAAATAGTATCCTTTCAATTCTCCTATAAATAAGATGTTTAGTTAGAATTGAAAATCACACCAGAATCCGAGAATTCTTCTTCTATAATATTGAGCGTATTTCTTTCGAGTTTTAGAAAGCTTTGAGTATAGAAAACAGTTCAAGTTTTCTTCAAGAATATCCCCGCTATACCAGTTGAAATACTCTTCTTTTTAAGGTAAGGGATATTATTTTTGTTAAATATTTATATGAAATAATATTTTCTTCCATACTCTGTAGTATGTAAGTAATATTATTTCGTTTCAGATTTCGAATTCTACACTTATTTTGTTAAAGTTTTGGTTTCTATAATCCATGAAATTAGTAGAATATCCTTGATATTTGCGCTTCATCCAGTATCTTTTCATGAAAATATTATTATGAGCATTTTTGATAAGTTTTAACTTTTTCATGCCGGAGTAATATTCACAGGGTTACTATTCCTGAAGTACTATTCACGGGGTACTATTCACTCAGTTACTATTCACCGTGGTACTATTTATGACAAAAAATTGATTTCTTTGCTATCTAAATCATTTTTGATTCAATATTATTCTTGAATTTTACTCCACAAAGCAGTATCATGTTGATAATTTCGACATTATTGAATTCTGGATAAATTAAATTATAAATCTTTAAAAATTTATCCTTTGCTTTCTTTTAATTGAATTCTTATATTATTTTCATCATCCTCATGCTTATATTGTTATGAAAGTTATCTTTGGCCCGTAGTGCATAGAAGGACTTGGTATGATTATGACCAGGGATTATTCAGTATAATCATGGCCGTAATATTACAAATGATGTGGTAAAAGTCCTCGTTGGCTCGTAGTGCATTGATGGATAGTTGTTGGCGTGATCATGACCATTGATGAAAACACGATGATCCTTGGCCCGTAGTGCATGGATAATTTGTGGTCGTGATACTAATGAATATCCTTGGCCGTAGTGCATGGGTGATTTAATGATGTGGATTATTTATTAAGCTGAGTCTCAGCGATAAAATTGATGATAAATTCTTTTAAATCATAGAAGATAGTAGATATCATGCTCTACTTGACTCTTCTAATGGATTGCTTATTCCGCTACAGTTAAACTTGATGTCTATTGTATTTTATCAGTTTAACACTGTTGAAGGCTAACGATAATTTATTTTGCATTATTTTAGTCATAATATTTCTTACTGGGCTAGTTGAGCTCACCCTTTGCTTTAATTGTTCTCTTCAGGAAATGAGAATATAGCTGGGACTAGTTGGGGAACGGAGTAACGGTCCAGATGTTTGCATTAGTAGTCCTCACTATTCTGTAAAATAGTGTGATAATAAATGTATTGATGACTTATTTTGAGTTTGAATACTGTCTAGAAGACAATATTTATATTTAAACTCACAGCTCATGTTGTATATTTATGTTTGTATTTGTATTCTGTACCATGTATTTGGCGACTCAGAATGGGTGATGTATACCTATTTTTGGGGCGTCACAGTTGGTATCAAAGCCTAGGGATATGATCCCTGACTAAGATGTGAGACTAGAACTAGGGGGGAGAGACGGGTAATTTCTTCGCTAGTATGACCTACCTACGTTTAATTGTTATTTAATTGGTCAGTCAGAATTAGGATACTATGTGGCGTGTCAATTAACCATTATTTTGTGGCAGTATTTAAAAATGACATCCGAGAATGTTGAGAATAGCAATGGAGCATAGGAGACCGTCGAGTCACCACAGATCAATACCCAGGATAATGTGCAACATGAAGACAATAATTCTCAGGTAAACAATAACACCGATCAAATGATGAATGATGGGATGTTCAAATACTTTATCCAATTCATGCAACATCAGGAGAGAGTGGCTCCTGTCCAAAATGCAGGTGGAAACACTGGCAACTCTCGGACGGTCACTGCTAAGCAGTTCAAGGAGCTAGGACCACCAGAGTTTATTGGAAAGCCAAAACCACTTAAGGCGGAGATGTGGATAAAGAAGATCACCAAGATATTTGTTGTCTTGGGATGTTCCGAGGAGCAAAAGGTTCCCTTTGTCACCTTCATGTTGCGATGAGAGACAGATTACTGGTGGGAATCTGTAAAGCGTACCCAGCCTACCGCACTCAAAAATGTCTTGGGAGAAGTTCCAAGAATTTTTAACGACAAATACTTTCCTGAAAGTATTCGGCTCATGAAAGAGGTAGAGTTCATCAAGCTGGAGAAAAACAATATGACTGTGTCGCAATACAAAGCCAAGTCTACCGAGTTATCCCGATTTGCATCCCACTTAGTTGATAACAAGGAGAGAATGACACGAATATTTCTAAGAGGTTTGAAACCCGAGATACGTCAATACCTTATCTCTCAAAAACTGTGTTTGTATTTAGATGTTGTAAATAGGGCTCAGTTATTGAAGCATGATAACAAGTCAACACAACCAAGAGAAAGCATCCGACAAAATGATAATACCAGTGGTGGCAGTCATCGAAGCGGTGACAACAAATGTGGAGGGAATCAACATGCCAGAAATGGTAACCACTTCGGTGGTAATCATGGTCAAGACAGTAAAAGTGGATATTTCAAGAAGAGGAGATTCAATAATAATGGAAAGACGTCAGCATCAGCAACTGTTGTTAAAGAAGGAGAATGACCACCGATCGTATGTTTCAAATACGAAGGGGAGGGACACATCAGTCCAAATTGTGTGCAGCAGTCCAAAAAGTGTTATAATTGTGGAAGAGAAGGTCACCTAGCTCGATTTTGTCATAAAGTAAAGCCAAATTTAGCTGGGATGGAGGCACCAAAGGCCTTCCCAGAGAAGTCAAAACTAGTAGTGTAAGGGAGAACTTTTGTCGTGACCTTCCAGAAAGCAAGGAACCCGAACGAGGTCATCACGGGTAAGCTAATCATAAACTCTAGCAAAGTTTATACCTTATTTGATACCAGTTCTACCTATTCTTTTATTTCTCCTACTTGCGCTCAACGTTTAAATTTGACTCCGGAGAAATTAGACTTTGACTTATCTGTGGAAACTCTGTTGGGAGAAACCTTCATTACATCCACTATTTATAAGTCTTGTTTGGTTCAAATCGGTACCCTCACATTACCTGTCGATCTTATTTCATTGAAAATACTTGCATTTGACGTAATTTAGGGATTGATTGGTTAACTACTCATCATGCTAAAATTGCTAAAATTAATCTCTATCATCTCAAGCCATAAAGCTATTCGTTTATTGAAAAATGAATGTCAAGCTTTCTTAGCTCATGTCACAGATTTAAACAAAAATACGTCAGTTTTGAATGATATTTCTATTGTTAATAAATTTCCTGACGTATTTCCTGTAGAACTTCCTGCCCTACCCCTAAAACGTGAAATTGAATTTTGTATCGACCTTGAACTTCAGGAGTTAAAAACCCAACTACAGGAATTATTAGACATCGGTTTTATTCGACCTAGTACGTCTCCTTGGGGTGATCCTGTTCTAGTCGTGAAGAAGAAAGATGGAAGTATGCGACTTTGTATTGATTATCGGGAGTTGAATCATGTCACCATCAAAAATAGGTACCCGTTACCTTGCATTGATGACCTGTTTGATCAGTTGCAAGGTACCAAATTCTTCTCAAATATCGATATTCGTTTTGGATATAATCAGTTGAAGATTAAAATTGATGACATTCTAAAGACTTCTTTCAGAACTCGGTACAGGCATTATGAATTCCTAGTCCTGTCTTTTGGATTAACTAATCCTCCTACTGCCTTCATGGACATGATGAATCGAGTATTCAAGGAATGTTTGGATCACTTTGTGGTCGTCTTTATTGATGACATCCTCATTTACTCCAAAACCCGTGAAGATCATGAGCAACACTTGAGGCTGATACTCCAAAAGCTTCGCGAAAACAAGTTATACGCCAAGTTAAAGAAAAGTAAGCTCTGGCTTGAGGAAGTAGCATTCCTTGGGCACGTGATATCAAATCATGGAATATCTGTTGACCCAGGAAAGATTGAAGAAATACAAAGCTGGGAGCAACCTAAATCAGTGACCGAAGTACGTAGCTTTCTCGGCTTAGCTGGTTATTATCGGAGATTCGTGGAAGGATTTTCTCGAATCGCTACTCCATTAACTCAGCTAACTCGAAAAGATACAAAATTCGGTTAGAGCGAGGAATGTGAGAAGAGTTTTCAAGAACTCAAGAGAAGACTCATTTCAGTACCTGTTCTGACAATACCATCTGGTTCGGAGGGATTTGTCATCTACAGTGATGCTTCAGGCAGAGGGTTAGGATGTGTTTTCTTGCAACATGGGAAAGTCATAGCCTATGCCTCACGACAACTCAAAGAATATGAGAGAAATTATCCTACTCATGATCTAGAGTTGGCAGCAGTCATTGTTGCACTACAGATCTGGAGGCATTACCTATATGGGGAGAAAGTGGAGATATTTACGGATTATAAAAGCCTCAAATATTTCTTCACCCAAAACGAACTTAACATGCGGTAACGACGTTGGCTTGAACTGTTGAAAGATTTTGGTGGAGCAATATGAAGAGAGAGATAACGGAGTTTATCTCAAGGTGTTTAAGTTGTCAACGAGTCAAGGCGGAGCATCAAGTGCCAAAAGATCCATTGCAACCACTTGAGAAATTCCATAATGGAAGTGGGAGCATATTACCATGGATTTCGTTACTGGTTTTCCCAAAGTTTCTCAAGGCATAGATGCAATTTGGGTCATTGTTGATAGATTGACCAAGACTGCTCATTTCTTACCTTGAAGAGAAACTTATTCACTTGAACGTCTTGCTTGTATATACATAAATGAGATTGTAAGACTGCATGGTATGCCAGTATCCATAGTTTCTGATCGAGACCCAAGATTCATTTCACAATTTTGGGTTTGTTTGCAAAAATCTATGGATACGGATTTACGATCTAGATCAGCATATCATCCTTAAACGGATGGGCAGTCGGAGAGGACTATTCAAACTCTTGAAGATCTATTAAAACTCTGTGTCCTTGACTTCAAAGGAAGTTGGGACAAGTTCTTGCCATTGGTGGAATTGGGACACCCCCAAATCCTGGTACTTCATTTCCTCAAGATTTGGTGTTTACTTAATCAAAACATTCATTTATAACTACCCAATCATAATAAAATTGAATAATAAACCTGTCCATACAGGAATTACATTAATAAAAATATCTCCCAGGTTATCTAACCTTTACAAACAATCATTCATGCAGAAACATTTAAATAAACTTTATTACAATCTTTAAACCAAAGTCTGATAATAAAACTATCAAAACGATTACAAGTCTTCAGTACTTGTTCATCTTTCCCTTTCCTTTACTAGTGCTAGGTACGTCACCCTTTTTAACTTTAGTTGTAATGGTAATACAGGCAAGAGTGAGCAAAAAAGGCTCACTTGGAATAATCAATAAATAAAACTTTAAACCTTTACATCATTTGCCAAATATTAGGCTCAATAGAACTGAACAATATGTTCTATAAATGAAAATCATAACATTCCACTGAGGGTCTAATGACCACGAATCATGTCCACAGTTATAAGTAATCTTTCAACTTTAACTTTAACAGTCATAAGACTATAAGGACTCTAACGTGCTTAGGGGGATCAATCCTTCGTACAATGTATTGTGCACAAACATTTCAGTATAAAGTATAAACTAAGAGTAACCTCTAATAAAAGAGTTGTTCATCTCAGAATTTAGAGTACAAGTTCGCACCAACGTCAGATTGGTTTAGATACGTTTCAAGGGAAATTTGTAATTCAACGGACATCAACTAAGGATTAGTTGAATAAAAGGTAATAAAAATATGTTATTGAATAATCATAATGGAATAAACATTGCATTCAAGTTCATGCTTTAGGAATAATCTAATAGCATAACGATTGAATAATATATTATACCTTGCTTGTAAGACCCCAACTTTTTAATGAATACAAATCGAATTTCCTCTATTTATTATTGTGAATAATAAGGTGTTAATTTGATATAATACTTTGGTTATAGGTGAAATGTGCAAATTTTGGAAAATAAACAAGTGTTATAAAATATTCATTGTTGTCGGGGAATATTCGTTTGGTCGTGAAATATTCTTTCTGTCGGGGAATATTCGTATGACGGCGCAACCATTTGTGGGCCCCATAACGGATAACTGTCAGATGAAGAAAATGAAAAAGTTTGAGTTTTATAAATAACAACGTAATTGTTACCGTTAATGTGACACCCCCAAATCCGGGTTACCTGACCCCCGAGTTTGGTGTTCACGATCCACAATATAAAGAACATTTAACTACCCATAATATATATAGATAGTATCTTATATAAGTTTTTATCAGAGTTTCATAATACATCACCCAGGTTTTCTAACCTTAACTTTACAAACATACCCTTTAGTTATACAAAAAGGGTTTACAATACAACATAATAAATATGTTCAACATAATGAATTTATAACTACGCCTTTTCCCTTGTCCTTTGCAGCACCTCCTGCAACTTCGTCCCTAGCTGAAAAATTTTATTTAGCAAGGGTGAGCAACTAATTTTCCCCGCAAGTTAAGACATACAATAAATGTATAATAATTCAAAACAACAGTCTATCTATTTTGATAGAATGAAATCAAAGTTCGGGGAACTTTGAAATAGTTGAACAAATCGTTATTCAATAACAAGTCTTCTCGTATTCTATACAACACAATAATTCAATAATGAAAGAGTACAACGCTTTCAAAGTTTCTACGATATTTTAATGAATAATCAAGAATCAATTCTACGAAATATCAAAGTGGAATTTTTTCCAGATTTATACTGAGCGATCACACAAGATCTTCGAACTTATTTTCTCGGGTAGATATCAAAGATTTACTTTGATAAATACTCAGGTGTATCAGATAACCATAAAGATTAAATCATACCCCTCTGCAAGTACAACAAGTGATCAGCTTATTATACCCTATATTATGCATAATACTCAAAACGCGCGCAAAGGTCAAATTCACAACCAACAAAATGTTCCCTTTATATAAAAGGTTGTTCTTCTCAGTCTTAGAATCAAAAGTTTGATTTTACAACGAAATACTGGGATTTCAAATTCTATTTGCTTCTCTTCTCAAACCTAACAAGTTTTTACAAATGTTTGCCTAACCAGAATAATTGGCTAAGACATTTCTCAACATAATTTGACAATAAACAAGAATTATCTGTACTGTCAATTCCAACTTCTACAGATATGAATATCCAACAACAGTAATTGTACGAATATATATTTTCTAATTCAATAATTTAATTTCATCAATAAATCCCTGGACGTGGCATAATTAGCAATAATTATACACCAATAATATTTGAATGAAATAACTCAAGGTTGAGTTAGGAAACTTGCCTTTTCCGCTGATTATAGCTACACAAAATACTTATCTGCTTTTGAAAGACCTATAACCAATAATATCGGTCTAACAATTAGCACAATAATTCACATAACACACAACACTGTAATTCACAGTCAAACTTCTCCTAAACACATTACCACATAGCCACAACAGTGTTTATAACCTATATAAACACTTAACAAGTCAAACTAATTCAGTCTGGTTGGACTTTGGTCCATTCTCGGTGTTCTGGTCACCCTACCCGACAATTAACACATTGATTGTCAATTAAACTTGGTCTCTAAGCTTCAATATTAATTTAGATAAGTCAATTATCATTAATAATATTTTTCGGAAACTTTTAATAATTATCAAGCAATTATTATAATTTATAATAATTTTTCAAACACTTAAATCGTTTTTAAATGATTTAATTATCAAATAATCTTATCATTATTCATATTTAATAATAACATACATTTCAAAATATTAAAGTTATCATCAATAACTTAAAATATTTTTAAATCATCAATATTCTACTTAAATGATTTTTAAAGTAATTAAAATCATTTTTAAATCATCACCATTAATATATAAATCTTAATGAAATTATTATCCAAATATTAAAAGTTATTAATTATAACTTAAAATATTTTTAAACCATTTTTCTCATTTTTAAATGATTTTTAAATCAATAAAATCATTTTTAATTCCTTTATTTAATATAATAACTAAATAAATCCAACATCATTAATGTAAAATTATTAATGAAAATTCTCCAAAAATATTGAAAATTATATTTTATAATTTAAAATATTTTCTAACACTTTATTCTAAATTAAAATGATTTTTAAATCATTTAAATCATTTTTATCTTATTTATTTAATTTAATATTCAAATAAATCTAATATCATTAATATTGAATTATTAATGAAAATTCTCCAAAAATATTAAAAGTTACATTTTATAACTCAAAAATATTTTTAAATACATTTTTCTTATTTAAAATGATTTTTCATAATATTAAATCATTTTTCTCTAATTTATTTAATACACTAATTAAATAAATTAAATACCTTTAATATTTAAATAATTGTAAATATTAAAGAAAAATATTCCAATTGGTCAAAAATTATTTTTCATAATTTAAAATAATTTTTAAAACTATTTTTGGTAATTTTTAGAATTTATTTCTAATTTTTAATTAATTACCAGAAATTCTGAAAATAAAAATTAAATAAACCGTCGCTAAAGCCCTTTAGCGACACAAAGCGTCGCTGTTGGTGTTCTTGAGCTCAAGAACACTGACAGCCGGCAGCTTCAGGGTGCTACTTTGGCTGCCTTTAATTCTCAGCCAAAATGGTTTCTGGACCTGTTTGAAGTGTGATCGTGTAGCCAAAATGTAATACTACAACACACAACCAACATATTGATCAAACAATAACAATACGGCAAGATCTAGAGCTTCAAAGAAGCTGTCAGACCTATTCTGGGTTTTTCTGGCCCCTGACAGTTTCGAGTTGCCACTTTCAAGCTTAATTTAATCTATGTTCTAGTCTTGGTTCAGGTGGTTTGATGGTTCAAACATGTAGTACTCGTTTCAAGGTACAATACCATACTAACAAATCAGTCCAAAAACAAACAAATAACAATCGATTGGACGGTCAAATGCTGTCAGAAAAACTTCTACCGTTTCTGGGTTTTCCAGAAAGGTAGAAATCAGTTCTTGTGGTCTACTTTGACCACCTATCACGATCGGTATGTTGAGTTTATAGGTGATCTAAAGGCTTCACTTTATAATACACATAACCAGCTACAAGACGTACCAATTAACAACATCAAAAACTAAACATACTGACAGATCAAGAGGCCTAAACTTATTGTCAGACGCTAATCTCAATTTCTGGGCTTGCCCAGATTTTGGCTGGTCATGCCCGGTCAACGGGTTTTGACCAACAATAACTAAAAATCTAGACATCAAATGTCTGTGATTTCACTTCCAGATCCAAGACAACATAACAAGCTATCAATATCAAGTTTAAATTAACACATAACATATACGAGCAAGGATCTGTGGCGACTGACATTCGGTTGTCAGACCACATTTCAAGCTCAAGAACAGATTTTTAAAACTTGCATTTTTACTCACTTTGATGCTATGGATCCATCATGGATCAACATATATCAACTAAAAACAACTTCTAACACTTAATTAAACACTTAAACACAAAAAGTTTCTAAGCAACTTGGATCAAAATTAAAATTAGGTTTATACCTCTTTGTTCTAAATCTTAATCTTGATCTTGATCTTCATAATCTGATATTGGTTGATCAAGGAATGATTCTAGGACTGATATACTAACTATTTTCGGAGCTTTAGGAGAAAGAGAGAGTTGGTGAGAGCAAATGTGAAAAATGGCAAAGTTTATGAACTTTCTCTCTCTTGAATTTCTAATATAAGCTTATAAGTTGCTTGGATCTGATCATTTTCGGCTGGGATCTGATTTGGCTGAGAATTTGTGTCACATTGGTCAATGGAGTTGGTCACCAACTAAAGATTTGGACAATTTTGCAAGTTAACTTATAAAAAAAAAAATCCCATAAAGGGCATTTTTGACATTAGCAAATTAATTTAAATGGTAAACATGGAATTTGTACAAACCCTTAGGGTTTGGGGCTTGGATTAGGGTTTAAGATTTGAACCCTTTAGGTAAAAAAATTCTAGTTCCCAAAATTTTAAAATTTAGGGTTTAATTAGAAAAATAAATTTTCTAAAATAAAAATTAGGGTTTCTAAAATAGAAATTTAACATACAAAAATATAATTAGAGTTTTCTAATCATTTTTAAGTTTAATAAACACTTTAGGCATGCTAATAAAAATTAGGGTTGCCTAATTAGGGTTTAGGAAATCCCATATTTGAAATTAGGGTTTTTCGGCGTACAATTAGGGTTTTAATTGTACAATTTATTTTCTAAATTTAAGATTAGGGTTTTAAATCCCTTATTAAGGTTTATTAATTACAAACCTTATCCGATCAATTATTGATCAATATTTCTAAACCGTACAAACACATAATCAACAATACAATTATTTTAATTGTATTTTCTATCGAATCCCTATCCGAAAATTAGGGTTAGAGTTTTCTAAAGTTGTTAAGCACAACTCTACTCTAAATTTATTAGTCAATACACAAATTGACTTTCTCGAAACTCGTATCACAGATACTTGTCACCAAATTGATAATTAATATTAATAATAAAAAAAAATTTATTTGCAAATTTTGGATTATTCGAAATCCAGGGTTATCACATTCACCCCTCCTTAAAAGGATTCCGCCCTCGGAATCACCGCTTTCTTATTCTCTACAATCTTTTAAAATTGTATCATCAATTCATTTTGATCAACACAATATTACTTTATGTTTCAAATTCCAATGTATGACTTGAATCTATAAAAGAAAACAATTCACAACCATATTTATCCAATATCAATCGCGTAATTTAAGTATTTAACGAAATCGTTACCTGCTGCCACCTCCTGAGTAGCTACTGCATCTAGCGCCGTCATGTTGAATGTACAGGCTGTTGGTCTTCCTGGCTGTGCAGGTCCTCGAATCGCCAAGATTCCACCACCAGGTCCCTTGTTGGCACTTTCTTTTTCTGCATTCTTCTTTGGACAGTTTCGCACCAGATGATCAGTCGATCCGCACGCATAGCAACCTTGAATCTTTTTCGGGCTGGGACAATTTGGCGACATATGCCCTTCTTGTCCGCAGTTGTAACAGACCCCATTCTTCTTCAAACAAACTCCTGCATGATTCTTCCCACAATTTGCACAAGGCCCTCCTCCTTTCTTATTCCCTTCAGCTTTGCTACCCGATTTGGTAATCTCACTCCACTTCCTTTTATTCGAGTTACTACCACCACTGCTTCCACCCTCATTGGTATTCTTCTTCTTTTTCTGATGAAAACAAGATGCAGCCTCGCTTCCTCCTTCAGCAATTAATGCTTTCTCCAATAGAGCCGCAAAAGTGTTGATCTGTAGCACTGCTACTTTACTGAATATTCCTGGTTTCAGTCCGTTCTCAAACCTTCTTGCTTTTCTTGCTTCTGTATCCACCTAATGAGGTGCAAATCGCGCCAATTCGTTGAATTTAGCAGCATACTCTGAAACAGACATATTCTCCTACTTAAGTTCCAAGAACTTAACTTCCATCCGAGCTTGCATACTCGGTGAGAAGTAGTTCTCAAAGAACAACTCCTTAAATCTTGCCCATGTTACTACCGCTGTACTCGCTCTTACTTGATTGGTTTCCCACCAATAATTGGCTTCTCCCTTCATTAAGTATGTCGCAAAAGCCGTCTTTTGCTCTTCTGCCACACGCGCAATCACGAACGCTTTCTCCATCTTCTTCACCCAAGTTTGGGCTTCAATCGGATCCGTAGTCCCCTTGAATTTAGCTGGTCCTACCGCTTTAAAATCCTTAAAATTAGCCAATCTATCGGCTGGCTGATTCCTTGGTCTTCCCCTGACTGGAGCCCTATTTTCCATAGCTTGGGCCAACATATCCACAAAATTCTGCTTCGGGTGCACTTGTCCTTCTTCGTTATTCACTGATTGTTCTTCTCTTTGGTTTCGATTCTGTCGTCTAGGCGGAATGATCTGATTTAAATGAAAATCTTATATTAATATTCTTTCTCTATACAAATTCTTAACACAATAAGAATTCAACACATAATTCTCAAGTAATCGCATATTTATTCAAATAGCACATAGTACCTATAGTACTTAACACATATAACTATCCCTTTAAAATAATACTAGGATTAACAAACTCAACTTTACAAAAGTTGCAATACCCCAACTTTATATAAAAAGTTGGCATTCTCCAATTTCACATTACTATTTCCAGTTCATCAAACTTACCACACTTAGGAGTTCAGTAACTTTCCACAATCATATGAGTGTGTGAACTTATCCTAGTCGGACCTTTGGCGTCCATTCGCTGAGGGGTTCAGGACATTTCATATAATTATCAGTCATGTACATACCATAAATATGAGTTTTAAGAACACACAAATTCTTTTTAATCTTATATTCGTATAGAAAATAAAGATTTTATTCATACAAACATATATTTACATATGTTCAAACATCGTTCTTAATATTACATATCTTAATATCAGAAACTTCTACCAAAAGATACGATTACATATATCTAAGTTGTCTACCAACCACTTCCTTCACAAATCTTCTTCTTGTTGGGACACTTGCTAAATCCATGACCCGTTTGCCCACAGGAAAAACACTTTCTCAAATTTGGCTTAGGACAATGCAAAGAGATATGTCCTTCCTGCTTACAATTAAAGCACACGTTCTTCCACATCATGCATTCCCCCACGTGAGTTTTGCCACACTTACTGCAAGCTTTCTTTTTCTTCGGGTTCGAATTTCCAGAGTTGTCGCTGTCTTTGTTCCTCTTTCTTTTCTTCTTGTCCTTTTTGCTGGTTCCTTCAGAAGATCCACCACCTGCAGCCTTCATTCGTTCCACTTGCGCTTTCAACTCGTTCCGTTCTTCAGTCATTTCATGTAACGCCCGCTCCGTTTTCCACAACTCCTCCAAAAGATATACTTTGCTCCGGAGTTCCTGGACTTCCACAGATAACTGATCTTGTTCACCAACCTTGATCTTATTCTTTAGTTCTACCCTAGCTTCTTCAGACTCCGCCTCCTCGTCACCACTTAGATACATCTCAGGATAATCGTCATGATCACTCCCAAGATTAATCATTGGTTCATCTTTCCCCACTTCTTCAACCGATTCGTTTTGTGCTGGCACCTCGGCTACTGGCATTCGTGCGACAGCCGCTGGCTTCTCCGTACTCATTTCATCTTTTTTCGACATCCTACAATCAGTTTTAAACAACTTGATTAGTACTTCACCAGTACAAATTTCTCTCACTACGAATTTACTTATCTCACTATCGATACACTTCAACGATCCCTCACTTAGTACTCTAAATGACTATTATCTATCTCGCTATGGTCATAATCCTAGGGTTTTCCCTCACCCCACTTAAGGTTTATAACCTACAGCTCCACTACCAGCTGGTGACACCTTGGTCACTACAGCTCTGATACCAACCTGTGACACCCCCAAATCCGGGTTACCTGACTCCCGAGTTTGGTGTTCACGATCCACAATATAAATAACATTTAACTACCCATAATATATATAGATAGTATCTTACATAAGTTTTTATCAGAGTTTCATAATACATCACCCAGGTTTTCTAACCTTAACTTTACAAACATACCCTTTAGTTATACAAAAAGGGTTTACAATACAACATAATAAATATGTTCAACATAATTAATTTATAACTACGCCTTTTCCCTTGTCCTTTGCAGCACCTCCTGCAACTTCGTCCCTAGCTGAAAAATTTTATTTAGCAAGGGTGAGCAACTAATTTGCCCCGCAAGTTAAGACATACAATAAATGTATAAGAATTCAAAACAACAGTCTATCTATTTTGATAGAATGAAATCAAAGTTCGGGGAACTTTGAAATAGCTGAACAAATCGTTATTCAACAACAAGTCTTCTCGTATTCTATACAACACAATAATTCAATAATGAAAGAGTACAACACTTTCAAAGTTTCTACGATATTCTAATGAATAATCAAGAATCAATTCTACGAAATATCAAAGTGGAATGTTTTCCAGATTTATACTGAGCGATCACACAAGATCTTCGAACTTATTTTCTCGGGTAGATATCAAAGATTTACTTTGATAAATACTCAGGTGTATCAGATAACCATAAAGATTAAATCATACCCCTCTGCAAGTACAACAAGTGATCAGCTTATTATACCCTATATTATGCATAATACTCAAAACACGCGCAAAGGTCAAATTCACGACCAACAAAATGTTCCCTTTATATAAAAGGTTGTTCTTCTCAGTCTTAGAATCAAAAGTTTGATTTTACAACGAAATACTGGGATTTCAAATTCTATTTGCTTCTCTTCTCAAACCTAACAAGTTTTTACAAATGTTTGCCTAACTAGAATAATTAGCTAAGACATTTCTCAACATAATTTGACAATAAACAAGAATTATCTGTACTGTCAATTCCAACTTCTACAGATATGAATATCCAACAACAGTAATTCTACAAATATATATTTTCTAATTCAATAATTTAATTTCAACAATAAATCCCTGGACGTGGCATAATTAGCAATAATTATCCACCAATAATATTTGAATGAAATAACTCAAGGTTGAGTTAGGGAACTTGCCTTTTCCGCTGATTACAGCTACACAAAATACTTATCTGCTTTCGAAAGACCTATACCCAATAATATCGGTCTAACAATTAGCACAATAATTCACATAACACACAACACTATAATTCACAGTCAAACTTCTCCTAAACACATTACCACATAGCCACAACAGTGTTTATAACCTATATAAACACTTAACAAGTCAAACTAATTCAGTCTGGTTGGACTTTGGTCCATTCTCGGTGTTCTGGTCACCCTACCCGACAATTAACACATTGATTGTCAATTAAAATTGGTCTCTAAGCTTCAATATTAATTTAGATAAGTCAATTATCATTAATAATATTTTTCGGGAACTTTTAATAATTATCAAGCAATTATTATAATTTATAATAATTTTTCAAACACTTAAATCATTTTTAAATGATTTAATTATCAAATAATCTTATCATTATTCATATTTAATAATAACATACATTCCAAAATATTAAAGTTATCATCAATAACTTAAAATATTTTTAAATCATCAATATTCTACTTAAATGATTTTTAAAGTAATTAAAATCATTTTTAAATCATCACCATTAATATATAAATCTTAATGAAATTATTATCCAAATATTAAAAGTTATTAATTATAACTTAAAATATTTTTAAACCATTTTTCTCATTTTTAAATGATTTTTAAATCAATAAAATCTTTTTTAATTCCTTTATTTAATATAATAACTAAATAAATCCAACATCATTAATATAAAATTATTAATGAAAATTCTCAAAAAATATTGAAAATTATATTTTATAATATAAAATATTTTCTAACACTTTATTCTAAATTAAAATAATTTTTAAATCATTTAAATCATTTTTATCTTATTTATTTAATTTAATAATCAAATAAATATAATATCATTAATATTGAATTATTAATGAAAATTCTCCAAAAATATTAAAATTTACATTTTATAACTCAAAATATTTTTAAATACATTTTTCTTATTTAAAATTATTTTTCATAATATTAAATTATTTTTCTCTAATTTATTTAATACACTAATTAAATAAATTAAATACCTTTAATATTTAAATAATTGTAAATATTAAAGAAAAATATTCCAATTGGTCAAAAATTATTTTTCATAATTTAAAATAATTTTTAAAACCATTTTTGGTAATTTTTAGAATTTATTTCTAATTTTTAATTATTTACCGGAAATTCTGAAAATAAAAATTAAATATACCGTCGCTAAAGCCCTTTAGCGACACAAAGCGTCGTTGTTGGTGTTCTTGAGCTCAAGAACACTGACAGCCGGTAGCTTCAGGGTGCTACTTTGACTGCCTTTAATTCTCAGCCAAAATGGTTTCTGGACCTGTTTGAAGTGTGATCGTGTAGCCAAAATGTAATACTACAACACACAACCAACATATTGATCAAACAATAACAATACGTCAAGATCTAGAGCTTCAAAGAAGCTGTCAGACCTATTCTGGGTTTTTCTGGCCCCTGACAGTTTCGAGTTGCCACTTTTAAGCTTAATTTAATCTATGTTCTAGTCTTGGTTCAGGTGGTTTGATGGTTCAAACATGTAGTACTCGTGTCAAGGTACAATACCATACTAACAAATCAGTCCAAAAACAAACAAATAACAATCGATTGGACGGTCAAATGCTGTCAGAAAAACTTCTTCTACCGTTTCTGGGTTTTCCAGAAAGGTAGAAATCAGTTCTTGTGGTCTACTTTGACCACCTATCACGATCGGTATGTTGAGTTTATAGGTGATCTAAAGGCTTCACTTTATAATACACATAACCAGCTACAAGACGTACCAATTAACAACATCAAAAACTAAACATACTGACAGATCAAGAGGCCTAAACTTATTGTCAGACGCTAATCTCAATTTCTGGGCTTGCCCAGATTTTGGCTGGTCATGCCCGGTCAACGGGTTTTGACCAGCAATAACTAAAAATCTAGACATCAAATGTCTGTGATTTCACTTCCAGATCCAAGACAATATAACAAGCTATCAATATCAAGTTTAAATTAACACATAACATATACGAGCAAGGATCTGTGGCGACTGACATTTGGTTGTCAGACCACATTTCAAGCTCAAGAACAGATTTTTAAAACTTGCATTTTTTACTCACTTTGATGCTATGGATCCATCATGGATCAACATATATCAACTAAAAACAACTTCTAACACTTCAACACAAAAAGTTTCTAAGCAACTTGGATAAAAATTAAAATCAGGTTTATACCTCTTTGTTCTAAATCTTGATCTTGATCTTCTTAATCTGATATTGGTTGATCAAGGAATGATTCTAGGACTGATATACTAACTATTTTCGGAGCTTTAGGAGAGAGAGAGAGTTGGTGAGAGCAAATGTGAAAATGACAAAGTTTTTGAACTTTCTCTCTCTTGAATTTCTAATATAAGCTTATAAGTTGCTTGGATCTGATCATTTTCGGCTGAGATCTGATTTGGCTGAGATTTTGTGTCACATTGGTCAATGGAGTTGGTCACCAACTAAAGATTTGTACAATTTTGCAAGTTAACTTATAAAAAAAATCCCATAAAGGACATTTTTGACATTAGCAAATTAATTTAAATGGTAAACATGGAATTTGTACAAACCCTTAGGGTTTGGGGCTTGGATTAGGGTTTAAGATTTGAACCCTATAGGTAAAAAAAATTCTAGTTCCCAAAATTTTCAAATTTAGGGTTTAATTAGAAAAATAAATTTTCTAAAATAAAAATTAGGGTTTCTAAAATAGAAATTTAACATACAAAAATATAATTAGAGTTTTCTAATCATATTTAAGTTTAATAAACACTTTAGACATGCTAATAAAATTAGGGTTGCCTAATTAGGGTTTAGGAAATCCCATATTTGAAATTATTGTTTTCCAGCGTACAATTAGGGTTTTAATTGTATAATTTATTTTCTAAATTTAAGATTAGGATTTTAAATCCCTTATTAAGGTTTATTAATTACAAACCTTATCCGATCAATTATTGATCAACATTTCTAAACCGTACAAACACATAATCAACAATACAATTATTTTAATTGTATTTTCTATCGAATCCCTATCCGAAAATTAGGGTAAGGGTTTTCTAAAGTTGTTAAGCACAACTCTACTCTAAATTTATTAGTCAATACACAAATTGACTTTCTCGAAACTCGTATCACAGAAACTTGTCACCAAATTGATAATTAATATTAATATTAATAATAATAAAAAATTTATTCGCAAATTTTAGATTATTCGAAATCCAGGGTTATCACATTCACCCCTCCTTAAAAGGATTCCGTCCTCGGAATCACCGCTTTCTTATTCTCTACAATCTTTTAAAGTTGTATCATCAATTCATTTTGATCAACACAATATTACTTTATGTTTCAAATTCCAACGTATGACTTGAATCTATAAAAGAAAACAATTCACAGCCATATTTATCCAATATTAATCGCGTAATTTAAGTATTAAGCAAAATCTTTACCTGCTGCCACCTCCTGAGTAGCTACTGCATCTAGCGCCGTCATGTTGAATGTACGGGCTGTTGGTCTTCCTGGCTGTGCAGGTCCTCGAATCGCCAAGGTTCCACCACCAGGTCCCTTGTTGGCACTTTCTTTTTCTGCATTCTTCTTCGGACAGTTCCACACCAGATGATCAGTCGATCCACACGCATAGCAACCTTGAATCTTTTTCGGGCTGGGACAATTTGGCGACATATGCCCTTCTTGTCCGCAGTTGTAACAGACCCCCTTCTTCTTCAAACAAACTCCTGCATGATTCTCCCCACAATTTGCACAAGGCCCTCCTTTTTTCTTATTCCCTTCAGCTTTGCTACCCGATTGGGTAATCTCACTCCACTTCCTTTTATTCGGGTTACTACCACCACTGCTTCCACCCTCATTCGTATTCTTCTTCTTCTCCTGATGAAAACGAGATGCAGCCTCGCTTCCTCCTTCAGCAATTAATGCTTTCTCCAATAGAGCCGCAAAATTGTTGATCTGTAGCACTGCTACTTTACTGAATATTCTTGGTTTCAGTCCGTTCTCAAATCTTCTTGCTTTTTTTGCTTCTGTATCCACCCGATGAGGTGCAAATCGCGCCAATTCGTTGAATTTAGCAGCATACTCTGAAACAGACATATTCTCCTGCTTAAGTTCCAAGAACTTAACTTCCATCCGAGCTTGCATACTCGGTGAGAAGTAGTTCTCAAAGAACAACTCCTTAAATCTTGTCCATGTTACTACCGCTGTACTCGCTCTTACTTGATTGGTTTCCCACCAATAATTGGCTTCTCCCTTCATTAAGTATGTCGCAAAAACCGTCTTTTGCTCTTCTGCCACACGCGCAATCACGAACGCTTTCTCCATCTCCTTCACCCAAGTTTGGGCTTCAATCGGATCCGTAGTCCCCTTGAATTCAGGCGGTCCTACCGCTTTAAAATCCTGAAAATTAGCCAATCTATCGGCTGGCTGATTCCTTGGTCTTCCCCTGACTGGAGCCCTATTTTCCATAGCTTGGGCCAACATATCCACAAAATTCTGCATCGGATCCACTTGACCTTCTTCGTTATTCACTGATTGTTCTTCTCTTTAGTTTCGATTCCGTCGTCTAGGCGGCATGATCTGATTTAAATGAAAATCTTATATTAAATCGCATATTTATTCAAATAGCACATAGTACCTATAGTACTTAACACATATAACTATCCCTTTAAAATAATACTAGGATTAACAAACTCAACTTTACAAAAGTTGCAATACCCCAACTTTACACAAAAAGTTGGCATTCTCCAATTTCACATTACTATTTCCAGTTCATCAAACTTACCACACTTAGGAGTTCAGTAACTTTCTACAATCATATGAGTGTGTGAACTTATCCTAGTCAGACCTTTGGCGTCCATTCGCTGAGGGGTTCAGGACATTTCATATAATTATGAGTCATGAACATACCATAAATATGAGTTTTAAGAACACACAAATTCATTTTAATCTTATATTCATATAGAAAATAAAGATTTTATTCATACAAACTTATATTTACATATGTTCAAACATCGTTCTTAATATTACATATCTTAATATCAGAAACTTCTACCAAAAGATACGATTACATATATCTAAGTTGTCTACCGACCACTTCCTTCACAAATCTTCTTCTTGTTGGGACACTTGCTAAATCTATGACCCGTTTGCCCACAGGAAAAACACTTTCTCAAATTTGGCTTAGGACAATGCAAAGAGATATGTCCTTCCTGCTTACAATTGAAGCACACGTTCTTCCACATCATGCATTCCCCCACGTGAGTTTTGCCACACTTACTGCAAGCTTTCTTTTTCTTCGGGTTCGAATTTCCAGAGTTGTCGCTGTCTTTGTTCCTCTTTCTTTTCTTTTTGTCCTTTTTGCTGGTTCCTTCAGACGATCCACCACCTTCAGCCTTCATTCGTTCCACTTGCGCTTTCAACTTGTTCCGTTCTTCAGTCATTTCACGTAACGCCCGCTCCGTCTTCCACAACTCCTCCAAAAGAAATACTTTGCTCCGGAGTTCCTAGACTTCCACGGATAACTGATCTTGCTCACCAACCTTGATCTTATTCTTTAGTTCTACCCTAGCTTCTTCAGACTCCGCCTCCTCATCACCACTTAGATACATCTCAGGATAATCGTCATGATCACTCCCAAGATTAATCATTGGTTCATCTTTCCCCACTTCTTCAACCGATTTGCTTTGTGCTGGCACCTTGGCTACTGGCATTCGTGCGACAGCCGCTGGCTTCTCCGTACTCATTTCATCTTTTCTTGACATCCTACAATCAGTTTTAAACAACTTGATTAGTACTTCACCAATACAAATTTCTCTCACTACGAATTTACTTATCTCACTATCGATACACTTCAACGATCCCTCACTTAGTACTCTAAATGACTATTCTCTATCTCGCTATGGTCATAATCCTAGGGTTTTTCCCCACCCCACTTAAGGTTTATAACCTACAGCTCCACTACCAGCTGGTGACACCTTGGTCACTACAGCTCTGATACCAACCTGTGACACCCCCAAATCCGGGTTACCTGACTCCCGAGTTTGGTGTTCACGATCCACAATATAAATAACATTTAACTACCCATAATATATATAGATAGTATCGTACATAAGTTTTTATCAGAATTTCATAATACATCACCCAGGTTTTCTAACCTTAACTTTACAAACATACCCTTTAGTTATACAAAAAGGGTTTACAATACAACATAATAAATATGTTCAACATAATTAATTTATAACTACGCCTTTTCCCTTGTCCTTTGCAGCACCTCCTGCAACTTCGTCCCTAGCTGAAAAATTTTATTTAGCAAGGGTGAGCAACTAATTTGCCCCGCAAGTTAAGACATACAATAAATGTATAAGAATTCAAAACAACAGTCTATCTATTTTGATAGAATGAAATCAAAGTTCGGGGAACTTTGAAATAGCTGAACAAATCGTTATTCAACAACAAGTCTTCTCGTATTCTATACAACACAATAATTCAATAATGAAAGAGTACAACACTTTCAAAGTTTCTACGATATTCTAATGAATAATCAAGAATCAATTCTACGAAATATCAAAGTGGAATGTTTTCCAGATTTATACTGAGCGATCACACAAGATCTTCGAACTTATTTTCTCGGGTAGATATCAAAGATTTACTTTGATAAATACTCAGGTGTATCAGATAACCATAAAGATTAAATCATACCCCTCTGCAAGTACAACAAGTGATCAGCTTATTATACCCTATATTATGCATAATACTCAAAACGCGCGCAGAGGTCAAATTCACGACCAACAAAATGTTCCCTTTATATAAAAAGGTTGTTCTTCTCAGTCTTAGAATCAAAAGTTTGATTTTACAACGAAATACTGGGATTTCAAATTCTATTTGCTTCTCTTCTCAAACCTAACAAGTTTTTACAAATGTTTGCCTAACTAGAATAATTGGCTAAGACATTTCTCAACATAATTTGACAATAAACAAGAATTATCTGTACTGTCAATTCCAACTTCTACAGATATGAATATCCAGCAACAGTAATTCTACGAATATATATTTTCTAATTCAATAATTTAATTTCATCAATAAATCCCTGGACGTGGCATAATTAGCAATAATTATACACCAATAATATTTGAATGAAATAACTCAAGGTTGAGTTAGGGAACTTGCCTTTTCCGCTGATTATAGCTACACAAAATACTTATCTGCTTTCGAAAGACCTATAACCAATAATATCGGTCTAACAATTAGCACAATATTTAACTTACACAACACTGTAATTCACAGTCAAACTTCTCCTAAACACATTACCACATATCCACAACAGTGTTTATAACCTATATAAACACTTAACAAGTCAAACTAATTCAGTCTGGTTGGACTTTGGTCCATTCTCGGTGTTCTGGTCACCCTACCCGACAATTAACACATTGATTGTAATTTAAACTTGGTCTCTAAGCTTCAATATTAATTTAGATAAGTCAATTATCATTAATAATATTTTTCGGAAACTTTTAATAATTATCAAGCAATTATTATAATTTATAATAATTTTTCAAACACTTAAATCATTTTTAAATGATTTAATTATCAAATAATCTTATCATTATTCATATTTAATAATAACATACATTCCAAAATATTAAAGTTATCATCAATAACTTAAAATATTTTTAAATCATCAATATTCTACTTAAATGATTTTTAAAGTAATTAAAATCATTTTTAAATCATCACCATTAATATATAAATCTTAATGAAATTATTATCCAAATATTAAAAGTTATTAATTATAACTTAAAATATTTTTAAACCATTTTTCACATTTTTAAATGATTTTTAAATCAATAAAATTATTTTTAATTCCTTTATTTAATATAATAACTAAATAAATCCAACATCATTAATATAAAATTATTAATGAAAATTCTCCAAAAATATTGAAAATTATATTTTATAATTTAAAATATTTTCTAACACTTTATTCTAAATTAAAATGATTTTTAAATCATTTAAATCATTTTTATCTTATTTATTTAATTTAATATTCAAATAAATCTAATATCATTAATATTGAATTATTAATGAAAATTCTCCAAAAATATTAAAAGTTACATTTTATAACTCAAAATATTTTTAAATACATTTTTCTTATTTAAAATGATTTTTCATAATATTAAATCATTTTTCTCTAATTTATTTAATACACTAATTAAATAAATTAAATACCTTTAATATTTAAATAATTATAAATATTAAAGAAAAATATTCCAATCGGTCAAAAATTATTTTTCATAATTTAAAATAATTTTTATAACCATTTTTGGTAATTTTTAGAATTTATTTCTAATTTTTAATTAGTTACCAGAAATTCTGAAAATAAAAATTAAATAAACCATCGCTAAAGCCCTTTAGCGACACAAAGCGTCGCTGTTGGTGTTCTTGAGCTCAAGAACACTGATAGCCGGCAGCTTCAGGGTGCTACTTTGGCTGCCTTTAATTCTCAGCCAAAATGGTTTCTGGACCTGTTTGAAGTGTGATCGTGTAGCCAAAATGTAATACTACAACACACAACCAACATATTGATCAAACAATAACAATACGGCAAGATCTAGAGCTTCAAAGAAGCTGTCAGACCTATTCTGGGTTTTTCTGACCCCTGACAGTTTCGAGTTGCCACTTTCAAGCTTAATTTAATCTATGTTCTAGTCTTGGTTCAGGTGGTTTGATGGTTCAAACATGTAGTACTCGTGTCAAGGTACAATACCATACTAACAAATCAATCCAAAAACAAACAAATAACAATCGATTGGACGGTCAAATGCTGTCAGAAAAACTTCTTCTACCGTTTCTGGGTTTTCCAGAAAGGTAGAAATCAGTTCTTGTGGTCTACTTTGACCACCTATCACGATCGGTATGTTGAGTTTATAGGTGATCTAAAGGCTTCACTTTATAATACACATAACCAGCTACAAGACGTACCAATTAACAACATCAAAAACTAAACATACTGACAGATCAAGAGGCCTAAACTTATTGTCAGACGCTAATCTCAATTTCTGGGCTTGCCCAGATTTTGGCTGGTCATGCCCGGTCAACGGGTTTTGACCAGCAATAACTAAAAATCTAGACATCAAATGTCTGTGATTTCACTTCCAGATCCAAGACAACATAACAAGCTATCAATATCAAGTTTAAATTAACACAAAACATATACGAGCAAGGATCTGTGGCGACTGACATTTGGTTGTCAGACCACATTTTAAGCTCAAGAACAGATTTTTAAAACTTGCATTTTTACTCACTTTGATGCTATGGATCCATCATGGATCAACATATATCAACTAAAAACAACTTCTAACACTTAATTAAACACTTAAACACAAAAAGTTTCTAAGCAACTTGGATCAAAATTAAAATTAGATTTATACCTCTTTGTTCTAAATCTTGATCTTGATCTTCCTAATCTGATATTGGTTGATCAAGGAATGATTCTAGGACTGATATACTAACTATTTTCGGAGCTTTAGGAGAGAGAGAGAGTTGGTGAGAGCAAATGTGAAAATGATAAAGTTTTTGAACTTTCTCTCTTGAATTTCTAATATAAGCTTATAAGTTGCTTGGATCTGATCATTTTCGGCTGGGATCTGATTTGGCTGAGATTTTGTGTCACATTGGTCAATGGAGTTGGTCACCAACTAAATATTTGGACAATTTTGCAAGTTAACTTATAAAAAAATTCCCATAAAGGGTATTTTTGACATTAGCAAATTAATTTAAAAGGTAAACATGGAATTTGTACAAACCCTTAGGGTTTGGGGCTTGGATTAGGTTTTAAGATTTGAACCCTTTAGGTAAAAAAAATTCTAGTTCCCAAAATTTTCAAATTTAGGGTTTAATTAGAAAAATAAATTTTCTAAAATAAAAATTAGGGTTTCTAAAATAGAAATTTAACATACAAAAATATAATTAGAGTTTTCTAATCATATTTAAGTTTAATAAACACTTTAGGCATGCTAATAAAAATTAGGGTTGCCTAATTAGGGTTTAGGAAATCCCATATTTAAAATTAGGGTTTTCCGGCGTACAATTAGGGTTTTAATTGTACAATTTATTTTCTAAATTTAAGATTAGGGTTTTAAATCCCTTATTAAGGTTTATTAATTACAAACCTTATCCGATCAATTATTGATCAACATTTCTAAACCGTACAAACACATAATCAACAATACAATTATTTTAATTGTATTTTCTATCGAATCCCTATCCGAAAATTAGGGTTAGGGTTTTCTAAAGTTGTTAAGCACAACTCTACTCTAAATTTATTAGTCAATACACAAATTGACTTTCTCGAAACTCGTATCACAGATACTTGTCACCAAATTGATAATTAATATTAATATTAATAATAAAAAAAATTTATTCGCAAATTTTGGATTATTCGAAATCCAGGGTTATCACATTCACCCCTCCTTAAAAGGATTCCGTCCTCGGAATCACCGCTTTCTTATTCTCTACAATCTTTTAAAGTTGTATCATCAATTCATTTTGATCAACACAATATTACTTTATGTTTCAAATTCCAACGTATGACTTGAATCTATAAAAGAAAACAATTCACAGCCATATTTATCCAATATCAATCGCGTAATTAAAGTATTAAGCGAAATCGTTACCTGCTGCCACCTCCTGAGTAGCTACTGCATCTAGCGCCGTCATGTTGAATGTACAGGCTGTTGGTCTTCCTGGCTGTGCAGGTCCTCGAATTGCCAAGGTTCCACCACCAGGTCCCTTGTTGGCACTTTCTTTTTCTGCATTCTTCTTTGGACAGTTTCGCACCAGATGATCAGTCGATCCACACGCATAGCAACCTTGAATCTTTTTCGGGCTGGGACAATTTGGCGACATATGCCCTTCTTGTCCGCAGTTGTAACAGACCCCATTCTTCTTCAAACAAACTCCTGCATGATTCTTCCCACAATTTGCACAAGGCCCTCCTCCTTTCTTATTCCCTCAGCTTTGCTACCCGATTGGGTAATCTCACTCCACTTCCTTTTATTCGGGTTACTACCACCACTGCTTCCACCCTCATTGGTATTCTTCTTCTTTTTCTGATGAAAACGAGATGCAGCCTCGCTTCCTCCTTCAGCAATTAATGCTTTCTCCAATACAGCCGCAAAAGTGTTGATCTGTAGCACTGCTACTTTACTGAATATTCCTGGTTTCAGTCCGTTCTCAAACCTTCTTGCTTTTCTTGCTTCTGTATCCACCTGATGAGGTGCAAATCGCGCCAAACCGTTGAATTTAGCAGCATACTCTGAAACAGACATATTCTCCTGCTTAAGTTCCAAGAACTTAACTTCCATCCGAGCTTGCATACTCGGTGAGAAGTAGTTCTCAAAGAACAACTCCTTAAATCTTGTCCATGTTACAACCGCTGTACTCGCTCTTACTTGATTGGTTTCCCACCAATAATTGGCTTCTCCCTTTATTAAGTATGTCACAAAAGCCGTCTTTTGCTCTTCTGCCACACGCGCAATCACGAACGCTTTCTCCATCTTCTTCACCCAAGTTTGGGCTTCAATCGGATCCGTAGTCCCCTTTAATTTAGGCGGTCCTACCGCTTTAAAATCCTTAAAATTAGCCAATCTGTCGGCTGGCTGATTCCTTGTTCTTCCCCTGACTGGAGCCCTATTTTCCATAGCTTGGGCCAACATATCCACAAAATTCTGCATCGGGTCCACTTGACCTTCTTCGTTATTCACTGATTGTTCTTCTCTTTGGTTTCGATTCTGTCGTCTAGGCGGAATGATCTGATTTAAATGAAAATCTTATATTCATATTCTTTCTCTATACAAATTCTTAACACAATAAGAATTCAACACATAATTCTCAAGTAATCACATATTTATTCAAATAGCACATAGTACCTATAGTACTTAACACATATAACTATCCCTTTAAAATAATACTAGGATTAACAAACTCAACTTTACAAAAGTTGCAATACCCCAACTTTATACAAAAAGTTGGCATTCTCCAATTTCACATTACTATTTCCAGTTCATCAAACTTACCACACTTAGGAGTTCAGTAACTTTCCACAATCATATGAGTGTGTGAACTTATCCTAGTCAGACCTTTGGCGTCCATTCGCTGAGGGGTTCAGGACATTTCATATAATTATGAGTCATGAACATACCATAAATATGAGTTTTAAGAACACACAAATTCATTTTAATCTTATATTCGTATAGAAAATAAAGATTTTATTCATACAAACATATATTTACATATGTTCAAACATCGTTCTTAATATTACATATCTTAATATCAGAAACTTCTACCAAAAGATACGATTACATATATCTAAGTTGTCTACCGACCACTTCCTTCACAAATCTTCTTCTTGTTGGGACACTTGCTAAATCCATGACCCGTTTGCCCACAGGAAAAACACTTTCTCAAATTTGGCTTAGGACAATGCAAAGAGATATGTCCTTCCTGCTTACAATTGAAGCACACGTTCTTCCACATCATGCATTCCCCCACGTGAGTTTTGCCACACTTACTGCAAGCTTTCTTTTTCTTCGGGTTCGAATTTCCAGAGTTGTCGCTGTCTTTGTTCCTCTTTCTTTTCTTCTTGTCTTTTTGCTGGTTCCTTCAGACGATCCACCACCTTCAGCCTTCATTCGTTCCACTTGCGCTTTCAACTCGTTCCGTTCTTCAGTCATTTCACGTAACGCCCGCTCCGTCTTCCACAACTCCTCCAAAAGAAATACTTTGCTCCGGAGTTCCTGGACTTCCACAGATAACTGATCTTGTTCACCAACCTTGATCTTATTCTTTAGTTCTACCCTAGCTTCTTCAGACTCCGCCTCCTCGTCACCACTTAGATACATCTCAGGATAATCGTCATGATCACTCCCAAGATTAATCATTGGTTCATCTTTCCCCATTTCTTCAACCGACTCGCTTTGTGCTGGCACCTTGGCTACTGGCATTCGTGCGACAGCCGCTGGCTTCTCCGTACTCATTTCATCTTTTTTTCGACATCCTACAATCAGTTTTAAACAACTTGATTAGTACTTCACCAGTACAAATTTCTCTCACTACGAATTTACTTAACTCACTATCGATACACTTCAACGATCCCTCACTTAGTACTCTAAATGACTATTCTCTATCTCGCTATGGTCATAATCCTAGGGTTTTCCCCCACCCCACTTAAGTTTTATAACCTACAGCTCCACTACCAGCTGGTGACACCTTGGTCACTACAGCTCTAATACCAACCTGTGACACCCCCAAATCCGGGTTACCTGACTCCCGAGTTTGGTGTTCACGATCCACAATATAAATAACATTTAACTACCCATAATATATATAGATAGTATCTTACATAAGTTTTTATCAGAGTTTTATAATACATCACCCAGGTTTTCTAACCTTAACTTTACAAACATACCCTTTAGTTATACAAAAAGGGTTTACAATACAACATAATAAATATGTTCAACATAATTAATTTATAACTACGCCTTTCCCTTATCCTTTGCAGCACCTCCTGCAACTTCGTCCCTAGCTGAAAAATTTTATTTAGCAAGGGTGAACAACTAATTTGCCCCGCAAGTTAAGACATACAATAAATGTATAAGAATTCAAAACAACAGTCTATCTATTTTGATAGAATGAAATCAAAGTTCGGGGAACTTTGAAATAGTTGAACAAATCGTTATTCAATAACAAGTCTTCTCGTATTCTATACAACACAATAATTCAATAATGAAAGAGTACAACGCTTTCAAAGTTTCTACGATATTCTAATGAATAATCAAGAATCAATTCTACGAAATATCAAAGTGGAATGTTTTCCAGATTTATACTGAGCGATCACACAAGATCTTCGAACTTATTTTCTCGGGTAGATATCAAAGATTTACTTTGATAAATACTCAGGTGTATCAGATAACCATAAAGATTAAATC
Organism: Panax japonicus; assembly: GCA_020205505.1. Classification (NCBI taxonomy): domain Eukaryota; kingdom Viridiplantae; phylum Streptophyta; class Magnoliopsida; order Apiales; family Araliaceae; genus Panax; species Panax japonicus. The sequence continues at coordinate 25,511,079 of CM035112.1, read as the reverse complement.
ATACCCCTCTGCAAGTACAACAAGTGATCAGCTTATTATACCCTATATTATGCATAATACTCAAAACGCGCGCAAAGGTTAAATTCACGACCAACAAAATGTTCCCTTTATATAAAAGGTTGTTCTTCTCAGTCTTAGAATCAAAAGTTTGATTTTACAACGAAATACTGGGATTTCAAATTCTATTTGCTTCTCTTCTCAAACCTAACAAGTTTTTACAAATGTTTGCCTAACTAGAATAATTGGCTAAGACATTTCTCAACATAATTTGACAATAAACAAGAATTATATGTACTGTCAATTCCAACTTCTACAGATATGAATATCCAACAACAGTAATTCTACGAATATATATTTTCTAATTCAATAATTTAATTTCAACAATAAATCCCTGGACGTGGCATAATTAGCAATAATTATCCACCAATAATATTTGAATGAAATAACTCAAGGTTGAGTTAGGGAACTTGCCTTTTCCGCTGATTACAGCTACACAAAATACTTATCTGCTTTCGAAAGACCTATAACCAATAATATCGGTCTAACAATTAGCACAATAATTCACATAACACACAACACTATAATTCACAGTCAAACTTCTCCTAAACACATTACCACATAGCCACAACAGTGTTTATAACCTATATAAACACTTAACAAGTCAAACTAATTCAGTCTGGTTGGACTTTGGTCCATTCTCGGTGTTCTGGTCACCCTACCCGACAATTAACACATTGATTGTCAATTAAAATTGGTCTCTAAGCTTCAATATTAATTTAGATAAGTCAATTATCATTAATAATATTTTTCGGAAACTTTTAATAATTATCAAGCAATTATTATAATTTATAATACTTTTTCAAACACTTAAATCATTTTTAAATGATTTAATTATCAAATAATCTTATCATTATTCATATTTAATAATAACATACATTCCAAAATATTAAAGTTATCATCAATAACTTAAAATATTTTTAAATTATCAATATTCTACTTAAATGATTTTTAAAGTAATTAAAATTATTTTTAAATCATCACCATTAATATATAAATCTTAACGAAATTATTATCCAAATATTAAAAGTTATTAATTATAACTTAAAATATTTTTAAAACCATTTTTCTCATTTTTAAATGATTTTTAAATCAATAAAATCTTGTTTTAATTCCTTTATTTAATATAATAACTAAATAAATCCAACATCATTAATATAAAATTATTAATGAAAATTCTCCAAAAATATTGAAAATTATATTTTATAATTTAAAATATTTTCTAACACTTTATTCTAAATTAAAATGATTTTTAAATCATTTAAATCATTTTTATCTTATTTATTTAATTTAATAATCAAATAAATCTAATATCATTAATATTGAATTATTAATGAAAATTCTCCAAAAATATTAAAAGTTACATTTTATAACTCAAAATATTTTAAATACATTTTTCTTATTTAAAATGATTTTTCATAATATTAAATCATTTTTCTCTAATTTATTTAATACACTAATTAAAGAAATTAAATACCTTTAATATTTAAATAATTGTAAATATTAAAGAAAAATATTCCAATTGGTCAAAAATTATTTTTCATAATTTAAAATAATTTTTAAAACCATTTTTGGTAATTTTTAGAATTTATTTCTAATTTTTAATTAATTACCGGAAATTCTGAAAATAAAAATTAAATAAACCGTCGCTAAAGCCCTTTAGCGACACAAAGCGTCGCTGTTGGTGTTCTTGAGCTCAAGAACACTGACAGCCGGCAGCTTCAGGGTGCTACTTTGACTGCCTTTAATTCTCAGCCAAAATGGTTTCTGGACCTGTTTGAAGTTTGATCGTGTAGCCAAAATGTAATACTACAACACACAACCAACATATTGATCAAACAATAACAATACGTCAAGATCTAGAGCTTCAAAGAAGCTGTCAGACCTATTCTGGGTTTTTCTGGCCCCTGACAGTTTCGAGTTGCCACTTTCAAGCTTAATTTAATCTATGTTCTAGTCTTGGTTCAGGTGGTTTGATGGTTCAAACATGTAGTACTCGTGTCAAGGTACAATACCATACTAACAAATCAGTCCAAAAACAAACAAATAACAATCGATTGGACGGTCAAATGCTGTCAGAAAAACTTCTTCTACCGTTTCTGGGTTTTCCAGAAAGGTAGAAATCAGTTCTTGTGGTCTACTTTGACCACCTATCACGATCGGTATGTTGAGTTTATAGGTGATCTAAAGGCTTCACTTTATAATACACATAACCAGCTACAAGACGTACCAATTAACAACATCAAAAACTAAACATACTGACAGATCAAGAGGCCTAAACTTATTGTCAGACGCTAATCTCAATTTCTTGGCTTGCCCAGATTTTGGCTGGTCATGCCCGGTCAACGGGTTTTGACCAGCAATAACTAAAAATCTAGACATCAAATGTCTGTGATTTCACTTCCAGATCCAAGACAACATAACAAGCTATCAATATCAAGTTTAAATTAACACATAACATATACGAGCAAGGATCTGTGGCGACTGACATTTGGTTGTCAGACCACATTTCAAGCTCAAGAACAGATTTTTAAAACTTGCATTTTTACTCACTTTGATGCTATGGATCCATCATGGATCAACATATATCAACTAAAAACAACTTCTAACACTTAATTAAACACTTAAACACAAAAAGTTTCTAAGCAACTTGGATCAAAATTAAAATTAGGTTTATACCTCTTTGTTCTAAATCTTGATCTTGATCTTCCTAATCTGATATTGGTTGATCAAGGAATGATTCTAGGACTGATATACTTACTATTTTCGGAGCTTTAGGAGAGAGAGAGAGTTGGTGAGAGCAAATGTGAAAAATGGCAAAGTTTATGAACTTTCTCTCTCTTGAATTTCTAATATAAGCTTATAAGTTGCTTGGATCCGATCATTTTCGGCTGGGATCTGATTTGGTTGAGAATTTGTGTCACATTGGTCAATGGAGTTGGTCACCAACTAAAGATTTGGACAATTTTGCAAGTTAACTTATAAAAAAAAAATCCCATAAAGGGCATTTTTGACATTAGCAAATTAATTTAAATGGTAAACATGGAATTTGAACAAACCCTTAGGGTTTGGGGCTTGGATTAGGGTTTAAGATTTGAATCCTTTAGGTAAAAAAAATTCTAGTTCCCAAAATTTTCAAATTTAGGGTTTAATTAGAAAAATAAATTTTCAAAAATAAAAATTAGGGTTTCTAAAATAGAAATTTAACATACAAAAATATAATTAGAGTTTTCTAATCATATTTAAGTTTAATAAACACTTTAGACATGCTAATAAAAATTAGGGTTGCCTAATTAGGGTTTAGGAAATCCCATATTTGAAATTAGGGTTTTCCGGCATACAATTAGGGTTTTAATTGTACAATTTATTTTCTAAATTTAAGATTAGGGTTTTAAATCCCTTATTAAGGTTTATTAATTACAAACCTTATCCGATCAATTATTGATCAACATTTCTAAACCGTACAAACACATAATCAACAATACAATTATTTTAATTGTATTTTCTATCGAATCCCTATCCGAAAATTAGGGTTAGGGTTTTCTTAAAGTTGTTAAGCACAACTCTACTCTAAATTTATTAGTCAATACACAAATTGACTTTCTCGAAACTCGTATCACAGATACTTGTCACCAAATTGATAATTAATATTAATATTAATAATAAAAAAAATTTATTCGCAAATTTTGGATTATTCGAAATCCAGGGTTATCACATTCATCCCTCCTTAAAAGGATTCCAGTCCTCGGAATCACCGCTTTCTTATTCTCTACAATCTTTTAAAGTTGTATCATCAATTCATTTTGATCAACACAATATTACTTTATGTTTCAAATTCCAACGTATGACTTGAATCTATAAAAGAAAACAATTCACAGCCATATTTATCCAATATCAATCGCGTAATCTAAGTATTAAGCGAAATCGTTACCTGCTGACACCTCCTGAGTAGCTACTGCATCTAGCGCCGTCATGTTGAATGTACGTGCTGTTGGTCTTCCTGGCTGAGCAGGTCCTCGAATCGCCAAGGTTCCACCACCAGGTCCCTTGTTGGCACTTTCTTTTTCTGCATTCTTCTTTGGACAATTTCGCACCAGATGATCAGTCGATCCACACGCATAGCAACCTTGAATCTTTTTCAGGCTGGGACAATTTGGCGACATATGCCCTTCTTGTCCGCAGTTGTAACAGACCCCATTCTTCTTCAAACAAACTCCTGCATGATTCTTCCCACAATTTGCACAAGGCCCTCCTCCTTTCTTATTCCCTTCAGCTTTGCTATCCGATTGGGTAATCTCACTCCACTTCCTTTTATTCGGGTTACTACCACCACTGCTTCCACCCTCATTGGTATTCTTCTTCTTCTCATGATGAAAACGAGATGCAGCCTCGCTTCCTCCTTCAGCAATTAATGCTTTCTCCAATACAGCCGCAAAAGTGTTGATCTGTAGCACTGCTACTTTACTGAATATTCCTGGTTTCAGTCCGTTCTCAAACCTTCTTGCTTTTCTTGCTTCTGTATCCACCTGATGAGGTGCAAATCGCGCCAATTCGTTGAATTTAGCAGCATACTCTGAAACAGACATATTCTCCTGCTTAAGTTCCAAGAACTTAACTTCCATCCGAGCTTGCATACTCGGTGAGAAGTAGTTCTCAAAAAACAACTCCTTAAATCTTGTCCATGTTACTACCGCTGTACTCGCTCTTACTTGATTGGTTTCCCACCAATAATTGGCTTCTCCCTTCATTAAGTATGTCGCAAAAGCCGTCTTTTGCTCTTCTGCCGCACGTGCAATCACGAACGCTTTCTCCATCTTTTTCACCCAAGTTTGGGCTTCAATCGGATCCGTAGTCCCCTTGAATATAGGCGGTCCTACCGCTTTAAAATCCTTAAAATTAGCCAATCTGTCGGCTGGCTGATTCCTTGTTCTTCCCCTGACTGGAGCCCTATTTTCCATAGCTTGGGCCAACATATCCACAAAATTCTGCATCGGGTCCACTTGACCTTCTTCGTTATTCACTGATTGTTCTTCTCTTTGGTTTCGATTCTGTCGTCTAGGCGGAATGATCTGATTTAAATGAAAATCTTATATTAATATTCTTTCTCTATACAAATTCTTAACACAATAAGAATTCAACACATAATTCTCAAGTAATCGCATATTTATTCAAATAGCACATAGTACCTATAGTACTTAACACATATAACTATCCCTTTAAAATAATACTAGGATTAACAAACTCAACTTTACAAAAGTTGCAATACCCCAACTTTATACAAAAAGTTGGCATTCTCCAATTTCACATTACTATTTCCAGTTCATCAAACTTACCACACTTAGGAGTTCAGTAACTTTCCACAATCATATGAGTGTGTGAACTTATCCTAGTCAGACCTTTGGCGTCCATTTGCTGAGGGGTTCAGGACATTTCATATAATTATGAGTCATGAACATACCATAAATATGAGTTTTAAGAACACACAAATTCATTTTAATCTTATATTCGTATAGAAAATAAAGATTTTATTCATACAAACATATATTTACATATGTTCAAACATCGTTCTTAATATTACATATCTTAATATCAGAAACTTCTACCAAAAGATACGATTACATATATCTAAGTTGTCTACCGACCACTTCCTTCACAAATCTTCTTCTTATTGGGACACTTGCTAAATCCATGACCCGTTTGCCCACAGTTAAAACACTTTCTCAAATTTGGCTTAGGAAAATGCAAAGAGATATGTCCTTCCTGCTTACAATTGAAGCACACGTTCTTCCACATCATGCATTCCCCCACGTGAGTTTTACCACACTTACTGCAAGCTTTCTTTTTATTCGGGTTCGAATTTCCAGAGTTGTCGCTGTCTTTGTTCCTCTTTCTTTTCTTCTTGTCCTTTTTGCTGGTTCCTTCAGACGATCCACCACCTTCAGCCTTCATTCGTTACACTTGCGCTTTCAACTCGTTCCGTTCTTCAGTCATTTCACGTAACGCCCGCTCCGTCTTTCACAACTCCTCCAAAAGAAATACTTTGCTCCGGAGTTCCTGGACTTCCACAGATAACTGATCTTGTTCACCAACCTTGATCTTATTCTTTAGTTCTACCCTAGCTTCTTCAGACTCCGCCTCCTCGTCACCACTTAGATACATCTCAGGATAATCGTCATGATCACTCCCAAGATTAATCATTGGTTCATCTTTCCCCACTTCTTCAACCGATTCGCTTTGTGCTGGCACCTCGACTACTGGCATTCGTGCGACAGCCGCTGGTTTCTCCGTACTCATTTCATCTTTTTTCGACATCCTACAATCAGTTTTAAACAACTTGATTAGTACTTCACCAGTACAAATTTCTCTCACTACGAATTTACTTAACTCACTATCGATACACTTCAACGATCCCTCACTTAGTACTCTAAATGACTATTCTCTATCTCGCTATGGTCATAATCCTAGGGTTTTCCCCACCCCACTTAAGGTTTATAACCTACAGCTCCACTACCAGCTGGTGACACCTTGGTCATTACAGCTCTGATACCAACCTGTGACACCCCCAAATTCGGGTTACCTGACTCCCGAGTTTGGTGTTCATGATCCACAATATAAATAACATTTAACTACCCATAATATATATATAGATAGTATCTTACATAAGTTTTTATCAGAGTTTCATAATACATCACCCAGGTTTTCTAACCTTAACTTTACAAACATACCCTTTAGTTATACAAAAAGGGTTTACAATACAACATAATAAATATGTTCAACATAATTAATTTATAACTACGCCTTTCCCTTATCCTTTGCAGCACCTCCTGCAACTTCGTCCCTAGCTGAAAAATTTTATTTAGCAAGGGTGAGCAACTAATTTGCCCCGCAAGTTAAGACATACAATAAATGTATAAGAATTCAAAACAACAGTCTATCTATTTTGATAGAATGAAATCAAAGTTCGGGGAACTTTGAAATAGTTGAACAAATCGTTATTCAATAACAAGTCTTCTCGTATTCTATACAACACAATAATTCAATAATGAAAGAGTACAACGCTTTCAAAGTTTCTACGTTATTCTAATGAATAATCAAGAATCAATTCTACGAAATATCAAAGTGGAATGTTTTCCAGATTTATACTGAGCGATCACACAAGATCTTCGAACTTATTTTCTCGGGTAGATATCAAAGATTTACTTTGATAAATACTCAGGTGTATCAGATAACCATAAAGATTAAATCATACCCCTCTGCAAGTACAACAAGTGATCAGCTTATTATACCCTATATTATGCATAATACTCAAAACGCGCGCAAAGGTTAAATTCACGACCAACAAAATGTTCCCTTTATATAAAAGGTTGTTCTTCTCAGTCTTAGAATCAAAAGTTTGATTTTACAACGAAATACTGGGATTTCAAATTCTATTTGCTTCTCTTCTCAAACCTAACAAGTTTTTACAAATGTTTGCCTAACTAGAATAATTGGCTAAGACATTTCTCAACATAATTTGACAATAAACAAGAATTATATGTACTGTCAATTCCAACTTCTACAGATATGAATATCCAACAACAGTAATTCTACGAATATATATTTTCTAATTCAATAATTTAATTTCAACAATAAATCCCTGGACGTGGCATAATTAGCAATAATTATCCACCAATAATATTTGAATGAAATAACTCAAGGTTGAGTTAGGGAACTTGCCTTTTCCGCTGATTACAGCTACACAAAATACTTATCTGCTTTCGAAAGACCTATAACCAATAATATCGGTCTAACAATTAGCACAATAATTCACATAACACACAACACTATAATTCACAGTCAAACTTCTCCTAAACACATTACCACATAGCCACAACAGTGTTTATAACCTATATAAAAACTTAACAAGTCAAACTAATTCAGTCTGGTTAGACTTTGGTCCATTCTCGGTGTTCTGGTCACCCTACCCGACAATTAACACATTGATTGTCAATTAAAATTGGTCTCTAAGCTTCAATATTAATTTAGATAAGTCAATTATCATTAATAATATTTTTCAGAAACTTTTAATAATTATCAAGCAATTATTATAATTTATAATAATTTTTTAAACACTTAAATCATTTTTAAATGATTTAATTATCAAATAATCTTATCATTATTCATATTTAATAATAACATACATTCCAAAATATTAAAGTTATCATCAATAACTTAAAATATTTTTAAATCATCAATATTCTACTTAAATGATTTTTAAAGTAATTAAAATCATTTTTAAATCATCACCATTAATATATAAATCTTAATGAAATTATTATCCAAATATTAAAAGTTATTAATTATAACTTAAAATATTTTAAAACCATTTTTCTCATTTTTAAATGATTTTTAAATCAATAAAATCTTGTTTTAATTCCTTTATTTAATATAATAACTAAATAAATCCAACATCATTAATATAAAATTATTAATGAAAATTCTCCAAAAATATTGAAAATTATATTTTATAATTTAAAATATTTTCTAACACTTTATTCTAAATTAAAATGATTTTTAAATCATTTAAATCATTTTTATCTTATTTATTTAATTTAATAATCAAATAAATATAATATCATTAATATTGAATTATTAATGAAAATTCTCCAAAAATATTAAAAGTTTCATTTTGTAACTCAAAATATTTTAAATACATTTTTCTTATTTAAAATGATTTTTCATAATATTAAATCATTTTTCTCTAATTTATTTAATACACTAATTAAAGAAATTAAATACCTTTAATATTTAAATAATTGTAAATATTAAAAAAAAATATTCCACTTGATCAAAAATTATTTTTCATAATTTAAAATAATTTTTAAAACTATTTTTGGTAATTTTTAGAATTTATTTCTAATTTTTAATTAATTACCGGAAATTCTGAAAATAAAAATTAAATAAACCGTCGCTAAAGCCCTTTAGCGACACAAAGCATCGCTGTTGGTGTTCTTGAGTTCAAGAACACTGACAGCCGGTAGCTTCAGGGTGCTACTTTGACTGCCTTTAATTCTCAGCCAAAATGGTTTCTGGACCTGTTTGAAGTTTGATCGTGTAGCCAAAATGTAATACTACAACACACAACCAACATATTGATCAAACAATAACAATACGTCAAGATCTAGAGCTTCAAAGAAGCTGTCAGACCTATTCTGGGTTTTTCTGGCCCCTGACAGTTTCGAGTTGCCACTTTTAAGCTTAATTTAATCTATGTTCTAGTCTTGGTTCAGGTGGTTTGATGGTTCAAACATGTAGTACTCGTGTCAAGGTACAATACCATACTAACAAATCAGTCCAAAAAAAAAACAAATAACAATCGATTGGACGGTCAAATGCTGTCAGAAAAACTTCTTCTACCGTTTCTGGGTTTTCCAGAAAGGTAGAAATCAGTTCTTGTGGTCTACTTTGACCACCTATCACGATCGGTATGTTGAGTTTATAGGTATTCTAAAGGCTTCACTTTATAATACACATAACCAGCTACAAGACGTACCAATTAACAACATCAAAAACTAAACATACTGACAGATCAAGAGGCCTAAACTTATTGTCAGACGCTAATCTCAATTTCTGGGCTTGCCCAGATTTTGGCTGGTCATGCCCGGTCAACGGGTTTTGACCAGCAATAACTAAAAATCTAGACATCAAATGTCTGTGATTTCACTTCCAGATCCAAGACAACATAACAAGCTATCAATATCAAGTTTAAATTAACACATAACATATACGAGCAAGGATCTGTGGCGACTGACATTTGGTTGTCAGACCACATTTCAAGCTCAAGAACAGATTTTTAAAACTTGCATTTTTACTCACTTTGATGCTATGGATCCATCATGGATCAACATATATCAACTAAAAACAACTTCTAACACTTAATTAAACACTTAAACACAAAAAGTTTCTAAGCAACTTGGATCAAAATTAAAATTAGGTTTATACCTCTTTGTTCTAAATCTTGATCTTGATCTTCCTAATCTGATATTGGTTGATCAAGGAATGATTCTAGGACTGATATACTAACTATTTTCGGAGCTTTAGGAGAGAGAGTTGGTGAGAGCAAATGTGAAAAATGGCAAAGTTTATGAACTTTCTCTCTCTTGAATTTCTAATATAAGCTTATAAGTTGCTTGGATCCGATCATTTTCGGCTGGGATCTGATTTGGTTGAGAATTTGTGTCACATTGGTCAATGGAGTTGGTCACGAACTAAAGATTTGGACAATTTTGCAAGTTAACTTATAAAAAAAAAATCCCATAAAGGGCATTTTTGACATTAGCAAATTAATTTAAATGGTAAACATGGAATTTGTACAAACCCTTAGAGTTTTGGGCTTGGATTAGGGTTTAAGATTTGAACCCTTTAGGTAAAAAAAATTCTAGTTCCCAAAATTTTCAAATTTAGGGTTTAATTAGAAAAATAAATTTTCTAAAATAAAAATTAGGGTTTCTAAAATAGAAATTTAACATACAAAAATATAATTAGAGTTTTCTAATCATATTTAAGTTTAATAAACACTTTAGACATGCTAATAAAATTAGGGTTGCCTAATTAGGGTTTAGAAAATCCCATATTTGAAATTAGGGTTTTCCAGCGTACAATTAGGGTTTTAATTGTATAATTTATTTTCTAAATTTAAGATTAGGGTTTTAAATCCCTTATTAAGGTTTATTAATTACAAACCTTATCCGATCAATTATTGATCAATATTTCTAAACCGTACAAACACATAATCAACAATACAATTATTTTAATTGTATTTTCTATCGAATCCCTATCCGAAAATTAGGGTTAGGGTTTTCTAAAGTTGTTAAGCACAACTCTACTCTAAATTTATTAGTCAATACACAAATTGACTTTCTCGAAACTCGTATCACAGATACTTGTCACCAAATTGATAATTAATATTAATATTAATAATAATAAAAAATTTATTCGCAAATTTTGGATTATTCGAAATCCAGGGTTATCACATTCATCCCTCCTTAAAAGGATTCCAGCCTCGGAATCACCGCTTTCTTATTCTCTACAATCTTTTAAAGTTGTATCATCAATTCATTTTGATCAACACAATATTACTTTATGTTTCAAATTCCAACGTATGACTTGAATCTATAAAAGAAAACAATTCACAGCCATATTTATCCAATATCAATCGCGTAATCTAAGTATTAAGCGAAATCGTTACCTGCTGACACCTCCTGAGTAGCTACTGCATCTAGCGCCGTCATGTTGAATGTACGTGCTGTTGGTCTTCCTGGCTGAGCAGGTCCTCGAATCGCCAAGGTTCCACCACCAGGTCCCTTGTTGGCACTTTCTTTTTCTGCATTCTTCTTTGGACAATTTCGCACCAGATGATCAGTCGATCCACACGCATAGCAACCTTGAATCTTTTTCAGGGCTGGGACAATTTGGCGACATATGCCCTTCTTGTCCGCAGTTGTAACAGACCCCATTCTTCTTCAAACAAACTCCTGCATGATTCTTCCCACAATTTGCACAAGGCCCTCCTCCTTTCTTATTCCCTTCAGCTTTGCTATCCGATTGGGTAATCTCACTCCACTTCCTTTTATTCGGGTTACTACCACCACTGCTTCCACCCTCATTGGTATTCTTCTTCTTCTCCTGATGAAAACGAGATGCAGCCTCGCTTCCTCCTTCAGCAATTAATGCTTTCTCCAATACAGCCGCAAAAGTGTTGATCTGTAGCACTGCTACTTTACTGAATATTCCTGGTTTCAGTCCGTTCTCAAATCTTCTTGCTTTTTTTGCTTCTGTATCCACCTGATGAGGTGCAAATCGCGCCAATTCGTTGAATTTAGCATCATACTCTGAAACAGACACATTCTCCTGCTTAAGTTCCAAGAACTTAACTTCCATCCGAGCTTGCATACTCGGTGAGAAGTAGTTCTCAAAGAACAACTCCTTAAATCTTGTCCATGTTACTACCGCTGTACTCGCTCTTACTTGATTGGTTTTCCACCAATAATTGGCTTCTCCCTTCTTTAAGTATGTCGCAAAAGCCGTCTTTTGCTCTTCTGCCACACGCGCAATCACGAACGCTTTCTCCATCTCCTTCACCCAAGTTTGGGCTTCAATCGGATCCGTAGTCCTCTTGAATTCAGGCGGTCCTACTGCTTTAAAATCCTTAAAATTAGCCAATCTGTCGGCTGGCTGATTCCTTGGTCTTCCCCTGACTGGAGCCCTATTTTCCATAGCTTGGGCCAACATATCCACAAAATTCTGCATCGGGTCCACTTGACCTTCTTCGTTATTCACTGATTGTTCTTCTCTTTGGTTTCGATTCTGTCGTCTAGGTGGCATGATCTGATTTAAATGAAAATCTTATATTAATATTCTTTCTCTATACAAATTCTTAACACAATAAGAATTCAACACATAATTCTCAAGTAATCGCATATTTATTCAAATAGCGCATAGTACCTATAGTACTTAACACCTATAACTATCCCTTTAAAATAATACTAGGATTAACAAACTCAACTTTACAAAAGTTGCAATACCCCAACTTTACACAAAAAGTTGGCATTCTCCAATTTCACATTACTATTTCCAGTTCATCAAACTTACCACACTTAGGAGTTCAGTAACTTTCTACAATCATATGAGTGTGTGAACTTATCCTAGTCAGACCTTTGGCGTCCATTCGCTGAGGGGTTCAGGACATTTCATATAATTATGAGTCATGAACATACCATAAATATGAGTTTTAAGAACACACAAATTTATTTTAATCTTATATTCATATAGAAAATAAAGATTTTATTCATACAAACATATATTTACATATGTTCAAATATCGTTCTTAATATTACATATCTTAATATCAGAAACTTCTACCAAAAGATACGATTACATATATCTAAGTTGTCTACCGACCACTTCCTTCACAAATATTCTTCTTGTTGGGACACTAGCTAAATCTATGACCCGTTTGCCCACAGGAAAAACACTTTCTCAAATTTGGCTTAGGACAATGCAAAGAGATATGTCCTTCCTGCTTACAATTGAAGCACACATTCTTCCACATCATGCATTCCCCCACGTGAGTTTTGCCACACTTACTGCAAGCTTTCTTTTTCTTCGGGTTTGAATTTCCAGAGTTGTCGCTGTCTTTGTTCCTCTTTCTTTTCTTTTTGTCCTTTTTGCTGGTTCCTTCATACGATCCACCACCTTCAGCCTTCATTCGTTCCACTTGCGCTTTAAACTTGTTCCGTTCTTCAGTCATTTCACGTAACACCCGCTCCGTCTTCCACAACTCCTCCAAAAGAAATACTTTGCTCCGGAGTTCCTAGACTTCCACGGATAACTGATCTTGTTCACCAACCTTGATCTTATTCTTTAGTTCTACCCTAGCTTCTTCAGACTCCGCCTCCTCATCACCACTTAGATACATCTCAGGATAATCGTCATGATCACTCCCAAGATTAATCATTGGTTCATCTTTCCCCACTTCTTCAACCGATTCACTTTGTGCTGGCACCTCAGCTACTGGCATTCGTGCGACAGCCGCTGGCTTCTCCGTACTCATTTCATCTTTTCTTGACATCCTACAATCAGTTTTAAACAACTTGATTAGTACTTCACCAGTATAAATTTCTCTCACTACGAATTTACTTATCTCACTATCGATACACTTCAACGATCCCTCACTTAGTACTCTAAATGACTATTCTCTATCTCGCTATGGTCATAATCCTAGGGTTTTTCCCCACCCCACTTAAGGTTTATAACCTACAGCTCCACTACCAGCTGGTGACACCTTGGTCACTACAGCTCTGATACCAACCTGTGACACCCCCAAATTCGGGTTACCTGACTCCCGAGTTTGGTGTTCACGATCCACAATATAAATAACATTTAACTACCCATAATATATATAGATAGTATCTTACATAAGTTTTTATCAGAGTTTCATAATACATCACCCAGGTTTTCTAACCTTAACTTTACAAACATACCCTTTAGTTATACAAAAAGGGTTTACAATACAACATAATAAATATGTTCAACATAATTAATTTATAACTACGCCTTTTCCCTTCGTCCCTAGCTGAAAAATTTTATTTAGCAAGGGTGAGCAACTAATTTGCCCCGCAAGTTAAGACATACAATAAATGTATAAGAATTCAAAACAACAGTCTATCTATTTTGATAGAATGAAATCAAAGTTCGGGGAACTTTGAAATAGTTGAACAAATCGTTATTTAATAACAAGTCTTCTCGTATTCTATACAACACAATAATTCAATAATGAAAGAGTACAACACTTTCAAAGTTTCTACGATATTCTAATGAATAATCAAGAATCAATTCTACGAAATATCAAAGTGGAATGTTTTCCAGATTTATACTGAGCGATCACACAAGATCTTCTAACTTATTTTTTCGGGTAGATATCAAAGATTTACTTTGATAAATACTTAGGTGTATCAGATAACCATAAAGATTAAATCATACCCCTCTGCAAGTACAACAAGTGATCAGCTTATTATACCCTATATTATGTATAATACTCAAAACGCGTGCAAAGGTCAAATTCACGACCAACAAAATGTTCCCTTTATATAAAAGGTTGTTCTTCTCAGTCTTAGAATCAAAAGTTTGATTTTACAACAAAATACTAGGATTTCAAATTCTATTTGCTTCTCTTCTCAAACCTAACAAGTTTTTACAAATGTTTGCCTAACCAGAATAATTGGCTAAGACATTTCTCAACATAATTTGACAATAAACAAGAATTATCTGTACTGTCAATTCCAACTTCTACAGATATGAATATCCAACAACAATAATTCTACGAATATATATTTTCTAATTCAATAATTTAATTTCAACAATAAATCCCTGGACGTGGCATAATTAGCAATAATTATCCACCAATAATATTTGAATGAAATAACTCAAGGTTGAGTTAGGGAACTTGCCTTTTCCGCTGATTACAGCTACACAAAATACTTATCTGCTTTCGAAAGACCTATAACCAATAATACTGGTCAAACAATTAGCACAATAATTCACATAACACACAACACTGTAATTCACAGTCAAACTTCTCCTAAACACATTATCACATAGCCACAACAGTGTTTATAACATATATAAACACTTAACAAGTCAAACTAATTCTGTCTGGTTGGACTTTGGTCAATTCTCGGTGTTCTGGTCACCCTACCCGACAATTAACACATTGATTGTCAATTAAACTTGGTCTCTAAGCTTCAATATTAATTTAAATAAGTCAATTATCATTAATAATATTTTTCAGAAACTTTTAATAATTATCAAGCAATTATTATAATTTATAATAATTTTTCAAACACTTAAATCATTTTTAAATGATTTAATTATCAAATAATCTTATCATTATTCATATTTAATAATAACATACATTCCAAAATATTAAAGTTATCATCAATAACTTAAAATATTTTTAAATCATCAATATTCTACTTAAATGATTTTTAAAGTAATTAAAATCATTTTTAAATCATCACCATTAATATATAAATCTTAATGAAATTATTATCCAAATATTAAAAGTTATTAATTATAACTTAAAATATTTTTAAACAATTTTTCTCATTTTTAAATGATTTTTAAATCAATAAATCTTTTTTAATTCCTTTATTTAATATAATAACTAAATAAATCCAACATCATTAATATAAAATTATTAATGAAAATTCTCCAAAAATATTGAAAATTATATTTTATAATTTAAAATATTTTCTAACACTTTATTCTAAATTAAAATTATTTTTAAATCATTTAAATCATTTTTATCTTATTTATTTAATTTAATAATCAAATAAATCTAATATCATTAATATTGAATTATTAATAAAAATTCTCCAAAAATATTAAAAGTTACATTTTATAACTCAAAATATTTTTTAATACATTTTTCTTATTTAAAATGATTTTTCATAATATTAAATTATTTTTCTCTAATTTATTTAATACACTAATTAAATAAATTAAATACCTTTAATATTTAAATAATTGTAAATATTAAAGAAAAATATTCCAATTGGTCAAAAATTATTTTTCATAATTTAAAATAATTTTTAAAACCATTTTTGGTAATTTTTAGAATTTATTTCTAATTTTTAATTAATTACCGGAAATTCTGAAAATAAAAATTAAATAAACCGTCGCTAAAGCCCTTTAGCGACACAAAGCGTCGCTGTTGGTGTTCTTGAGCTCAAGAACACTGACAGCCGGCAGCTTCAGGGTGCTACTTTAACTGCCTTTAATTCTCAGCCAAAATGGTTTCTGGACCTGTTTGATGTGTGATCGTGTAGCCAAAATATAATACTACAACACACAACCAACATATTGATCGAACAATAACAATACGGCAAGATCTAGAGCTTCAAAGAAGCTGTCAGACCTATTCTGGGTTTTTCTGGCCCCTGACAGTTTCGAGTTGCCACTTTTAAGCTTAATTTAATCTATGTTCTAGTCTTGGTTCAGGTGGTTTGATGGTTCAAACATGTAGTACTCGTGTCAAGGTACAATACCATACTAACAAATCAGTCCAAAAAACAAACAAATAACAATCGATTGGACGGTCAAATGCTGTCAGAAAAACTTCTTCTACCGTTTCTGGGTTTTCCAGAAAGGTAGAAATCAGTTCTTGTGGTCTACTTTGACCACCTATCACGATCGGTATGTTGAGTTTATAGGTGATCTAAAGGCTTCACTTTATAATATACATAACCAGCTACAAGACGTACAAATTAACAACATCAAAAACTAAACATACTGACAGATCAAGAGGCCTAAACTTATTGTCGGACGCTAATCTCAATTTCTGGGCTTGCCTAGATTTTGGCTGGTCATGCCCGGTCAATGGGTTTTGACCAGCAATAACTAAAAATCTAGACATCAAATGTCTGTGATTTCACTTCCAGATCCAAGACAACATAACAAGCTATCAATATCAAGTTTAAATTAACACATAACATATACGAGCAAGGATCTGTGGCGACTGACATTTGGTTGTCAGACCACATTTCAAGCTCAAGAACAGATTTTTAAAACTTGCATTTTTACTCACTTTGATGCTATGGATCCATCATGGATCAACATATATCAACTAAAAACAACTTCTAACACTTAATTAAACACTTAAACACAAAAAGTTTCTAAGCAACTTGGATCAAAATTAAAATTAGGTTTATACCTCTTTGTTCTAAATCTTGATCTTGATCTTCCTAATCTGATATTGGTTGATCAAGGAATGATTCTAGGACTGATATACTAACTATTTTCGGAGCTTTAGGAGAAAGAGAGAGTTGGTGAGAGCAAATGTGAAAAATGACAAAGTTTATGAACTTTCTCTCTCTTGAATTTCTAATATAAGCTTATAAGTTGCTTGGATCTAATCATTTTCGACTGGGATCTGATTTGGCTGAGATTTTGTGACACATTGGTCAATGGAGTTGGTCACCAACTAAAGATTTGGATAATTTTGCAAGTTAACTTATTAAAAAATCCCATAAAGGGCATTCACCAGTACAAAGTACCTAATAGACAACGCTTAATAGACAACGTTTTTTATAAAAACGTTGTGGTTTTTTTACAATGTTTTTAGAAAAAACGTTGTAGATATATATGCAAAAACGTTATCTATTTGAAAGAGCATTTTTTTAGTTTTAATTAGATAACGTTTTTTTTAAAAAACATTGTCTATGAAGAAAAACACGGAGCTAAATAAAAAAGGCGGTGCTCTCTTTCGCATTTGTCACCGAGTATCTTCTTCTCTCTCCTATCCTATCTTTGTACTCTCTATGATGGAGGTACTTTCTGTGCGAACGAACGCCTCATCGGCGACACTCAAGTTGTGTCTCCGTTCGATTTGATGACGACCTGTCCAGTTCGTCGAAGTCTGGTGTGTCGATGCCGCCGTCGCTGGCGATGTTTGTAGAGAATCGGGAGTTGCTAATGATGCTCACAACTTCGGTTTCTCCTCAAAATCTCGCCATTTTTGAAGTTTCAGAATCATTAAGGAGCATTAATTCTGTTTGTTTCACGATTTCAAGCATGGAATTCGAGGTTTTGGTTTGAGAAATTTGGATAAATCTAGGGCTTTTATGAGCGTCTCAATTGGATCTCAAACTGCTGCTAATGATGCCTTTTTCTCGGATAAATCTAGGGCTTTTACGGTGTTGGCTGGCGATCTCCGGTCAGTGTTAGGGCTACTGCGACTTCTGGGCTTGAACGTTTCCATCGAAAGATCGTGACTATGGGTATAGTCAGCTCTTTTGTATTCAATTGTTGTATATTTCATGTTTTTTGATTGTGAAAACGGATAGCATTTTTTTTATTTGCTCCGGTGACAAATGTTGAGAAAACATGATGTTGTTGGCAAATTTGTTGAGTTCTATGGTAATTTCATGTTCATGAAATTGAGTGACTAGGTTCACTTGAAGTTCAGTTCTTTATATATCTATCTGTCATCTTTAAGGTTTAATTATCTTTCTATGTGCATACAGGTGAAGGTATGGGCGAATTGTCACTGGCTGATAGGGCTACTATTGCAAATATGATTTCTCTTTGTGGTTTAGGTTTATTTAATTCTGAACAAATGTTTTGCTATGAAACAGATTGGTGCAGTTCTCTTCTTATCTGCTTAGTACTCCATATTGTATAACTTGGATGATTTAATTCATATTATTTTTACATGAAGTGTTAGTTCTACAAAAGTCTGTCTTGATGTAGCTTCATTTGGTTACCTGGTTTTGCAGTCATATTTTTCACTGCTTACTTCCACTTGGTGATTGTCGGCTGTAGTCGTTTGATATTTATCTATCAGTGCCATCAACAGTTTTTTAGGTTGCTATGGTGATGTTCTTATCTCTTTCACTTCTGTATTCTTATAATTATTTCTAATCAAACTGAGAATCGAAATGTGGAACTGCAATAGATTACTTTTCCCTTTTTAGCCATTGAAAACTATGTCAATTTCTCATATTTATTGATTCACAATGAATTGGAGAAAAGTCATACACATTATAGAATTACAGACTGCCATCGCCAAGAGCAAGTAAATATATTTTTTTTCTTCTCTTTCAGGCATTTTATATGGTATTGCAGATTTCTATTTTTCTGTTTTATTTTATTGTATTTAATAAAAGTTTAAGTTTTAGTTTCTTCAAACTTTAACCACTCTAAAAATCTTATTTATTTTCGATAAATGACAGTGTATTCCTGTTGATGCTGTTATGGAGCTTGTTTCGGTCTCTGCTCTTCCAGTTTCTCTGTTCCCTCAACTTATCTTCACAAAAGCTGGAAAGATCTTATACTGTGAAAGGTACATTTTTAAGAGAATCATCTTAACTAATATTCACCTGTTGCCTCATTCTTGGATCTTAAATGGAACTATTTTATTTTCTTTTCTTGGGTATTAAGCAATCCCACCGAACAGGAGCTTAGTTTTGTCAAAATAATGGCATTCTTTTAAAATGGAGCAGCAAAGCCATCTTATCTGAATAGCTAGGGAAATATAAAGAAGCAATCCCTACCATTGCAACTAGTAACAGACAGAGCCAGGGGCGGATTCACTGCTTGGCCAGTGTAGGCAATACCCTACACTGACTTTTTGAAAATTAATTTTTTTAGAGATAATTATATATGTGTGTGTTTTTAGAGATGATTAGATAGAGATTAGTTTTTATTAGAGATAATATGTCTGAAGGCCCTTGCCCTAGGGGCTGACATTGTTCTGCTCTCTGCAACGAAGTATATTGGAGGCCACAATGATGTATGGCAGTTCCTATTGGTGCATTTATAGTTGGATTAGTTCTGCACGATCAGTTAATAAATCACAGTTAAATGTTAAACAATCAAATTTACTGTTTCAGGAAGACACCTATGGTGTACTTGAACAACATTGCAAAGGGTTCTGCTGCAAATATAGCCGCCAAGCTTGAGATGATGGAGCCATGTTGCAGTGTAAAGGACAGGTGAGGAATACAAAATTGTTATGCCTTGATGATATGTTTCTAAGTTTTAAAGCTGTATTTTGTTTTGCTGTTTCTATCTTAAGCTCTACCATTTTGAGTTTTCTGAATTTGTTTTAGTTGATTGTTTATGCTCTTACAAACTCAATGTGTTGTTGTTAGAGAGCTGTTTCTATGCATACTCTGGTGTTCTAGAGTACATGATCTGGAATTTTCACACTTTGGTCCATTTCTCATGGAGGATTTTAGTTGGTGGACTGTGGGGGTAGATGGCCCATCCAGGGGACTGCACTTGTTTGGAAGGTTCCTGCTGCAGTTTGGGTTGCTCGCCAACTTCAGTGTGGTTTTTTACTCTAGCCTATGGGTGGATCTTGCTACTTTGGGAATGCTTGGGCATTGGCATGGGCATGGGCTGGGGCTGGGGCTGAGATGGTATGTTCAGTTTCTTTTACTCTGTTGCCATAGAGGTTTTGGTTTGGGTTATTTTTGTTGTAATGCAGTGTAGCTTTTGTGCTGTAGCTGCAGCTGTAAACCGGTTATGCAGGCTTGCTATTGTTGGTCTGCAGTAGTTATTTGTCGTCGACAGTTGCATGGTGTATGGTATATATGTTAAATCTGCTGGTGTTAGGCTTGCTTCCTTCTGCTGCAGTTTCTCGGCGGATGCTGTGTTGCTGCTTCTTATAGAATGGGCACTGCTGCTGTTTCGTAGTAGTTTCTGTTGCTGCCCATTTCTCATGGAGGATTACAGCCTTTGAATGACTTGGGATTTCCCAGAAGATATGTACGTTACTTTCAGGTAGATTCCTAAATTTGATTATGCTTTTGAGTAAAAAATTGACGTACTGTTTTGTTACAATATTATTTTACATGTCCAACTGCTTATTATTTCATTGTCACAATATTTTGATGTGTTTCCTATATTTGTAGGCATCATGGATTACAGAAGAAGAATTTGGTATGTGACATCTTAATTTAAAGCCTGTACCCTCAGTTTTGTCGAAGTCGTTAAGTGGTAATATAGCTCCTTCACAAAATGGTTCAGACTGCATCGGCAATTTAAGCATTGTAAATATGAAATCATTTGATCCTAGGTTTTTTTGCACATGCTTAGGTATAGTAACTTAATTTTATGGATAGCTTGGTTTATTTTGTGGATTGAAAAGTGAATTTGAGATGTATATATGGATAGTTTGGTATATATTTTGTGGATGTAGTAATTTGAAATTGTAAATGAATGGTATTATTTGTATGTATTTTGAATGGTTGATATATTTTGGCTCATTTGAATTTTAATTTGAAATTATAAATGAATGGTATTATATTTAATATTAATTTATTAATATTTTTTTTTCTTTATCTACAACATTTTAAAAACGTTGTATAAATTGGTTAAAAACGTTGTCTTATATACTAAATAACAACGTTTTTAACCAAAAAACGTTGTGGAATCATACTTTCTACAACGTTTTTAAGCATATGTTAATTTTTTGAAAACAAATACACAACGTTTTTTTTCTAAAAAACGTTGTGTATTGTGCTTAACTACAACGTTTTTAAAACGTTGTGTAAGGGTGTCAAATAGACAACACCCTTAACCACGACGTTTTTCTGACAGAAACCACAACGTTTTTTTCGCGTTGTCTATTTATTATTTTGTAGTAGTGATTTTTGACATTAGCAAATTAATTTAAATGGTAAACATGGAATTTGTACAAACCCTTAGGGTTTGGGGCTTTGATTAGGGTTTAAGATTTGAACCCTTTAGGTAAAAAAAATTCTAGTTCCCAAAATTTTCAAATTTAGGGTTTAATTAGAAAAATAAATTTTCTAAAATAAAAATTAGGGTTTCTAAAATAGAAATTTAACATACAAAAATATAATTAGAGTTTTCTAATCATATTTAAGTTTAATAAATACTTGAGGCATGCTAATAAAATTAGGGTTGCCTAATTAGGGTTTAGGAAATCCCATATTTGAAATTAGGGTTTTTCGGCGTACAATTAGGGTTTTAATTGTACAATTTATTTTCTAAATTTAAGATTAGGGTTTTAAATCCCTTATTAAGGTTTATTAATTACAAACCTTATCCGATCAATTATTGATCAACATTTCTAAACCGTACAAACACATAATCAACAATATAATTATTTTAATTGTATTTTCTATCGAATCCCTATCCGAAAATTAGGGTTAGGGTTTTCTAAAGTTGTTAAGCACAACTCTACTCTAAATTTATTAGTCAATACACAAATTGACTTTCTCGAAACTCGTATCACAGATACTTGTCACCAAATTGATAATTAATATTAATATTAATAATAATAAAAAATTTATTCGCAAATTTTGGATTATTCGAAATCCAGGGTTATCACATTCATCCCTCCTTAAAAGGATTCCAGCCTCGGAATCACCGCTTTCTTATTCTCTACAATCTTTTAAAGTTGTATCATCAATTCATTTTGATAAACACAATATTACTTTATGTTTCAAATTCCAACGTATGACTTGAATCTATAAAAGAAAACAATTCACAGCCATATTTATCCAATATCAATCGCGTAATCTAAGTATTAAGCGAAATCGTTACCTGCTGACACCTCCTGAGTAGCTACTGCATCTAGCGCCGTCGTGTTGAATGTACGGGCTGTTGGTCTTCCTGGCTGTGCAGGTCCTCGAATCGCCAAGGTTCCACCACCAGGTCCCTTGTTGGCACTTTCTTTTTCTGCATTCTTCTTCGGACAGTTCCGCACCAGATGATCAGTCGATCCACACACATAGCAACCTTGAATCTTTTTCGGGCTGGGAAAATTTGGCGACATATGCCCTTCTTGTCCGTAGTTGTAACAGACCCCCTTTTTCTTCAAACAAACTCCTGCATGATTCTTCCCACAATTTGCACAAGGCCCTCCTCCTTTCTTATTCCCTTCAGCTTTGCTACCCGATTGGGTAATCTCACTCCACTTCCTTTTATTCGGGTTACTACCACCACTGCTTCCACCCTCATTGGTATTCTTCTTCTTCTCCTGATGAAAACGAGATGCAGCCTCGCTTCCTCCTTCAGCAATTAATGCTTTCTCCAATAGAGCCGCAAAAGTGTTGATCTGTAGCACTGCTACTTTACTGAATATTCCTGGTTTCAGTCCGTTGTCAAACCTTCTTGCTTTTCTTGCTTCTGTATCCACCTGATGAGGTGCAAATCGCGCCAATTCGTTGAATTTAGCATCATACTCTGAAACAGACATATTCTCATGCTTAAGTTCCAAGAACTTAACTTCCATCCGAGCTTGCATACTCGGTGAGAAGTAGTTCTCAAAGAACAACTCCTTAAATCTTGTCCATGTTACTACCGCTGTACTCGCTCTTACTTGATTGGTTTCCCACCAATAATTGGCTTTTCCCTTCATTAAGTATGTCGTAAAAGCCGTCTTTTGCTCTTCCACCACACGCGCAATCACGAACGCTTTCTCCATCTCCTTCACCCAAGTTTGGGCTTCAATCGGATCCGTAGTCCCCTTGAGTTCAGGAGGTCCTACCTCTTTAAAATCCTTAAAATTAGCCAATCTGTCAGCTGGTTGATTCCTTGGCTTCCCCTGACTGGAGCCCTATTTTCTATAGCTTGGGCCAACATATCCACAAAATTCTGCATCGGGTCCACTTAAACTTCTTCGTTATTCACTGATTGTTCTACTCTTTGGTTTCTATTCTGTCGTCTAGGCGGCATGATCTGATTTAAATGAAAATCTTATATTAATATTCTTTCTCTATACAAATTCTTAACACAATAAGAATTCAACACATAATTCTCAAGTAATCGCATATTTATTTAAATAGCACATAGTACCTATAGTACTTAACACGTATAACTATCCCTTTAAAATAATACTAGGATTAACAAACTCAACTTTACAAAAGTTGCAATACCCCAACTTTACACAAAAAGTTGGCATTCTCCAATTTCACATTACTATTTCCAGTTCATCAAACTTACCACACTTAGGAGTTTAGTAACTTTCCACAATCATATGAGTGTGTGAACTTATCCTAGTCAGACCTTTGGCGTCCATTCGCTGAGGGGTTCAGGACATTTCATATAATTATGAGTCATGAACATACCATAAATATGAGTTTTAAGAACACACAAATTCATTTTAATCTTATATTTATATAGAAAATAAAGATTTTATTCATACAAACATATATTTACATATGTTCAAACATCGTTCTTAATATTACATATCTTAATATCAGAAACTTCTACCAAAAGATACGATTACATATATCTAAGTTGTCTACCGACCACTTCCTTCACAAATCTTCTTCTTGTTGGGACACTTGCTAAATCCATGACTCGTTTACCCACAGGAAAAACACTTTCTCAAATTTGGCTTAGGACAATGCAAAGAGATATGTCCTTCCTGCTTAAAATTGAAGCACACGTTCTTCCATATCATGCATTCCCACACGTGAGTTTTGCCACACTTACTGCAAGCTTTCTTTTTCTTCGGGTTCGAATTTCCAGAGTTGTCGCTGTCTTTGTTCCTCTTTTTTCTCTTCTTGTCCTTTTTGCTGGTTCCTTCAGGCGATCCACCACCTTCAGCCTTCATTCGTTGCACTTGCGCTTTCAACTCGTTCCGTTCTTCAGTCATTTCACGTAACGCCCGCTCCGTCTTCCACAACTCCTCCAAAAGAAATACTTTTCTCCGGAGTTCCTGGACTTCCACAGATAACTTATCTTGTTCACCAACCTTGATCTTATTCTTTAGTTCTACCCTAGCTTCTTCAGACTCTGCCTCCTCATAACCACTTAGATACATCTCAGGATAATCGTCATGATCACTCCCAAGATTAATCATTGGTTCATCTTTCCCCACTCCTTCAACCGATTCGCTTTGTGCTGGCACCTCGGCTACTGGCATTCGTGCGACAGCCGCTGGCTTCTCCGTACTCATTTCATCTTTTCTCGACATCCTACAATCAGTTTTAAACAACTTGATTAGTACTTCACCAGTACAAATTTCTCTCACTACGAATTTACTTATCTCACTATCGATACACTTCAACGATCCCTCACTTAGTACTCTAAATGGCAATTCTCTATCTTGCTATGGTCATAATCCTAGGGTTTTTCCCCACCCCACTTAAGGTTTATAACCTACAGCTCCACTACCAGCTGGTGACACCTTGGTCACTACAGCTCTGATACCAACCTGTGACACCCCCAAATCCGGGTTACCTGACTCCCGAGTTTGGTGTTCACGATCCACAATATAAATAACATTTAACTACCCATAATATATATAGATAGTATCTTACATAAGTTTTTATCAGAGTTTCATAATACATCACCCAGGTTTTCTAACCTTAACTTTACAAACATACCCTTTAGTTATACAAAAAGGGTTTATAATACAACATAATAAATATGTTCAACATAATTAATTTATAACTACGCCTTTTCCCTTGTCCTTTGCAGCACCTCCTGCAACTTCGTCCCTAGCTGAAAAATTTTATTTAGCAAGGGTGAGCAACTAATTTGCCCCGCAAGTTAAGACGTACAATAAATGTATAAGAATTCTAAACAACAGTCTATCTATTTTGATAGAATAAAATCAAAGTTCGGGGAACTTTGAAATAGTTGAACAAATCGTTATTCAATAACAAGTCTTCTCGTATTCTATACAACACAATAATTCAATAATGAAAGAATACAACGCTTTCAAAGTTTCTACGATATTCTAATGAATAATCAAGAATTAATTCTACGAAATATCAAAGTGGAATGTTTTCCAGATTTATACTGAGCGATCACACAAGATCTTCGAACTTATTTTCTCGGGTAGATATCAAAGATTTACTTTGATAAATACTCAGGTGTATCAGATAACCATAAAGATTAAATCATACCCCTCTGCAAGTACAACAAGTGATCAGCTTATTATACCCTATATTATGTATAATACTCAAAACGCGTGCAAAGGTCAAATTCACGACCAACAAAATGTTCCTTTTATATAAAAGGTTGTTCTTCTCAGTCTTAGAATCAAAAGTTTGATTTTACAACAAAATACTGGGATTTCAAATTCTATTTGCTTCTCTTCTCAAACCTAACAAGTTTTTACAAATGTTTGCCTAACCAGAATAATTGGCTAAGACATTTCTCAACATAATTTGACAATAAACAAGAATTATCTGTACTGTCAATTCCAACTTCTATAGATATGAATATCCAACAACAGTAATTCTACGAATATATATTTTCTAATTCAATAATTTAATTTCAACAATAAATCCCTGGACGTGGCATAATTAGCAATAATTATCCACCAATAATATTTGAATGAAATAACTCAAGGTTGAGTTAGGGAACTTGCCTTTTCCGCTGATTACAGCTACACAAAATACTTATCTGCTTTCGAAAGACCTATAACCAATAATATTGGTCTAACAATTAGCACAATAATTCACATAACACACAACAATGTAATTCACAGTCAAACTTCTCCTAAACACATTACCACATAGCCACAACAGTATTTATAACATATATAAACACTTAACAAGTCAAACTAATTCTGTCTGGTTGGACTTTGGTCAATTCTCGGTGTTCTGGTCACCCTACCCGACAATTAACACATTGATTGTCAATTAAACTTGGTCTCTAAGCTTCAATATTAATTTAAATAAGTCAATTATCATTAATAATATTTTTCAGAAACTTTTAATAATTATCAAGCAATTATTATAATTTATAATAATTTTTTAAACACTTAAATCATTTTTAAATGATTTAATTATCAAATAATCTTATCATTATTCATATTTAATAATAACATACATTCCAAAATATTAAAGTTATCATCAATAACTTAAAATATAAGCTTATAAGTTACTTGGATCTGATCATTTTCGGCTGGGATCTGATTTGGCTGAGATTTTGTGTCACATTGGTCAATGGAGTTGGTCACCAACTAAAGATTTGGACAATTTTGCAAGTTAACTTATAAAAAAAAATCCCATAAAGGACATTTTTGACATTAGCAAATTAATTTAAATGGTAAACATGGAATTTGTACAAACTCTTAGGGTTTGGGGCTTGGATTAGGGTTTAAGATTTGAACCCTTTAGGTAAAAAAAATTCTAGTTCCCAAAATTTTCAAATTTAGGGTTTAATTAGAAAAATAAATTTTCTAAAATAAAAATTAGGGTTTCTAAAATAGAAATTTAACATACAAAAATATAATTAGAGTTTTCTAATCATATTTAAGTTTAATGAACACTTTAGGCATGCTAATAAAAATTAGGGTTGCCTAATTAGGGTTTAGGAAATCCCATATTTAAAATTAGGGTTTTCCGGCGTATAATTAGGGTTTTAATTGTACAATTTATTTTCTAAATTTAAGATTAGGGTTTTAAATCCCTTATTAAGGTTTATTAATTACAAACCTTATCCCATCAATTATTAATCAACATTTCTAAACCGTACAAACACATAATCAACAATACAATTATTTTAATTGTATTTTCTATCGAAAATTAGGGTTAGGGTTTTCTAAAGTTGTTAAGCACAACTCTACTCTAAATTTATTAGTCAATACTCAAATTGACTTTCTTGAAACTCGTATCACAGATACTTGTCACCAAATTGATAATTAATATTAATATTAATAAAAAAAAAATTTATTCGCAAATTTTGTATTATTCAAAATCCAGGGTTATCTCAGTTAACACTGTTGGAATACCTGTTGGTTAAAATACAGTAATACACGTGGTTGCACAGTAGCACACAGTTTTGCACAGTATTTTTGAATTATTGATTCTTACGTAAGAAGGCACTACTCAATAATTGTTACAGTAATTACTATTCAATATTTAAATTTATTGGTTCAATAATTGCTGCGTTGATATTTTATATTATTGTTGTTTCTATAATTATCACTGCACAGTATTTCCCATTATCAGATCAATAATTCATATTATTTGAATAATATTATTAGATAACATTATTGGCAATGTCTAGAAAGTTCTGTCAAGGAGAGGTTTGGTCACCTAATTGTGCGCCAATAAGGAGAAATTCTTATCGGAAAGCCCCCTCTTTCCTGGGAACGACCTGGTTGTCATAAATGTGATTCTGTAATATTATTTGTGAATAATTAATTATTGATTCATATGATAAGAAAATATTTATTTTGTGTGGATATAAATGTTGGATATATTTATTGTGGTTAAAAATGAAGGAGTTAATGTTGAGGTGTTTTATCAGTATTTTTGTCGGAATGGAGGTATTAAAAATTAAACTAGTGTTTTTGAGATATATTGCGTGAGTTATAATTTTTAATCCGACCGTTGGATCATTGTGATTTTTGGATATGTTATACATATATTAGTTGAGTATATGTCCACAAATTTTGAACCATTAAAAATAAACGTATGATTTGTTATGAATTTTAAGAGGTGGCTGATTTGGAAATCAGGTTATAAATGATTTTGGTGGAGAATTCTAGAATTGAGTGGGCCCCACTTGTGGTTGGTGAAGAAATGTGCTGAATTTTATTTCAAATGTGGTGGATGACAATAGTAGCAGGTAAAATCATCAAGTTGCAGGTCAAGTCTGCTTCGGCGTGCTAACATTTTCCTATAAATAGAGGGCTAAGTTAGATTTGAAAATCACACCAGAAACATAAGCTTTCTCTCTTTCTCTCTATATATTATCGAGCGTATTCTTGTGAGTATTTTGATACTTTGAGTGTAGCTATACGGTGCAAGTTCCTTCAGCACTATATCCAGTATTTCAGTCAGAAGTACTGTCTTTTTGAGGTAAGGGATGTTATTTTCTTCTTAAAATGATATTTTCTTCAATATCTTTATGCCGAAATATTGGTATAAACTTTTTATCAAATTTGAAACTTTTTGTGTCGGGATTATTACTCACGTATACAGCACTATTCACCGAAAAATGAAATTTTCTTCTTTTTGTCCAAGATGTCTATTATGGTTACTATCTTTGATTGTATCCATGTTTTGATCTTTATTCTTGAATTTTAATTCGAAATTGGTTATTATGGAGTATTATTGATCTTGGATAAACTGTAATATGAATCCCTAATATTTGCTCTTTTATCTTATTGGATTCGTTCTCTAAAATATTTTTCATCATCCTCAGTCCTTAATGATAATACATGATGAATATCTTTGGCCCGTAGTGCAAAGATGAATAATTACTTGATAAATATCTTTGGCCCGTAGTGCAAAGATGAATGATTACCTGATTAATATCTTTGGCCCGTTGTGCAAAGATGAACAGATGTTGAGATGAACATGACCAACTGGTGATACAAATGAATATCTTTGGCCTGTAGTGCAAAGATGAATATTTGATTAAAGATGTATATTGATTGATGTTATAGGGATAAAATATTGATGATGAACTTTTAAATCTTAGAATTAGTAGAATTCTTTCTCTACTTGACTCTTCTAATGGATTGTTGTTTTCGCTGCAGTTGTTGATCTAAAACTTGTTGTCTGCTATATCAGATTTTTACCTGTTAAAGACTAACGATAATTTGTTGTATATTATCTTAGTCATAATATTTCTTACTAGGCTAGTTGAGCTCACCCTTTCTTTCACTGTTCTCTTTAAGAAATGAGAATATAGCTGGGACTAGTCGGGGAATGGATTGACGGTCTAGATGGTTGCATTAGTAGTCCTCACTATTCTGTGAAATAGCGTATTAATAATTGTAATGTGGACCCCTTTTGAGTTTTTATACTGTCTATTAGACAATAGTTGTATTCAAACTCACAGTATAGGTGTTGTCGTAGTTTGCACGACAATTTTATTACTGAATTTGTATTTATTTTTGTACCATGTATTTGGCGACTCAGAATGGGTTGGATGGAATGGACCTATTTTGGGGTCGTCACAGTTGGTATCAGAGCTTAGGAATATGATCCTTGACTGAGATATGAGACAAGAACTAGGAGGGGAGAGACGGGGATTTCCTTCACTAGTATGACCTACCTAAGTTTATTTGGTATTTAATTGGTCTGTCAGAGTATTGGGATAATATGTGATTTGTTAATTTACCCTTGTTTTATGGCAGTATTTAAGAATGGCATCAGAAAATATTAACGATGGAGTGAATGAGACAGTGGAGACACCTTTAATCAATACCTAGGATAAGGTGCAGTAGGAAGATAATAATGCTCAGGTAAACAATAACACCGATGAAATGGTGAACGATGGGATGATCAGAGGCTTTATGCAATTCATGCAACATCAGGTGAAAGCGATTCCTATTCAAAATACAGGTGGAAACAATGGCAACCCACGGTTGGTCATCGCTAAGCAGTTTAAGGAGTTGGGACCACCGGAGTTTTTGGGATAGCCAGAACCACTTACGGCATAGATATGGATAAAGCAGATCACCAAGATATTTGATGTCTTGAAATGTTTCGAGGAGCAAAAGGTTCCCTTTGCCACCTTCATGTTGCGAGGAGTGTAATGAACCGAGATTTTTTATATAAAATAAATTAGAAATTTTGCGTATAAATTTTTTTTATTTAATGACGAGACTAAGTGTCAAGTAAAGTGAACAATAAATGTGAATATATTTATTTCTTGAAAAATTAGAAATAATTTTGGAATTATTAATTACCACAAATTATATGGTAATAAATTTCTGTAAGCCGGAATGTTTTTATTAATTATTTTCCATGAAAACATGATTGGAAATAATATATGAAGTGATAATTATATTTATATAATAAATATTTTATTATATGAATTGTTCAGAATATTTAAGTTAATTATTTTAACTTGATTATTGATGCTGTGTACGAAGAATAAGTCAGATATGAGGTCCAAACCCTGGATTGGGATTGTGATCAAGAGATGAGAATAATAATATTATATTATTTATATAATGATTTTACAGTACCATAATTATGTACTGTGTATGTGCGGACAGATAATTTTAAGCAATGATGGTCAATTAGGTAATGGCATATTACCGTGCTGTGAAACCCTAATTATTAAACTCAGTTATGAGATATGACTGAGTAGTGACTGTGTATATGAAGTTACTGTGTTTAAGAATATGGGTAATTGAAAGAAACCTTAATTACTGTTGTACGTCACTAATTAGGACAAACCCTAATTATTATAACCCTATCCGGTTGAAGTTAGAAGCCATAACGACTGTGTTAGTAACATACACAGATAATTAAAGAACCCTAATAGTCAATTAAAAATCCTAATTGATGATGTTAAGAAACCCTAATTATAGAACCCTAATTTTAATTACCGGGTTTAATTTCGATGTTATTATATAAGTGTTTTAATTTACCAAAGGATAGAATTTAATTGGTAAATTGTAAGAATTAAATCTAGTGATTAAATATTATATTTAATTGCCTTGTACAAGATTGCCCTTGAAATTATATGTGAGATGACCAAAATACCCTTTTTGGCAAAAAAGGTATAAGAACACTAAACTTAGAAATCCTTTGATTCGATGTTATTTGATGCAATTGATTGTTTAAAGTTGTGTAATAGGATCTTAATTGATGATATGGGTTGATAAATCAAAGACCCATAACATCAAAGTACATGAATTTGAAGATTTAAGAAATTTGGAAAATTACATTTCTGTGATTTTTCGTCAAATGTCAGAGCTTATAGATCTTTGATCGATCATGATTTTTGTTGTTTTTAAGTTGTTATGTGCAGCTTGTTATATGGTCTTTAATCTGCAAAAAGAATCAATTCCATATCATGTATAGATTAGAAGTTTTAGATGGTCAAACATGGTTGACCGATCATGATAAACTATTTTTGGGCAGTCTGTAATGGGGGCAATTTCATCCACTTTTTGTGCGTTAAAAGGTCTGGGCTTTTGATATGTTGTAGTGCACTGAGTTAGGAAGCCATAAGCTTTGGAATGACCTCATTCCGACCTCGGATGAGGGAATTACGGTGATTGGAAGGAAATGTGTCAAATTTCTCAAAACTGAAAGTCAGTAGCGGGATATGATATTCGGGACACTGTTTCGATCCGTTAATATTTCCAAAACCTTCTGGGCTTTTGGTATGTTATAGTACACTGAATTACCTTTCCATAGACTCTAGAACGGACTAATTCTGACTTCGGAGCAAAGAGTTATGACCATTCAAAGTAGTCGCGTCAAAACTGTCTAACCAACTCGGGGCAGTCACCTTGAACGAATTTTCTGGAATTCTGTGTTTTGAATTTGGAAATGGTCAAAGAATAAAAGTTGTATCCCCAGAAGTTAGCTTCGCGTGGGATCAAGAATCGCTCAAAAATATTTTGAAACGAAAAAGTTATGACTTTTTTAGCGAGAGAAGGTAAAGCTGAAACGAAATTGAAAACTGTTATGAACGTCCACTTTTGACGTACTGTTGGGCTACCTAATGAACCCGAATTGGGTAATTCATATTTTTTAAAAATACTCTGGTATACCATGTATAACATATCCAAAGTTGGGAATTTTCTGATAGATGAGCAAGGCGTGAGAAAATCGCAAAGTGAGCTATTGAAAGATTAGTTTGAACCAAGTCCCACATCGACTAAATTGAGAACTTCACCATTTTCTAAACCTATAAATAGAAGGGATTGGCCTTAGTTTCATTCACCAACAATAAGTCCTCCAATTTTTTGAGAAAGACTTTGTTGTGGGAGGACTTTTTATAAAGATCTCCTTAGTTAAATCTTGGCGTGGAAGTGCGTATTCAGTTTGTGGAATTCGTATTTCCGGGTATGTTTTTTATTTAATTTTTGTAATGTTATCATTTTAAATACTGTATTTAATTGTTAGTTAAAGTTTAAATTTTTGAAGTTTAGTTAGTTTGTTAATAAACTAGTTAGTTTACTATGTTTATTTTGGCTTGGAATTGATTATATAAATGAGTTATTTGTGATGACTTTTAATATTTTGTGATGAATTTCATTAATTAATTATTATTAATGATATTAAAGTTATTTAATGATTATATTAAATAATTTAGTTTAAAAATGATTTTAATATTATAAAAATCATTTTAAATGAAAATAAGGTATTTAAAAATATTTTAAGTTATAAAATATAACTTTTAATATTTAAATGATAATTTCATTAATAATTAAATATTAATGATATTAAGATAATGTTAATGATATTTAGTTTATTTAATAATTATTATTAAATAAATAGTTTAAAAATTGTTTTATTTATTTAAAAACCATTTAAAGACTTAAGGATTTAAAAATATTTTAAGTTATAATAATTAATGACTTTTAATATTTGGATAAATAGTACATTAATATTTAAATATTAATGGTAATTATTTAAAAATGATTTTTATTGTTTTAAAAATCATTTAAGGGTAATATAAATGTTTTAAAAATAGTTTGAGTTATTATAAATAACTTTTATATTTTGGCAATAGTTTCATTAATAGTTTAGTATTAATTAAACTATTAATGATAATGGAATTGTTTAATGTTTAAATCATTTAATTATGATTCCGATATTTGAAAGTTATAGCCGGCCAAACTAGCTGACTTGAGAACCGATTATGAAGTTATGAAGTTTTGAAGAACACCCATAGTAACAGTCATACCACTATAGGCCCTTTAGTGACAAATTTGAATTATTTTAAAATTTTCAATTTCTGGAAATTCCGAAAATGTTTAAAAATAAAATGTCTGATATTTACAGATGTTGAAGTACAGAATAAGAGTCTTAGACTCAGTATTTACCCGATAAAGTTGTCGGTACACCGACAATTGTCAGAAATTTATCTGAACTTAGATATTTGACTATGTTAATGATCGTTTATGATGTAATGACTGTTAGAGATGTGTGATAATGTGATTAGACTATGTGCTGACTGTAATAGACAGTACTGTGTGTTATGATATATTGTTTTAATCGAACGAATGATCTGATTAATGATAGGTTGCGATATAAAGAGATAAAACCTAAGTTTAGATTTGTAATTAGCAAATCAGGCAAGTATCCTACCTTTGCATTTCCTTTATGCAATGGACATGAGTAAGAATGTTTCAGAATTATTCTATTCCTGTACAGATTATGTACGCTTTGATTATCAACATGTTAATTCAGATATATATATATTCTGTTCATTGATTTCTAAATGGTTATACAAGTGTCCCCACTTGGATAATCATGGCATTTATTTACATGTTGATACACCTTTGTCAATTAACCATATATACATATATGTTTAACTACTTATTATTGTTGAGCAAGATTAAAAACCTTCGGGTTTGGAACCAGACATGTATGAACATTTCTATATGGGAAATTTTTGCGCCCAAGGCGGATAGAATGAGCGATGAATTTCGTTCAAGTTATGTAGTATTGATTAATACAAGGTACAACGGGGCTGATCACCCTCCGTGCCCATAGGTTATGACGGTTTGAAGATGTATTTCTGCTAAACTTTTTCGAAAATGAAAAAGAATGTTCATAGTATGTTTCTTAAACCCTATTCAAGGGTAGAGCCAGAGCCAAATTTAAAGAATTTGAAAGAGAGTTGTTATGTGAATTTTTTATCAGTACAGATTACTTCACAACTTTCAATTCGTTGTAGAAGTGCTATGTAAAAAGAATACTTATATTTATTCAGCTTATATATATAATTGCTATTACTTGCTGGGCACTCAAATGCTCATCCTTGCTTAAATTAAATGTTTTCAGTTATGTATGAGCAACCTGAAGGCTCAGGCACGAACAAGGAGAAAGGAAAACTGTTTGAATGAGTTATATTATGAGTTAATGGTTATAGTCAGTATTGGTATCTATTCAGGTATCGTATGGAATGTATTTGAAGGTCTCGTACCTGGGGAGTAAACTTTGATGTATGTAAATTAAGTTTGAATGTAATATTATTATTGCATTATTCAGCTTATAGAAATGGTATCGTGAAACACCAAGTTCGGGTTTCAAGTACCTGGATTTGGGGTCGTCACACGGAGAGGCAAATTACTGGTGGGAATCTGTAAAGCGTACTCAATCTGCCGCACTAAAGATGTCTTGGGAGGAGTTTCAAGAATTGTTCAACGACAAGTACTTTCTCGAAAGTATTCGTCACATGAAGGAGGTTGAGTTCATCAAGCTGGAGCAAAATAATATGAACGTGTCGCAGTACGAAGCTAAGTTTGCGGAGTTGTTCCGATTTGAATCCCATTTGGTTGATAATGAGGAGAGAATGACGCGAATGTTTCTGCGAGGTTTGAAACCCGAAATACGTCAATACCTTATTTCTCACAAACTTTGTTTATATTCAGATGTAGTGAATAGGGCTCAGTTATTGAAGCACGATAATGAGCCAGCCCAACCAAAGGATAACGAGCAACAACACGATAATAACTGTACCGCTGACAACGGTCATCGGAACAATGATAACCATCGTGGAAGAAATTATCATGCCAGAAATGGTAACCACTTCAGTGGTAATCATGGACAAGATAATAGAAAAAATGATTCAAGTGGAAGTTTCAAGAAGAGAAGATTTAACGATGACGAGAAGACGTCAACAACAACACCAGCACCAGCAACAAATTCTAGGGGAGGAGAACGACCATCAGTTAGATGCTACAGATGCGGAGAGGAGGGACATATAAGTCCAAAATGTTCACAGCTTTCCGAGATATGTTTTAGTTGTGGAAAAGACGGTCACATAGTTCGATTTTGTCCTGTAGCGAAATCAAGTCCAGTTTGGACGGTGGCACCAAAGGTGGATACGGACAAAAAAAAGTCGGTGGTTTCAGGAAGAACATTTTTTGTGACTTCTCAAAGAGCGAGTAACCCGAACGAAGTTAACACGGGTTGGTTAATTATAAATTCTTGCGAAGTCTATACCTTATTAGAAACCTTTATTTTATGTGCTATCCAAGTCTTGGATGAGAGTCATAATTTTTAAATGATATTTTTATTGTTAATAAATCTCCTGACGTATTCTCGAAGGACTTCTTAGCCTACCCCAAGAATGTGAAATCGAATTTTGTATTGACCCCAGTAAAAAACCTTTTTGTAAAACCCTTAAATATTTCTTCAACCAAAACGAACATATAATGCGCCAAAGATGTTGACTCGAGCTGTTGAAGATTACGATCGTACCATTCAATACCATCGTGGAAAAGCGAATGTGGTAGCTGACGCGTTGAGTAGAAGATCATATCGTTTACGAGTGCGACGTTGTTAACACAAAAACCCATTTCATATAACTTACAAATGATGAAGATAGAGTTAAAGACTCTAGGGACCCACGTGAAGATAACGAATATATGAGTAGAATCAACTTTAATCGATAAATTTAAAATCGCTCAAGCTACACACTGGAGCTGATGAATATAAAGAAGAAGGTGGAAGACTGCGTTATTCTAGAAGTAAGAGTCGATGAAGAGAAAAAAGCTCAAGCCTTCGATTTATTTGAAATCCTCGATCGAGTAGGAACTGTGGCCTATAGACTCGCCTTAACGCTAAGTATGTCGCGTGTTCGTAACGTTTTTTACGTATCGATGTTACGTAAATATATGGACGACCCAAACCACATTAATTATTGCGTTACAATCAGACGAGATAGCTGAAGATTTAACGTATGAGGAGGTACATGTCAAGATCTTGGATAAGAAAGAACATGTTCTATGCACAAAGGTTATACCTCAAGTTAAGGTTTTGTGGAGGAACCATGCAATTGAAGAAATGAACTGGGAATAGGAATCAGAAATGAAAGCGAGGTATCCTCACTTTTTCGAAACACCAGGTACGTACGTCAATTTCGAGGACGAAATTTCATAAGGAGAGGAGGTTGTAAGACCCCAACTTTTTAATGAATAAAAATCGAATTTCCACTATTTATTATTATGAATAATAAGGTGTTAATTTGATATAATACTTGGTTATGGGTGAAATGTGCAAATTTTGCAAAATAAACAAGTGGTTATAAAATATTCATTGTTGTCGGGGAATATTCGTTTGGTCATGGAATATTCTTTCTGTCGGTGAATATTCGTATGACGGCACAGCCATTTGTGGGCCCCATAACAGATAACTGTCGGATGAAGAAAACGAAAAAGTTTGAGTTTTATAAATAACGACATAATTGTTACTGTTAACACTGTTAGAATATCTGGTGGTTAAAATACAGTAATACGCGTGGTTGCACAGTAGCAGACGATTTTGCACAGTATTTTTGAATTATTGATTCTTATGTAAGAAGACACTTCTCAATAATTGTTACAGTAATTATTGTTCAATATTTTTTTTATTGGTTCAATAATTGCAGCGTTAATATTTTATATTATTGTTGTTTAAATAATTGTCACTGCACAGTATTTCCCATTTTCAGATCAATAATTCATATTATTTGAATAATATTATTAGATAGCATTATTGGCAATGTCTAGAAAGTTCTGTCAAGAAGAGGTATGGTCATCTAATTGTGCGCAAGAAAGGAGAAATCCTTATCGGAAAGCCCGCTCTTTCTTGGGAACGACCTAGTTGTAATAAATGTGATTCTGTAATATTATTTGTGAATAATTAATTATTGATTCATATGATAAGGAAATATTTATTTTATGTGGATATAAATGTTGGATATATTTATTGTGGTTAAAAATGAAGGAGTTAATGTTGATGTGTTTTATCAGTATTTTTGTCGGAATGGAGGTATTAAAAATTAAACTAGTGTTTTTTAGATATATTGCGTGAGTTATAATTTTTAATCCGACCTTTGGATCATTGTGATTTTTGGATATGTTATACATATATAAGTTGAGTATATGTCCATAAATTTTGAACCGTTAAAAATGAACGTATGATTTGTTATGAACTTTAAGAGGTGGCTGATTCGGAAATCAGGTTATAAATGATTTTGTTGAAAAATTCTAGAATTGAGTGGGCCCCACTTGTGGTTGGTGAAGAAATGTGCTAAATTTTATTTCATATGTGGTGGGTGGCAATAGTAGCAGGTAAAGCCATCAGGTTGCAGGTCAAGTCTTCTTCGGCGTGCTAACATTTTCCTATAAATAGAGGGCTAAGTTAGAATTGAAAATCACACCAGAAACATAAGTTTTCTCTCTTTCTCTCTATATATTATCAAGCGTATTCTTGTGAGTATTTTGATAATTTGAGTGTTGCTATACGGTGCAAGTTCCTTCAGCACTATATCCAGTATTTCAGTCAGAAGTACTGTCTTTTTGAGATAAGTGATGTTATTTTCTTCTTAAAATGATATTTTCTTCAATATCATTATGCCGAAATATTGGTATAAACTTTTTATCAAATTTGGAAGTTTTTGTGTCGGGGTTATTATTCACGTATACGACACTATTTACGAATACGACACTATTCACCGAAAAATGAAATTTTCTTCTTTTTGTGCAAGATGTCTATTATGGTTACTATCTTTGATTGTATCCATGTTTTGATCTTTATTCTTGAATTTTACTTCGAAATTGGTTATTATGGAGTATTATTGATCTTGGATAAACTGTAATACGAATCCCTAATATTTGTTCTTTTATCTTATTGGATTCGTTCTCTAAAATGTTTTTCATCATCCTCAGTCCTTAATGATGATACTTGATGAATATCTTTGTCCCGTAGTGCAAAGATGAATGATTACTTGATGAATATCTTAGGCCCGTAGTGCAAAGTTGAACAGGTGTTGAGATGAACATGACCAACTGGTGATACAAATGAATATCTTTGGCATGTAGTGCAAAGATGAATATTTGATTAAAGATGTTTATTGATTAATGTTACAGGGATAAAATATTGATGATGAACTTTTAAATCTTAGAATTAGTAGAATTCTTTCTCTACTTGACTCTTCTAATGAATTGTTGTTTCCGTTGCAGTTGTTGATCTAAAACTTGTTGTCTGCTATATCAGATTTTTCTCTGTTAAAGACTAACGATAATTTGTTGTATATTATCTTAGTCATAATATTTCTTACTAGGCTAGTTGAGCTCACCCTTTTTTTCACTGTTCTCTTTAGAAAATGAGAATATAGCTGGGACTAGTCGGGGAATAGATTGACGGTCCAGATGGTTGCATTAGTAGTCCTCACTATTCTGTGAAATAGCGTATCAATAATTGTAATGAGGTCCCCTTTTGAGTTTTTATACTGTCTATTAGATAATAGTTATATTAAAACTCACAGTATAGGTGTTATCGTAGTTTGCACGACAATTGTATTACTGAAGTTGTATTTATTTTTGTACCATGTATTTGGCGACTCAGAATGGGTTGGATGGAATTGACATATTTTTGGGTCGTCACATTGCTTTTTAACAACATTAAGCTAAGGTTACATCTTATAATTGAATATCAAGCATGCATGACAAATAATAACTTGAACGATAAACTGGTTCAACAGAATAAAAGTACTTACATACTAAAATAACAAGTTTAGATTTAGGAAAAACTTG
This sequence comes from Panax japonicus, assembly GCA_020205505.1. Lineage (NCBI taxonomy): Eukaryota > Viridiplantae > Streptophyta > Magnoliopsida > Apiales > Araliaceae > Panax > Panax japonicus. The sequence continues at coordinate 25,471,532 of CM035112.1, read as the reverse complement.
CACAATTTAATAATAGAACTAGCTCAATGAAAGGGTTGAGTTAGTAGAACTTGCATCATCATAAATAACTAGATACAATCAATTTGTTCAACGAAAGGAAATTTACCCAACGAAAGAAAATTTGCTAAACGAAGTATAGAGTTAAAAAACTTGCTCAATGTAAAAAGATAGGTTTAGAAACTTGCTCAATGAAATTAAACTTGCACAACGAAGTTTTTAGGGTTAAAAGAACTTGCCCATCTTGTAGGCTAACCGTTGTAATCCAAATCACAATATTCTATATATACATATGTTATCATAACATTATCAGTCATTATCAACTCTACATCACGTATGGTTTAGATATTTAACCACATAATCTACTTATATACTTAAAACGATAATAAACTCGTTAAATATGAGCACCATGCTCGTTCATAGCATTACAATACTACAATAATAGAAATACATGTTCGTATAACATCACCACTAACAATTACAGACTTCTGTGTCAGACAAAAGTCGTTTCTGGGATTTCAGCTAAATGGCGCCTCGGCGCCAAAGTTTGAACTGTGGACCGTGCTGCGGCGCTGAGGTGGTACTTCGGAGCGAGAAATGTATAAGGCTTCGGTGCTACGGCGCGAAGTCTGGCACTCCAACGATGACTTCGGCGCTGCGGCGCGGAGTGTGGTGCTAGGGCACAAATTTTTGTGCTAAGGCGCTGAGACTCACAGAAGCAATTCAATGAAGAACATAACACAAATTTTTCTGTCTATAACTTCAATTCTAACACTAATTAACATGCATTGCTTATACAAATTACACATAAATCTTATCAATCATACATATACCAATTCTCAACGACTAAACCATGATTTTAGAAAACTTAAATTTTGAAAGCACAATTTAAAATTCTAAACTCCATAGTTGATATATTGTAACATAGTAAACACTGTAAATTCTAATAACAACCAATTTTTTTACTTTAACTACAATTCTCTGAAATTCTTAACAACAGAATTATAACATATTCACAGTTTTAATTCCCCAATTAGCTACCAACAATTTACTGATTTTGATCTTCTTACCAACCAAACTAATGAATATATTCCCTGTCAATAGCCATGTACCAGAACATATACTGAAAAACAGTTTCCTTCCTTTTAAATGAAATTAACATAACCTTTCATGTTTAAACACTACTTCTAACATCATACACCCATAAAAACGCCATAGTTCAGTTATATAATAATAGCTACAGAATCTTGTAAAAACTTTATATTTACAGTGAAATAAAAGAACACAGACTTAGCATCACGATGTAAAACATATAAGATTATGAAAAAAAATACCTTTTTGTTGCTTAAGAAATCGTTGTTAATAGCAGACAATTCTCTCACCAACCTTCCTCAAGCTCTAACAATTCTCTCTCAAACTCTCTGAGAACTCTTTTCTTTCTTCTCTCAGTTAGCAAATAATTCAAGGCGTAAACTGATACTCAAGCCAATTAACAATATGCGTATAATAAAATAAAACCCACGTACAAGTTTAAAAAGTATGAAAACTGACGCTACACTTATTACACTAATAAGTTATCAGTTATACAAATTAATATATATATATAATATATTATATATAATGTATTTATTAAATTTAAATTCAAAAGAAATCCAAAAGCCATAGGGCTTTGTTTGGCAAACCAAATTAAAATTAAACACTTAATAATCTTAAGCATTGTTTGGCAACTACTAAATAAAAACTACTTTAATTTATTTTAATAACTCCTTATAAAATAGTTATTTGTCACACTTTATTTAATTAAGTTTTCATACCTAATTCAAATAACAATTTATTAAATAAATCATTTAATCACATACTCAACATAAATAATTAACTATCAAATTGAAATATCAATATAATAATAATAATTTCCTTACTCTTTAATTATTTAACAAATAATTAACTAACTCAAATCAAATCAATTTGAACAAATATTTATTCAACAGAATAACACATTCATTAAATATTTATATAACTCAAATAAATATTTAAAATTACAAATAAATTTCTAAAATTCTGGAATGTTACATCATTCCCTCCTTACAAGGATTATGTCCCCAGAATTACAATTCAAACAACTCTGTTAGTTCCCAGAGGGCACAATAGATCTAGAAGGGGGAGTTGAATAGATCATTTTTATTTCAAATACTTTTCTGGTTTATATTATATTGTTCATAATTAATATATGACAACCATAAGAATCTTTTCAAGCACAGCGGAATAAGTAAAAGATCTCCTTCATTGATATATTCATAATCATACATATATTGTTCGTAGAGTAAGTTTAGTTGTAAGCAGTTAAAACATACATAACAGTTATAGCAGTTATAGTACATAATGTAAATGACATAATGTAAAAGACACAATGGGTTTTAAGTGTTTCAGAAACTCAAGCTCCTAATCCACTCATCTACTTTCAACTAGTAGGATTTCCACTAAGGAAGGGCAGCACCCTGAATCACTAAGATTCCTTCAAGGCCAACAACCTTGGGACTTCAGTTCACTAAGAACTCTTCAAGGCCAGTATCCTTAGAACTCCTCTAGTTCCCTAGGAACTCTTCAAGGCTAGCAGGCTTGGAACTTCGTTTAGTCCCTTCAGACAAGGACCTCTCAGGCCCTGGCTGTTGAGTTGTTGTTGGAGTCTGTGCTGAGCTGCTAAGATGTCTTCATCCTTTGAACATATTCTATACTTAACAACTTGACTTTATCATCCTTGAAGTGCAGCTGAGTGTTGTATGATGCTCAGCTTCTTCAGTTGCTCAACCACTTTGGATGACCCCTTGATGAACTGCCTTGAAGATCATTCTCCTTGATACTTGATGGCTGCACATGATTGGCTTCTAAGATGACTTTAAGCTCTTCTGTTGGGTACTTAGAAGCTTTCTCATGCTTGACACCAAGATGGAATTTGTGATCTCCTTTCTTGCAACTTGATGCCTTCTCATGATGGACTTGCTAAGATGACTGTGAGCTCTTCTCTATTGTACTTAGAGTCTTCCCATGATGGACATCAATATGACATGATGCTCTTCTTTCTCTCGGCAGTTTAGAACACTCTTCGTGTTGTAGAACTCTCACTTCTACATAGTAGAACTCACACTTCTACGTCTCTCTTTTTCAGTTTTCCGAGTGTTCTTGGTGGATCATAGAGTGAGCCTTCGGACTCACTATCTCACATGGTTTAGATCAGTCCACCTTATCTACAACTTCGACATCTACAGCAACCTTTGATCTTTGAAGCTCTTTCTCATTTATACTTCTTCCCAATCCTTCCGTTGGAGAGTAGTCGTTGAAGGTAGACTGCTTGAGGTGACATGTCATACTTTTTCTTGACATGTCGAGTTGCTTGAGGTAGACTGTTTGATGTGACATGTCATACTTTTTTTGACGCTGTAGTCTACTGTTTCACCTACCCTGTCAGATGTATCACTTTAATGTCTTGGGCAGGTCGAAGACCTTATTTCCTCCTGATTTTTCGATTAGAGGTTGTCCTATTCCATCGATGCTCTCAATAAGCACTTGTCCGAATATTACCCTTCAGATTGAACCTTTTCCAATGCTTCAGTCTTCAGCTATTCGAACTCTACGATTCTGATGCACGTCTTTAAGGACGTGATTATAGTGTCTTGTTGAGTGTTGCTCATTGACTGGTTGAGTTAACACTACGATCTTGAAGAGTGTTGATTGGATCTTCAATGTAGAACACCTCTTCCTTGTATTGTGCAGTGCTTCAATACTTCTGTTTGCTTCTACTGTTCTCAGAGACTGATGGCCTAATTCCTTGCTCTGGTCCCCTTCTGAATATCAAGACACTTCAGATTTGTGGCGTGTCCCACTTGCTTTCTCCTTGTGATCTCCCGTTCACTTATCATCAATGAACTGACCCTGCACTTAATCACTTTAGCCTTGCTCTTCAGAAGCAGACCAGTATCTCGGTTCACCTTCCATCAGTTCCTTTTCTGTTTGGCAAATACTACGATATTGGTTGCTTCCAAGATCATTGTCTTCTATTCACTTGATAGCTACGGCATTAGCTGACTTTCCTTAGTCAGCTTCTGAACTCTTATTTGGATCTCCTTGAGGAAGACTTCATCATGAATGACCTTACAAATCAATCTTGATGCTGATTGGGTTGGTTCTTAGATCTTCTGTTAGCCTGCATGCCATTCGTTGAGTGCTCTCTGATTTCCTTGGATGTAGCTTACAGCTTGAACCAGAGGCTTCGTTCCTTTGGATATTCTGGAAGTGCTCATTTGTTGAGAACCGTGTATGCTCTATGATTCAAACTTGGCATTGTGAGAACTTCTGTTGAGGTCGTAGTTCTGCACTCTATGATTCAGCTTTGGTTTGTGCAGACACTATGATCCTGAGATCAGATCTTGACACTCTACGATTTCTGCCTTGGGCTTTTTGTCTTCATATGATCTTGCTCAACTGCGATCTCTGCATGTAGTCATAGGACTCTACGAACACAGAGTGTGGTTTACTATCTTAACTTGGCTTCGGCAAATGGCCGGTCAGCTCGTAGGCAGGCTATCTCTATGATTCTGAACATGACTTCCTCAGCACACTACGATCCTGAGGAAGCTCTACTCGACACACTACGATCCTTCTTCATTTCCTCTGGAAGTCTACGAACTCCAAGATCTACTATCTTACATACTTCTATTCTGCCTCGATAGCTCTCGAGTTAGCCTTCACTCTCATGGCAGACTACGACTTCTGGTGCAGTGATCGATGATCAAACAAGCCTATCCATTACATCATAAGATCAACCTAACAAACTTGATCTTCCTATATTTATAGTCCTTGTGCATCATTTCTTTTTAAGGACTTTACAAAGCTGTTTTGCTTATGTAGATCAACCTAACATATTTGATTAATTCATTCTAAGTCCTTGTACATATATTTCTATTATTTATCAAAGGACTTTACAGCTTTTCTTAATGTAAACATACTTGCATATTCATTCATGTATATATATCATAATCAAATCATATATTAAATAGGAATATCATTCACATGTTTATTCCTGACAAACTCATTCGTTACATTCTGCCCTACTTACAAAGATTCTGTCCCCAGAATCAAAGACAAAGATTAAACAAATAACTCAGGGTACTCTTTCATCATTTTCTCTTCGAGTTCCCATGTGGCTTGTTCAGCATTGTGATTCCTCCATATCACCTTCATAGAAGGTATCACCTTATTCCCGAGCACTTGTTCTTTCCTGTCGACTATCTGGATAGGAATCTCTTCATAAGACAAATCTTTCTCGAACTTCAATGGTTCTTACTCGATCACGTGCTTGTAATCGGGTTTAAATGGTTGTAACACCAAAATATGAAAAACGTTGTGAATGTTTTCCAACTTTGGAGGTAGAGCTACCCTGTAAGCCACCTCTCCAACTCTTCGTAGCACTTCGAATGGTCCAATAAACCTCGGTCTTAGCTTTCCCTTTTTACCGAAACGAATTTTCCATTCCAAGGAGAAACTTTTAGGAATATATAATTTCCTACGTCGAATGCACGATCCTGTCTGTGTTGATCAACATACTTCTTTTGTCGGTCTTGAGCTGCCACCAATCTTATCCTGATGAGTTTGATAACCTCAACAGTTTGTTGTACCAGTTCTGGTCCTAGCAGTTGTCATTCACCGACTTCATCCCAGCACAGTGGAGTTCTGCACTTCATGCCGTATAATGCTTCGTAAGACGGCATACCGATGCTTGCGTGGTAACTATTGTTGTAGGAAAATTCCACCAACGGTAAATGTTCTTCCCAGCTACCTTTGAAATCCTTGACGCATGTTCTCAGCATAGCTTCCAATGTCTTGATCGTTCGTTCGCTTTGGCCATCTGTTTGTGGATGATAAGCCGTACCCATTCGCAACTACGTTCCCATGCATTCTTGTAGTCTCTTCCATAAGTTTGACATGAATCGCGGATCTCTGTTGAACACAATTGACACTGGAATCTCGTGTCCCGAAACGATCTCTTTAACGTACAACCTTGCTAACTGATCAAGATTGAACCTAATCTTTATTGGTAAAAAGTGTACTGATTTCGTCAGTCTATCCACTATCACCCAAATCACATCGCATCCTCTCTGAGTAGTTGGAAGACCCACCACAAAATCCATTGTGATGTGTTCCCACTTCCATTCTGGTATTTCTAACGGTTGAAGTAATCCGCTTGGTCTTTGATGTTCGGCCTTTACTCCTTGACATGTTAAACATTTTGCCACGCATTTTTCAATGTCTCTTTTCATTTTTGGCCACCAAAAATGTCGGCATAAATCTTGATACATCTTATTACTTCCTGGATGAATCGAATATCTCGAGGTATGAGCTTCGGTCAAAATTTCGTCTTTCAGTTCTGGTGTTGCTGGAATCCAGATTCTTCCCTCGAACCGTAGTAATCCCTCGGTATCGATCTTGTATTTCACATCACTACCCTCAACCATTTTCTCTTTGATCTTCTCACATTCTTCATCTTGTAGTTGAGCGTTCTTCACCTTGTCTACTAAAGTTGGACCAGCTTCTATCTGGAATAGTTGTTCATCCGATTCTTGTGGAAATTTAATTTCCAGCTCTAACCTTTCCATTACCGAAATGAGGTCCTCCTGAGTAGTTAGCAAAATCAAATTTTCACGACATTTCCTGCTTAATTTCCAGCTCTAACCTTTCCATCTCGCAATCGTAATCCTTTATCAATTCCATCCATCTTCTCTGACACATGTTTAGGTCCTTTTGAGTGAAAATATACTACAGACTCTTATGATCTGTGTAAATCTCACACTTCTCTCCATACAGATAGTGTCTCCATATCTTAAGAGCAAATACTACTTCATCCAATTCTAAATCATGAGTCGGATACCCTTTCTCATAATCCTTCAGCTGTCTTGATGCATAGGCAATACCTTTGCCGTTCTGCATAAGAACACAACCCAATCCTTTATGTGAGGCATCACTATACACCACAAAATTTCTTGTATTATCCGGTAGTGTTAACACAGGTGCCACACTTAGCTTCTTCTTCAAGTCCTGGAAACTCTTTTCACATTTCTCCGTCCAAACAAATTTCACAGCTTTCCTTGTCAAATTTTTTAACGGAGTGGCTAGCTTGGAAAAATCTTCTATAAATCTTCTATAATAACCGGCCAGTCCCAAGAAACTCCTCACTTCCAAAGGTTTCCTTAGTTTTTCCCAATTGATTACAGCTTCCACTTTTGATGGGTCCACTAAAATCCCATCTTTGTCAATCACATGACCCAAAAATTATACTCGATCAAGCCAAAATTTGCACTTATAGAATTTTGCATATAACTTCTCCTTTCTCAGTGTTTCCAATGTCAAACGCAAATGTTCTACGTGTTCTTCTTTAGTTTTGGAATACAACAGAATGTTGTCAATAAATACCACTACGAACTTGTCTAAAAATGGTTGAAACACCGTGTTCATCAAATCCATTAACCCAACAAGGGCATTTGTCAAACCAAAAGACATCACCAGAAACTCCTAATGTCTATACCGAGTTCTGAATGCCGTTCTTAGTATATCCTCCTTCCTTACCTTCAATTTGTGATACCCACTTCTCAAATCTATTTTCGAGAAATATTTAGCACCCTTCAACTGATCAAACAAGTAATCTATTCTAGGAAATGGATGTTGGGTTTCGGCAAAGAAAACGCACAGCAGAAATTAAAATTTTAAAGCAATTTCCGAAACCGTAAAACAAGATCCATGCGAAAAATAATTAATTCAGAGGTTTGAAATTATACCGATTGTTAAAGCTAGAATCGATGCGGTAGAATCTCCAAAACAATTCAAACAGACTGCGTCTCTATGGTATCCACACGAACGCTCCACACGAATCGTCCTACGATCTGCAGATGAAGGAATCGTGGTACTAGCCACCAAGGATGAGGATTTTCGGAACTGTTTCTCTAGTCTCTCTCTAAGAGCGGCTAGGGTTTTTGTTTTGATTAACTTTCCAAAGACACTGATATATCATATATATAGCAATAAATCGGAATTAATCAAAACCCTAATCTAATTAAAATAAAATCTGAATTTATATATATATATATATTATATCTTAATTAAGTCTTACTTAATTAATATATATATATACATATATAAAGCATCCTTTTAATTTAAATTCGTGATTTAAATACTATCAATCATATTGATATATTTAAATCCTTACAATTTAAATTAATTCTCTTTTAATAACGTTATTTGTGTGTGACCCTATATGTTATTATTACGTTGGCAATAATTTTAAAATCATATTATAAAATCATAAACAGTGAGCGGCATCTAGTAATGCATCACTGCTACCCAAGTAATAATAAGATCGATGATTCGATGCAACCTTTTCGTGACCAATGTTTCAATGTAATTTAATCCTTTTAACCTTAATATCCTAGATTAAACTCGAGTCATGGAATGTGTCATATTCGTCATAATTTAATCTGAGTTTTCTTGATCAATGAGTAGACTATATGAAACAAATCAGTATTTGAGCATGGCCATGCATTTCATAGTCCCACTCAATCAAGAGGCCTATGGATATCACCCATAATATATAGGATGGTTAAATTCCATCTAGATCACTCATATTTCTCACACGATTGATGATGAACCCAATAATCACCTTTATAGTCCACCCTATTAAAGATGACATTTGATGATATCAAAGTACATAAATTCTCGTGTAGTAATATAGCAATTTCAGGTCGGAGGACCATTATATCATTGTCACTATGAGAATTACTAATGACACTTCGCATAATGCTCCATATAGAATTCTCATGGTGGGTCTGTCCAGTACATCGTTCTCTAACATGTACCTATGCATTGACTTAATATATCATATATTTATGACCAATGAGATTTGGTCATTAGTCAATCCATATACTAGTCTCAATGCATCATTTTTGTCCCATCAATAATGATACTCGACTAGGGACATTTAAGAACAATGATACTAATTGTAATTATAATCTCATGTTCAAGTCACATACTTAAAACTATATAATTTGTATCACTATTCTAAGGTATTTTATTATGTTAACAATTATATTACGCAGTAAATAAAACCATAATAAAATCATTTATTTATTCAATCAAATATAATATCAAAACGTTAAGCAATTATATCAAATAATTGGCCTCTAGGGCATAAACTCTAACAGTCTCCCACTTGCACCAGAGCCAATCACTCATATATCTAATACCCATGGAACTAGTGTGACCGTCGTGCTTCTGCTGCGACAAAGCCTTGGTCAGTGGATCTGCAATATTATTATATATTGGCACTCTTCCTATATGTACATCTCCTCTATCAATGTTTTTACGGATGAGATAGTACCGCCTAAGTATATGCTTGGATCGTTGGTGAGATCTGGGTTCCTTAGCCTGTGCAATGGCTCCATTATTATCACAGTATAGAGCAACCGGATCAACAATGGTTGGAACAACACCAAGTTCAGTGATGAACTTTTTAATCCATACAGCCTCCTTGGCTGCACTAGAAGCAGCAATATACTCAGCCTCTATTGTAGAATCAACTACTGTCTCTTGCTTCAAACTTTTCCAGCTAACAACACCACCATTAAGGCAAAACACAAAACCTGACTGAGACTTATAGACATCATTGTCAGTCTGGAAACTAGCATCTGTGTAACCCTTTACTGTCAGTTCGTCTTCACCTCCATATAGCAAGAATGAATCCTTAGTCCTTTTCAGGTACTTGAGGATATTCTTGACTGCTGTCCAGTGACCTTCACCTGGATTCGACTGGTATCTGTTTGTCATGCTCAAAGCATACGAGACATCCGAACGAGTACATATAATTGCATACATGATAGATCCAATTGCCGAAGCATAAGGGATCTTTCTCATAGGCTCCTCATCATCTTGTGATTTAGGACATTGGGCCTTAGAGATCTTTACACCATGAGTCACGGGTAAGTTTCCTCTTTTTGCCTCTTGCATGCTGAACTGTTTCAACACTTTATCAATATATGTACTTTGACTTAGGCCGAGCATTTTTCTCGATCTATCTCTATAGATCCTGATACCTAAAATGTAGGCAGCATCGCCCAAACCTTTCATGGAGAAACATTTTCCTAACCATGTTTTTACGGCCTGTAAGGAAGGAATGTCATTCCCAATAATTAATATGTCATCGACATATAGTACTAGGAATACAATGTGACTCCTACTAACCTTCTTATATACACAAGGTTTATCTTCATTTTTAATAAAGACAAATTCTTTGACTGCTTTATCAAATCGAAGATTCCAACTCTGAGAGGCTTGCTTCAATCCATAAATGTATCGTTGCAGCTTACATACCTTTCCAGCATCCTTTGGAGTGACAAAACCCTCAGGTTGTGTCATATACACATCTTCAAGGAGATTTCCGTTAAGGAAAGTAGTTTTGACATCCATCTGCCAGAATTCGTAATCATAAAAAGCTGTAATAGCAAGTAAGATCCTGATAGATTTAACCATTGCCACTGGAGAGAAGGTTTCATCATAGTCAACACCTTGAATTTGTATGAAACCATTTGCTACCAGTCAGCCTTTATAGGTTTGTACATTATCATCCATGTCGGTTTTCTTCTTGAAAACCCACTTGCACCCGATTGGTTTTACCCCTTCGGGTGGATCAACCAGAGTCCATACTTGGTTAGTATACATGGAGCCCATCTCAGATTTCATGGCTTCAAGCCATTTCTCAGAATCTGGTCCATTCATAGCTTCTTGGTAGGAAGCAGGCTCATCTTGATCTATGAGCATCAAATCGCCGTTTTGAGTCATAAGATATCCAAAATATCTCTCAGGCTCTTGGCGTGTCCTACCAGATCTATGAATGCCTTGTGTAATTTGAGCAGGTTCACTTTCCACAATATGTTGCGGTTCCTGCTAACGTTCCAACTCAAGTTCAATGATATTTTGTGGTTCTCGAATTTCTTCGACTTCTATTTTCCTCCCACTGTTTCCTTTAGAGACAAATTATCTTTCTAGAAAAATACCAGTTCGAGCAACAACCACTTTGTTCTCAGAAGGTTTGTAGAAATAATACTCTTTTGTTTCTTTTGGGTATCCCACAAAATTACATTTGTCAGATTTGGGTCTGAGCTTGTCAGAATCCAGACATTTTACGAACGCTTCGCAACCCCAAATCTTCATGAACGACATACTAGGACGTTTCCCAGTGCAAATTTCATATGGTGTCTTCTGAACCGTCTTTATAGGAACACGGTTAAGTATGAATGTAGCTGTCTCTAGCGCATGACCCCAGAAGCTTATTGGAAGATCTCCATGACTCATCATTGATCGTACCATGTCCAACAAGGTTTGATTCCTCCTCTCAGATACACCATTCCATTGTGGTGTTCCAGGTGGAGTGAGCTGTGATATAATACCGCACTCTTTTAGAAGGTCATCAAAGTCTTGGCTTAAGTATTCACCTCCTCGATCGGATTGAAGGGCTTTTATGCTTTTGACAAATTGGTTTTGAACTTCATTCTTGAATTCCTTGAACTTTTCAAAGGATTCAGATTTGTGTCTCATAAGATACACATATCCATATCTACTAAAGTTGTCAGTAAATGTAATCAAGTAATAAAACCTACCTCTTGCTAAAGAACTCATGGGTCCACATACATCACTATGTATAAGTCCCAATACATCGCTAGCCCGTTCACTGTGTCCAGTGAAAGGGGCTTTAGTCATTTTGCCTAAAAAACAAGACTCGGTTTTCTCATATGATTCAAAATAAAATGAATCCAAGAACCCATCTCTATGGAGTTTGGATATGCGTTTCTCATTTATATGGCCTAAACGACAATGCCAGAGATATATTGGATTTGAATCATTTGATTTAAATCATTTCGGATGACCCCTTGATGAACTGCCTTTAAGATCATTCTCCTTGATACTTGATGGCTGCACATGATTTGCTTCTAAGATGACTTTAAGCTCTTCTGTTGGGTACTTAGAAGCTTTCTCATGCTTAACACCAAGACGGAATTTGTGATCTCCCTTCTTGCTACTTGATGCCTTCTCATGATGGACTTGTTAAGAAGACTGTGAGCTCTTCTCTATTGTACTTAGAGTCTTCCCATGACGGACGTCAAGATGACATGATGCTCTTCTTTCTCTCGGCAGTTTAGAACACTCTTCGTGTTGTAGAACTCTCACTTCTACATAGTAGAACTCACACTTCTACTTCTCTCTTTTTCAGTCTTCCGAGTGTTCTTGGTGGATCATAGAGTGAGCCATCGGACTCACTATCTCACATGGTTTAGATCAGTCCACCTTATCTCCAACTTCAGCAACTCCAGCAACCTTTGATCTTTGAAGCTCTTTCTCATTTATACTTCTTCCCAATCCTTCCGTTGGAGAGTAGTCATTGAAGGTAGACTGCTTGAGGTGACATGTCATACTTTTTTTTGACATGTCGAGTTGCTTGAGGTAGACTGCTTAATGTGACATGTCATACTTTTTTTGACACTGTAGTCTACTATTTCACATACCATGTCAGATGTATCACTCTAATGTCTTGGGCAGGTCGAAGACCTTATTTCCTTCTGATTTCTCAATTAGAGGTTGTCCTATTGCATCGATGCTCTCAATAAGCACTTGTCCGAATATTACCCTTCAAATTGAACCTTTTCCAATGCTTCAGTCTTCAGCTATTCGAACTCTACGATTCTGATGCACGTCTTCAAGGACCTGATCGTAGTGTCTTGTTGAGTGTTGCTCATTGACTGGTTGAGTTAACACTAAGATCTTGAAGAGTGTTGATTGAATCTTCAATGTAGAACACCTCTTCCTTGTTTTGTGCAGTGCTTCAATACTTCTGTTTGCTTCTACTATTCTCAGAGACTAATGGCCTAATTCCTTGCTCTAGTCCCCTTCTGAATATCAAGACACTTCAGATTTGTGTCGCGTCCAGCTTGCTTTCTCCTTGTGATCTCCCGTTCACTTATCATCAATGAACTGACCCTGCACTTAATCACTTTAGCCTTGCTCTTCAGAAGCAGACCAGTATCTCGGTTCACCTTCCATCAGTTCCTTCTCTGTTTGGCAAATACTACGATATTGGTTGCTTCCAAGATCATTGTCTTCTATTCACTTGATAGCTACTGCATTAGCTGACTTTCCTTAGTCAGCTTCTGAAGTCTTCTTTGGATCTCCTTGTGGAAGACTTCATCATGAATGACCTTACAAATCAATCTTGATGCTGATTGGGTTGGTGCTTAGATCTTCTGTTAGCCTGCATGCCATTCGTTGAGTGCTCTCTGATTTCCTTGGATGAGCTTACAGCTTGAACCAGAGGCTTCGTTCCTTTGGATATTCTGGAAGTGCTCATTTGTTGAGAACCGTGTATGCTCTATGATTCAACCTTGGCATTGTGAGAACTTCTGTTGAGGTCGTAGTTCTGCACTCTATGATTCAGCTTTGGTTTGTGCAGACACTATGATCCTGAGATCAGATCTTGACACTCTATGATTTCTGCCTTGGACTTGTTGTCTTCATCTGATCTTGCTCAACTGCGATCTCTGTATGTAGTCATAGGACTCTACGAACTCAGAGTGTGGTTTACTATCTTAACTTGGCTTCGGCAGATGACCGGTCAGCTCGTAAGTATGCTATCTCTATGATTCTGAACATGACTTCCTCAGCACACTACGATCCTGAGGAAGCTCTACTCGACACACTAGGATCCTTCTTCATTTCCCCTGGAAGTCTACAAACTCCAAGATCTACTATCTTGCATACTCCTATTCTGCCTCGATAGCTCTCGAGTTAGCCTTGACTCTCCTGGCAGACTACGACTTCTGGTGCAGTGCTCGACGATCAGACAAGCCTATCCATTACATCATAAGATCAACCTAACAAGCTTGATCTTCCTATATTTATAGTCCTTGTGCATCATTTCTTTTTAAGGACTTTACAAAGCTGTTTTGCTTATGTAGGATCAACCTAACATATTTGATCAATTCATTCTAAGTCCTTGTACATATATTTCTATTATCTATCAAAGGACTTTACAGCTTTTCTTAATGTAAACATACTTGCATATTCATTCATGTATATATATCATAATCAAATCATATATTAAATAGGAATATCATTCACATGTTTATTCCTGACAAACTCATTCATTACATTCTGCCCTACTTACAAAGATTCTGTCCCTAGAATCAAAGACAAAGATTAAACAAATAACTCAGGGTACTCTTTCATCATTTTCTCTTCGAGTTCCCATGTGGCTTGTTCAGCATTGTGATTCCTCCATATCACCTTCATAGAAGGTATCACCTTATTCCCGAGCACTTGTTCTTTCCTGTCGACTATCTGGATAGGAATCTCTTCATAAGACAAATCTTTCTCGAACTTCAATGGTTCTTACTCGATCACGTGCTTGTAATCGGGTTTAAACGGTTGTAACACCAAAATATGAAAAACGTTGTGAATGTTTTCCAACTTTGGAGGTAGAGCTACCCCGTAAGCCACCTCTCCAACTCTTCGTAGCACTTCGAATGGTCCAATAAACCTCGGTCTTAGCTTTCCCTTTTTACCGAAATGAATTTTCCCATTCCAAGGAGAAACTTTTAGGAATATATAATTTCCTACGTCGAATGCACGATCCTGTCTGTGTTGATCAACATACTTCTTTTGTCGGTCTTGAGCTGCTACCAATCTTATCCTGATGAGTTTGATAACCTCAACAGTTTGTTGTACCAGTTCTGGTCCTAGCAGTTGTCGTTCACCGACTTCATCCCAGCACAGTGGAGTTCTGCACTTCATGCCGTATAATGCTTCGTAAGACGGCATACCGATGCTTGCGTGGTAACTATTGTTGTAGGAAAATTCCACCAACGGTAAATGTTCTTCCCAGCTACCTTTGGAATCCTTGACGCATGTTCTCAGCATAGCTTCCAATGTCTTGATCGTTCGTTCGCTTTGGCCATCTGTTTGTGGATGATAAGCCGTACCCATTCGCAACTACGTTCCCATGCATTCTTGTAGTCTCTTCCATAAGTTTGACATGAATCGCGGATCTCTGTTGAACACAATTGACACTGGAATCTCGTGTCCCGAAACGATCTCTTTAACGTACAACCTTGCTAACTGATCAAGATTGAACCTAATCTTTATTGGTAAAAAGTGTACTGATTTCGTCAGTCTATCCACTATCACCCAAATCACATCGCATCCTCTCTGAGTAGTTGGAAGACCCACCACAAAATCCATTGTGATGTGTTCCCACTTCCATTCTAGTATTTCTAACGGTTGAAGTAATCCGCTTGGTCTTTGATGTTCGGCCTTTACTCCTTGACATGTTAAACATTTTGCCACGCATTTTGCAATGTCTCTTTTCATTTTTGGCCACCAAAAATGTCGGCATAAATCTTGATACATCTTATTACTTCCTGGATGAATCGAATATCTCGAGGTATGAGCTTCGGTCAAAATTTCGTCTTTCAGTTCTGGTGTTGCTGGAATCCAGATTCTTCCCTCGAACCGTAGTAATCCCTCGGTATCGATCTTGTATTTCGCATCACTACCCTCAACCATTTTCTCTTTGATCTTCTCACATTCTTCATCTTGTAGTTGAGCGTTCTTCACCTTGTCTACTAAAGTTGGACCAACTTCTATCTGGAATAGTTGTTCATCCGATTCTTGTGGAAATTTAATTTCCAGCTCTAACCTTTCCATTACCGAAATGAGGTCCTCCTGAGTAGTTAGCAAAATCAACTTTTCACGACCTTTCCTGCTTAATTTCCAGCTCTAACCTTTCCATCTCGCAATCGTAATCCTTTATCAATTCCATCCATCTTCTCTGACGCATGTTTAGGTCCTTTTGAGTGAAAATATACTTCAGACTCTTATGATCTGTGTAAATCTCACACTTCTCTCCATACAGATAGTGTCTCCATATCTTAAGAGCAAATACTACTTCATCCAATTCTAAATCATGAGTCGGATACCCTTTCTCATAATCCTTCAGCTGTCTTGATGCATAGGCAATACCTTTGCCGTTCTGCATAAGAACACAACCCAATCCTTTATGTGAGGCATCACTATACACCACAAAATTTCTTGTATTATCCGGTAGTGTTAACACAGGTGCCACACTTAGCTTTTTCTTCAAGTCCTGGAAACTCTTTTCACATTTCTCCGTCCAAACAAATTTCACAGCTTTCCTTGTCAAATTTTTTAACGGAGTGGCTAGCTTGGAAAAATCTTCTATAAATCTTCTATAATAACCGGCCAGTCCCAAGAAACTCCTCACCTCCAAAGGTTTCCTTAGTTTTTCCCAATTGATTACAGCTTCCACTTTTGATGGGTCCACTAAAATCCCATCTTTGTCAATCACATGACCCAAAAATTATACTCGATCAAGCCAAAATTTGCACTTATAGAATTTTGCATATAACTTCTCCTTTCTCAGTGTTTCCAATGTCAAACGCAAATGTTCTACGTGTTCTTCTTTAGTTTTGGAATACAACAGAATGTTGTCAATAAATACCACTACGAACTTGTCTAAAAATGGTTTAAACACCGTGTTCATCAAATCCATTAACGCAACAAGGGCATTTGTCGAACCAAAAGACATCACCAGAAACTCCTAATGTCTATTCCGAGTTCTGAATGCCGTTCTTGGTATATCCTCCTTCCTTACCTTCAATTTGTGATACCCACTTCTCAAATCTATTTTCGAGAAATATTTAGCACCCTTCAACTGATCAAACAAGTAATCTATTCTAGGAAATGGATGTTGGGTTTCGGCAAAGAAAACGCACAGCAGAAATTAAAATTTTAAAGCAATTTCCGAAACCGTAAAACAGGATCCATGCGAAAAATAATTAATTCAGAGGTTTGAAATTATACCGATTGTTAAAGCTAGAATCGATGCGGTAGAATTTCCAACACAATTCAAACGGACTGCGTCTCTATGGTATCCACACGAACGCTCCACACGAATCGTCCTACGATCTGCAGATGAAGGAATCGCGGTACTAGCCACCAAGGATGAGGATTTTCAGAACTGTTTTCTCTAGTCTCTCTCTAAGAGCGGCTAGGGTTTTTGTTTTGATTAACTTTGCAAAGACGCTGATATATCATATATATAGCAATAAATCGGAATTAATCAAAACCCTAATCTAATTAAAATAAAATCCGAATATATATATATATATATATATATATATATATATATATATATATATTATATCTTAATTAAGTCTTACTTAATTAATATATACATATACGTATATAAAGCATCCTTTTAATTTAAATTCGTGATTTAAATACTATCAATCATATTGATATATTTAAATCCTTACAATTTAAATTAATTCTCTTTTAATAACGTTATTTGTGTGTGACCCTATAGGTTATTGTTACGTTGGCAATAATTTTAAAATCATATTATAAAATTATAAACAGTGAGCGGCATCTAGTAATGCATCACTGCTACCCAAGTAATAATAAGATCGATGATTCGATGCAACCTTTTCGTGACCAATGTTTCAATGTAATTTAATCCTTTTAACCTTAATATCCTAGATTAAACTCGAGTCATGCAATGTGTCATATTCGTCATAATTTAATCTGAGTTTTCTTGATCAACGAGTAGACTATATGAAACAAATCAGTATTTGAGCATGGCCATGCATTTCATAGTCCTACTCAATCAAGAGGCCTATGGATATAACCCATAATATATAGGATGGTTAAATTCCATCTAGATCACTCATATTTCTCACACGATTCATGATGAACCCAATAATCACCTTTATAGTCCACCCTATTAAAGATGACATTTGATGATATCAAAGTACATAAATTCTCGTGTAGTAATATAGCAATTTCAGGTCGGAGGACCATTATATCATTGTCACTATGAGAATTACTAATGACAGTTCGCATAATGCTCCATATAGAATTCTCATGGTGGGTTTGTCCAGTACATCGTTCTCTAACATGTACCTATGCATTGACTTAATATCTCATATATTTATGACCAATGAGATTTGTTCATTAGTCAATCCACATACTAGTCTCAATGCATCTTTTTTGTCCCATCAATAATGATCCTCGACTAGGGACATTTAAGAACAATGATAGTAATTGTAATTATAATCAATTGGGAACAACCAAGGACACCTTCGGAGGTGAGGAGTTTCTTGGGACTGGCTTGTTATTATAGAAGATTTATACAATATTATTCCAAGATAGCCACTCCGTTAACAAATTTGACACGGAAAGTTGTGAAATTCATTTTGAAGGAGAAATTTTAAGAGAGCTTCCAAGATTTGAAGAAGAAGCTAAGTGTGGCACCTGTGTTAACCCTGTCGGATAATACAGGAAATTTTGTGGTGTATAGTGATGCTTCACACAAAGGATTGGGTTGTGTTCTTATCCAAAACGACAAAGTTATTGCCTATGCATCAAGACAACTAAAGGATTATGAGAAAGGTTATCCGTCTCATGATTTGGAATTGTCTGCAGTAGTATTTGCTCTCAAGATATGGAGACACTATCTATATGGAGAGAAATGTGAGATCTACACAGACCACAAAAGGTTGAAGTATATTTTCACTAAGAAGGACCTGAATATGCATTAGAGAAGATGGATGGAATTGATAAAGGATTACGATTGTGAGATCTTTTATCATCCGGGCAAAGTAAATGTGGTTACAGATGCGTTGAGCAGGAAAGGTCGGGAGAAGTTGATGCTGATAACAACTCAGGAAGAGCTCATTTCAGCAATGACAAAGTTGGAGCTGGAAATTAAATTTCCACAGGAATCCGACGAACGACTATTTCATTTAGAAGCAGGTCCAACTTTACTGGACAAGGTGAAAAACGCTCAGTTAGAAGATGAAGAATGTGGAAAGATAAAAGAGAATATTGGTGACGGTAGCGATACGAAATACAAGGTCGATACCAAAGTATTAATACGGTACGAGGGAATCTGGGTTCCAGTAACACCAGAACTGAAAGGTAAAATCTTGATTGAAGCTCATAGCTCAAGATATTCGATTCATCCAGGAAGCACGAAGATGTATCAAGATTTACGCAGACATTTTTAGTGGCCGAATATGAAAACGGATGTTGCAGAATGCGTGGCTAAATGTTTGAAATGTCAAAGAGTAAAAGCCGAACATCAAAGACTCAGTGGATTACTTCAACCGTTGGAAATACCAGAATGGAAGTGGGAACACATCACGATGGATTTTGTGGTGGGTCTTCCAACTACTCAGAGAGGATGCAATGCAATTTGGGTGATAGTGGACAGACTAACGAAATCAGCGCATTTTTACCAATAAAGATTAGGTTCAATCTTTATCAGTTGGCAAGATTGTACATCAAAGAGATCGTTTTGAGACATGGAGTGCCAGTGTCAATTGTGTCCGATAGAGACCTGCGATTCACTTTAAATTTCTGGAAGAGACTACAAGAATGCATGGAATAACAACAGTTCTCTTCATATAACACCCATTACTTTAGTAGGAGATTGAATACTGCAGTAGTGTAGTAACAAAATACTCTTCTTCTTTCTCTCTATACTTTCTCTCTCTATAGCTTGAATGAATTCATGAAAAATAATGAAGCACTAGGCCTCTATTTATAGAAGATTTCTACCTTAACACTTGCCATGTGAAAAGAAAAGTGGTTTGACGCCTGTAATGTGAAACGACAATTGGTTCGACGCCTGTAATGTGAAACGACAAGTGGTTCGACGCCTGTAATATGAAACGGCAAGTGGTTCGACGTCTGGTAAAGGTAATTCCTATTAACGAAGGTAATTACTATTGACGAAGGTAATTACTATTGGCGAAGGTAATTACTATTGACGAAGGGAATCTTAGATGATGACATATGGCCCCACATAAAATAACCAAACTTACCACAAACATCTCATAACAGACTCTTTATATACATCAAGGATTGAATAAATATTACCACAAATCATTTTATTTTTAATTAACACATATTTAATCTTTCAACAATTATTAATCATTTATAACTTTTTATCTCAATTATTGATTTAATAATATAACATATTATATAGATGATACTGTGACAATAATTGAATCAATAATAGAAGAGATATGATGTAGCAATTACTGTAGCAATAATTGAGTATAGCTGAGTGACTTCTCACGTAAGCATCAATAATCAATACCGTGTGCTACTATGCAACCACGCGTATTACAGTACTTTTACTACCGGGTAGTTCAACAGCTTTAACGGTAACTCCTCCGCCGTTATTTTTATAGAAAGATAATTTTGTCATTTTCTAACTACGACAATACTTCCGTTGTGGGGTCCACCAATGATTGAGCCGTCGTACGAATATTCCTCGACAAAAAGAATATTACCCGACCAAATGAATATTTTATAACAACTTGCTTACTTTGCAAAATTTATAAATATTACCCACAACTATTATATCAATTTTACTCCATAATATTCAAAAATAATATTTATAGAAAATTCATCTTTATTTATAAAAGTTGGGGTCTTACAACCACCCCTTCTTATGAAATTTCGCCCTCGAAATTAGGGTACGTACCTGGTATGTCCAAGAGGTAAGGATACCTTTGACTTGAGGTATAACCTTGGAGCGTAGAATATGTTCCTTCTTATCCAAGATTTTAACAGGAACCTCTTCATACGTTAAATCTTCCTCTATTTCGTCCGGTTCTAACTCAATAATGTGGTTTGGGTTTTTCACATATTTACGTAACATGGATATGTGAAAAACGTTATGAACACGAGACATACTTGGCGGTAACGCAAGTCTATACGCCATATTTCCTACTCGATCGAGGTTTAAAATTGGGCCAATGAATCAAGGGTTGAGCTTTCCTCTCTTTCCAAATCTTGTAACTCCTTTCCAAGGAGCAACACGTAACAACACATGATCTCCAATATCGAATTCTACGTCATTTCGATGAAGATCATCATAACTCTTTTGTCGATCTTGTGAGGTTCTTATACGTTGTCGGATCGTTTGTATCTTTTCAATAGTCATACGCACCAACTCCGGTCCCAATAATGTTGCTTCACCCACCTCATCCCAGCATACTGGAGAACGACACTTTCTTCCATACAACGCCTAAATTAGAGCCATGCCAATACTTACTTGATAACTGTTGTTATAGAAAAACTCCACCAATGACAGGAACTTATCCCAACTTCCCTTGAAGTCAAGGATATGGAGTCTTAATAGATCTTCAAGAGTTTGAACGGTCCTCTCCGACTGCCCGTCCGTCTGAGGATGATATGCCGAGCTAAATCGTAAATCCTTGCCCATAGCTTTTTGCAAACTAACCCAAAATCTTGAAGTGAATCATGGGTCTCGATTAGAGACTATGGATACTGGCATACCATGAAGTCTTACAATCTCGTTTATGTACGTACAAGCAAGACGTTCAAGTATATAAGTTTTTTGTATAGGTAGGAAATGAGCAGACTTGGTCAATCTATCAACAATGACCCAAATTGCACCTATGCCTTGAGAAACCTTGGGAAGACCAGTAATGAAATCCATAGTAATGTGCTCCTACTTTCATTCTGGAATTTCAAGTGGTTGCAATGGACCTTTTGGTACTTGATGCTCTGCCTTGACTCGTTGGCAAGTTAAACACCTTGAGATAAACTCTGCTATCTCTGTCTTCATATTGCTCCACCAAAATGTATGTCGAAGATCACGATACATTTTGGTACTCCCAGGATGGATTGCAAACGGTGTGTTGTCCGCCTCCATCATGATTTTATACTTTAAATCAGGGTCGTTAGGAACACAAAGTCTGGAGTTGACTCAAAGTATTCCTTCTTCATCCATTCTTGCTTCCGACATAGCACCTTCTTGCACTTTCTTCTTAATACGCATTAGCTCCAGGTATGTAGCTTGAGCAGCTTTAACTTTATCGATTAAAGTCGGTTCTACTCGTATGTTTGACATCATCATGTGGGTCCCTGGATTCTTTATCTCTAACACCATCCTTTGCAAGTCATACAAAATAGGCCTTTGCGTTGACAATATTGCACTCGTACCCGCATATGATCTTCTACTCAGTGCGTCAGCTACCACGTTCATTTTTCCAGGATGGTACTGGATGATATGATCATAATCTTTCAATAGTTCAAGCCAACATCGTTATCACATGTTGAGTCCTTTTGAGTGAAGAAATATTTGAGGCTTTTATGATCCGTAAAGATTTCCACATTCTTCCATACAAGTAATGCCTCTAAATTTTAAGTGCAAAAACGACAGCTGCCAACTCTAGATCATGAGTATGATAATTTCTCTCACATTCTTTGAGTTTTTATGAGGCATAGGCTATGACTTTCCCATGTTGTATGAGAACACATCATAACTATTTGCCTGAAGAATCACTATAGATGACAAATCCCTCCGAACCAGAGGGTATTGTCAGAACAGGTGCTGAAATGAGTCTCCTTTTGAGTTCTTGAAAACGCTTCACATATTCCTCGCTCCAACCAAACTTTGTATCTTTCTGAGTCAGCTGAGTTAATGGAGTAGCAATTCGAGAAAATCCTTCCACAAATCTCCGATAATAACCAGCTAAATCGAGAAAGCTACGTACTTCGGTCACTAATTTGGGTTGCTCCTAGCTTTGAATAGCTTCAATCTTTGCCGGGTCAATGGATATTCCATGACTTGATACTACGTGCCCAAGGAATGCTACTTCCTCAAGCCAGAACTCGCATTTCTTTAACTTAGCATAAAGCTTATATTCACGAAACTTTTTGAGTATCAGCCTCAAGTGTTGCTCATTATCTTCACGGCTTTTGGAATAAATAAGGATGTCATCAATAAAGACGACCACAAAGTGATCCAAATATTCCTTGAATACTCGGTTCATCGTATCCATGAAGGCATCATGAGCATTAGTCAATCCAAAGGACATGATTAGGAATTCATAATTCCCGTACCGAGTTCTGAAAGCCATCTTTAGAATGTCATCGGTTCTAATCTTCAATTGGTGATATCCGGAACGGAGATCAATCTTTGAAAAGAATTTGGCTCCTTGCAACTGGTTAAACAGGTCATCAATATGTGGCAATGGATACCGATTTTTGATGGTGACATGATTCAACTCCCGATAATCAATATAAAGTCGCATACTTCCATCTTTCTTCTTCACGAATAGAACAAAAGCACCCCAAGGAAAAGTACTAGGACAAATAAAGCCAATGTCTAACAATTCCTGCAGTTGGGTATTTAACTTCTGAAGTTCAATAGGAGCTATTCGATATGGGGCTTTGGAAATGGGTTTTTTACCAGGTTCAAGGTCGATACAAAATTCAATTTCACGCTCTGGGGGTAGGCCAGGAAGTTCTTCAGGGAATACGTCAGGAAATTTATTAACAATAGAAATATCGTTCAAAACTGACATATTTTTGTTTAAATCTGTGAAATGAGCTAAGAAAGCTTGACATCCGTTTTTCAATAAACGAATAGCTTTATGGCTTGAGATGACCGTGATTGATTTTAATGGTTTGGTTGTTGAATTCGCATAATAGGTTGATTAGGAATATGAAAGCTAATAACCTTACGAAAATAATAAATTTTTGTATGATGAGTAGTTAACCAATCAATCCCTAGAATCACGTCAAATTCAAGTATTTTTAATGAAATAAGATCGACAGGTAATGTGAGGGTACCGATTTGAACCAAACAATACTTATAAAAAGTGGATGTAATGAAGGTTTCTCCTAACGGAGTTTCCACAGATAAGTCAAAGTCTAATTTCTCTGGAGTCAAATTTAATCGATGAGCGCAAGTAGGAGAAATAAAAGAATGGGTAGAACCGTTATCAAATAAAGTATAGACTTCGTTAGAGTTTATGATAAGCTTACTCGTGATGACCTCATTCGGGTTCCTTTCTTTCTGGGAGGTCACAACAAACACTCTCCCTTGCACTAACGGCTTTGACCTTTCTGGGACAGCCTTTGGTGCCTCCATCCTAGCTGAATTTGTCTTCGGTGAACGACAAAATTGGGCTAAGTGACCTTCTCTTCCACAATTATAACATACTTTGGACGACATCGCACAATTTAGGCTGATGTGTCCTTCCCCTCCGCATTTGAAGCATATGATAGGTGGTCTTTCTCCTTCCCTAACAACGGGTGCTGTTGCTGACGTCTTTCCATTATTGTTGAATCTCCTCTTCTTGAAATATCTATTCTTATTGTTTTGGCCCTGATTACCACCGAAGTGGTTACCATTTCTGGCCTGTTGATTCCCTCCACGCTTGTTGTCACCGCTTCGATGACTACTCTCGCTGGTATTATAATTTTGTCGGCTGCTCTCTTTTAGTTGCGTTTACTCGTTATTGTACTTCACTAACTGAGCCCTATTTACAACATCTGAATACAAACACAGTTATGAGAAATAAGATGTTGGCGTATCTCCGGCTTCAAACCTCTTAAAAACATTCGTGCCATTCTCTCTTCATTATCCACCAAGTGGGACGCAAACCGTGATAACTCCGCAAATTTTGCCTCGTATTGCGACACGGTCATATTGTTTTGTTCTAACTTGATAAACTCCACCTCCTTTATATGGCAAATACTTTCGGGAAAGTATTTATCGTTGAACAGCTCCTGGAACTTTTCCCAAGATATCTTTAGTACAACAGGTTGAGTACGTTTTACTGATTCCCACCAGTAATCTGCCTCTCCGCGCAACATAAATGCGGCAAAGGGAACCTTTTGCTCCTCGGAGCATAACAAGACATCATATATCTTGGTGATCTGCTTTATCCATGCTTTCGCCATAAGTAGTTTTGGCTCTCCCTTAAACTCCGGTGGTCCCAACTCCTTGAACTGTTTAGTGGTGACCGCCCGAGAGTTTCCCGTGTTTCCACCTACGTGTTGGACATGAGCCGCTCTTGCCTGCTGTTGCATGAATTACATAAAGCCTCTGAACATTTGATCATTCATCATTTGGTCAGTGTTGTTGTTTGTATGAGGATTGTCGCCTTCCTGATGCACATTATCCTGATTATTGATATGTGGTAAATCAACAGTCACCTATGCTCTATTGCTATTCTCAACATTCTCAGATGTCATTTTCAGATACTGTCACAAAACAAAAGGTTAATTGACATGTAACATATTATCCCTATATTCTGACCGACCAATAAAATAGCGCATAACTTAGGTAGGTCATACTAGCGAAGGAATTCCCTGTCTCTCCCCTCCTAGTACTATTCTCACATCTTAGCCAGGGATCATATCCCAAAGCTTTGATACCAACTGTGACGGCCCCAAAATTAGGTATACATCATCCATCTTAGGTCGCCAGATACATGATACAGAATTCAAATACAACTTACTAATACAGCTGTCGTGTACAATACGATAAAACATAAACTGTGAGTTTGAATACAAATATTGTCTACTAGAGATTATACAAACTCAAAAGGAGTCCTCATTACAATTATTATCACACTATTTCACACAATAGTAAGGACTACTAATGCTATCCTCTGGACCATTACTCCGTTCCCCGACTCGTCCCAGCTATATTCTCATTTCCTCAAGAGAACAGTGAAAGAAAGGGTGAGCTCAACTAGCCCAGGAAGAAATATTATGACTAAGATAATGCAGAATAAATTATCATTAGCCTTCAACAGTGTTAAACTGATAAAATATAATAAACATCAAGTTTAACTGCAGCGGAACCAGCAATCCATTAAAAGAGTCAAGTAGAAAATAAAATCTACTATCTTTTATGATTTAAAAGGTTTTTCATCACTGTTATAGCTGAGACTCAGCTTAATAAATATTCCACATCATCGAATCACCCCTGCACTACGGCCAAGGATATTCTTTAGTATCACGACCACAATTATCCATGCACTACGGGCCAAGAATATTTGTGTATTCATTAATGGTTATGATCATGCCAACAACTGTCTATGAATGTACTACAGGCCAATGAGAACTTTTACCACATCATTTGTAACATTACGGTCATGATTACACCGAATAATCCCTGGTAATAATCATACCAAGTCCATCTATGCACTACAGGCCACTGATGACTTTCAACAAAATATAAACATGAGGATGATGACAATGATATAAGAATTCAATAAAACAAGTTCAAGAATTATTATATCCAGGAATTATTAACGTCCAAATTGTCAACATGATACTTCTTTGTAGAGTAAAATTCAAGAATACTTAGAAGAATATTTCCTTGAAAGGATACTAAATGAAGCGCAAATATTAAGGATATTCCACTAATTTCATGGAGTATAGAAGTCAAAGTTTTACCCAACTGAGTATAATAAAGAATGGAATAACAAAAGAAATCACCATGTATGCGATAGACCGCACAGGTAGGTTATTCCAACCAAATAATAAATAACGGAACTAGGTCCGACGTAAAACTCACAGACATGATATTCCAACAGAATAATAAAGAATGGAACCAGGTCCGGCGTAAAACACACAGACAGGATGTTCCAACCGAATAATAATAAAGACGGAACCAGGTCCGGTGTAAAACACACAGACAGGATGTTCCAACAGAATAATAGAAGAATGTCACCCTGTATAGGTTAAACCGCGTATACAGGTTATTCCAACAGAATAATAAGCAATGGAATAACAACAGTTCTCTTCATGAATAAGAAAGAATAACACCCCTTACTTTAGTATGAGATTGAATACTGCAGTAGTGTAGTAATAGAATACTCTTCTTCTTTCTCTCTAATTCTCTCTATACTTTCTCTCTCTATAACTTGAATGAATTCGTGAAAAATAATGAAGCACTAGGCCTCTATTTATAGAAGATTTCTAGCTTAGCACTTGTCATGTGAAAAGAAAAGTGGTTTGACGTCTGTAATGTGAAACGATAATTGGTTCGACGCCTGTAATGTGAAAGGACAAGTGGTTCTACGCCTGTAATATGAAACAGCAAGTGGTTCGACGTCTGGTAAAGGTAATTACTATTGACGAAGGTAATTACTATTGACGAAGGGACTCTTATATAATGAAATATGCCCCCCATAAAATAACCAAACTTACCACAAACGTCTCATAACAGACTCTTTATATACATCAAGGATTGAATAAATATTACCACAAATCATTTTATTTTTAATCAACACATATTTAATCTTTCAACAATTATTAATCATTTATAACTTGTCGTCTCAATTATTGATTTAATAATATAACATATTATACAGATGATACTGTGACAATAATTGAATCAATAATATAAGAGATATGATGCAACAATTACTGTAGCAATAATTGAGTATAGCTGAGTGACTTCTCACGTAAGCATCAATAATCAATACCGTGTGCTACTATGCAACCACGCGTATTACTGAACTTTTACTACCGGGTAGTTCAACAGTTTTAACGGTAACACCTCCGCCATTATTTTTATAGAAAGATAATTTTGTTGTTTTCTAACTACGACAATACTTCCGTTGTGGAGTCCACCAATGATTGAGCTTTCGTACAAATATTCCTCGACAAAAAAAATATTCCCCGACCAAACGAATATTTTATAACAACTTGCTTACTTTGCAAAATTTATAAATATTACCCACAACTATTATATTAATTTTACTCCATAATATTTAAAAATAATATTTATAGAAAATTCATCTTTATTTATAAAAGTTGGGGTCTTACACAAACTGTCAACATGATAATTCTTTGTAGAGTAAAATTCAAGAATGCTCGGAAAATATTTCCATGAAAAGATACTAGATGAAGCGAAAATATCAAGGATATTCTACTAATTTTATGGAGTATATAAGCTAAAACTTTAACCAACTGAGTATAATAGAATATATGAAACTGCAAATGAATTTTCACCGCCATGCGGTAATCCACTTAGACATATCATTTCCATAATTTAATAAGGAATGAATACAAAGGATCATTCACCATGCATGTGGTAATCCACATAGACAGGTTATTCCAACAGAATAATATAGAATGGAATAATAGAAGGATTCACCATGCGTGCGATATACTGCACAGACTGGTTATTCCCAACAGAATAATAAATAATGGAACCAGGTCCGGCGTAAACGGACAGACAAGATATTCCGACAGAATAATAAATAATGGAATTAGGTCCGGCATAAATGCACAGACAGGATATTCTGACCGAATAATAAACAACGGAATAATAAATAATGGAACAAGGTCTGGCGTAAATGCACAGACATGATATTCTGATAGAATAATAAAGAATAGAATAATAAATAATGGAACCAGGTCAGACGTAATACGCACTGACAGGATATTCTGACAGAATAATAAAGAACGGAATAATAGAAGAATTTCACCATGTATGCGGTACTTCGCATAAACAGGTTATTCCAACATAATAATAAAAAATGGAATAACAGAAGAATTTCACTATGTATGCGGTACTTCGCATAGACAGGTTATTCCAACATAATAATAAAGAATGGAATAATAGAAGAATTTCACTATGTATGCAGTACTTCGCATAGACAAGTTATTCCAACATAATAATAAAGAATGGAATAACATAAGTTCTCTTCATGAATACGAAAGAAATAATACCACCCCTTATGAGTACAACAAATAATATCCCTTACAAGTATAATAAATAATATCCCTTACTGTAAAAGAAGAGTTTTCCTACTGGTAGGGCGATGATATACTTGAAGAAAACTTGTACTACGCTCAAAGCTTTCTTAAACTCTAAAGAAATACGCTCAAGATTATAGAAGAAGAACTCTCTATATAGTTTTTCTCTCTAGAGTTTTAGTGAATTCGTAAGAAATAATGAAGGAATGAGCTTCTATTTATAGAAGAATGGACTGCATAGTAACTAATTCATGAACGGTCCAGATTTAAAGAAAAATCTTTTAAATAAAATATAATATATTCTATTTATAATCTAATAAAACAAATAACTTTATAAAAATATTCTATTTTATATAAAATGATTTTACTATACAAAACAGTATGCAACACTATGCATAATAAAATATAATATATTTAATTATGATCTAATAAAATAAACAACTTTATAAAAGTATTCTATTTTATATAAAAAGGTATTACTATGCAAAATACTATGCATAATAGAATATAATATATTTTATTTATTGAATAATTTTGTAAAAGTATTCTATTTTATATAAAAAGCTTTTCTGTTTTATTACATTAATAATACTAATAAAACAAAACTGAGTGACTTATCACATAAGCATCAATAATCAATACCGTGTGCTACTATGCAACCACACGTATTACTGTACTTTTACTACCGAGTAGTTCAACAGTATTAACGGTAAAACTTCTACCGTTATTTTTATAAAATATTTTTGTCGTTTTCTCTATTCGACAATAATTCCGTTGCAGGGTCCACCAATGATTGTACCATTGTACGAATATTCTCCGACCAATCGAATATTATATAACAACTTGCATACTTTGCAAAATTTATAAATACTACCCACAACTATAACATTATATCAAATCCACACCATAATATTAAAAAAATTATTTCGAGAAAATTAAATCTTTATTCATAAAATCTGGGTTATCACATTTTTCATCCTTTAGAACATAAGTTCATTTTCTTCTTTTGGATCTTCATTCTAACACTCAAAATGGTTAGATCCTTTTCTGATTGTACCTGGTCAGTGTAACGCCCGAGAAAATTGGATCTTTATGTGAATTAAATTTTATTTGATTATTTGAATTAAATGAATTTAATTGATTATTTATGTGAGTAAACTATTTGAAGGTTGTTCTATGACCTAGAATGTGCGAATATGGTTAGTATTCTGGTTATGTGCTAGGATTAATTGTTTTTAATTTCCAAGATGAAAATAATAGATTTCCAAGAAATTTTCGTAAAAACACTATCCATCCATTTCTGCTCGGAGATTTAGTTTGAATTTCTGAGAAACGTGTAATGATAGAATACGAAGACGTGATGGAATATTAAATAATATTTCAGTTATGGCGAACGAAGTTTTCGCCTGTGGACTTAAAACCTAAGGGTTAGGAAAAGTGAGTTCCGAGAATTTAATGTCTACGTATAATGATTAGGGTTATTATACGTGATGAATACGAGTATGATACTAGTTATTATACGAGTATAGTACGAAGATTATTATGACATATAATATGATTATTGTACGAATTATATAAGAAGAGAATACGAGAATTGTACAAGTAGAATATGATTAGTCTTATTTAACTTTGAGTTTATGGACTTTGTAGAATCCAATTGGACTTGGATTATGTCAAGCCCAATGCATTGTTAAGGTAAGCCCAAGATAGGCCCAATTTGAATTTATTCTAAGACCAAAACCAAGAAAATAAATCACGGATCAAACCGATGGGTAATTGGATGGGTAAAACCCATGGGGCAACCCATGGGGGGGACCCATGGGCCATGTTGGTTGGCCACTTGGTCACCAAGTAAAGTGGTTACTTGGTGACTAAGCCATGAATAGTAAGGAGGTGGGATGGATGACCATTTTGCCCTCTATTAGACTTTTGTATAAATAGGAAGCTTGGGTAGGTTCATTTGATGTTTCACCAACTCTAGACAATTAAATTGACAGAGAAAAAAGAGCTTTAACAAGTAATCAAGAATAATCCAAAGCAAAGTACTCAAGTTTATTCAAGAACGCGAAGAACGTTTAGGTAATATTTCGTAAACATTAGTCTTCGATCTTTTTTTATTTCTTCTTCGTAGAGAAGTATGAATTGGAGGAGCATGTCTTTTCCAGATTAATAAGGATGACTAATAATGGATTAAACCATTATAAGTCATGTATGATTAGTAATTATAAGTGTTTAAGTAAGTTTTAAATCAAAGAAAACCGTTAAGCGTTTATTTGGTTGTTAGTGGATAAATTAAAAACCATCATAGGGTATGTGCATGTTGTTTGGTTAGGATGTAGATGATGAATCAATGGATCAGTTCAATTTGATTTGGCGTAGAAAACTCGAGTAACGAAGTTATAACGAAATTTACGAGATTAGGCATTAAACGTTGAAATCGTAGAAATTCTGAATTAGTAGTCGAAAGTTTCCATTTAACTTGGAAACCTTGGTTTTCGATGGCATAACGTAGGATAACGTATTTAAGAGTCGTGGACTCAAGAATCGTTGAATTTTGACTTCGAACGAAGAAACGAGCTGTAAACGCTCACGACTGTTAAACGCACACGTAATAGGACGTTAAATAGTAAATTCATTGTTAACGGATTTAAAAACTACTTTTATCCAAATGAAATTGAAGTACATGAGTTATGTAAGATAACAACTTTTGAACAAGACAATTTTGACTTATAATGATCAAGTTAGGAGTCCGAGAAGAATTGAACTAAGAAAAAGACTTAGAATTCCAGGGCTCGGGGTCGGCACCGCAGCGCCACCCCAAGCTATAATACTCGCGACGTAGCGCCGGGTTGGGATGTTAGCTACTGTTAGTTGACACCGTAGCGCCACTTATGTATAGTAAGTCTCGAGCCGTAGCGCTAAGATGAGGGGTTAGACACTGTCTAATGGCGTTGCAGTGCCAATGGTAAGCCTGAGGATGGCACCGCAGCGCCGAGACAGGGGAATTGATGGACTTAGTTATTTTTGAACCCAATTATTGCATGACAATTATGGGGTAGGTGTATATATATAATATACATGTTAAGACTATTTCTATGTCACATATATAGTGATGACCTTAGGAATTGAACGTGGTTTATTAGTAATGAAACGATGAATGATAATAAGCCGTAAGGGCGGACAAGTACTTAAAATGAGTTTTATTAATGAAATAAATTCGGTTAAGTTATAGAAGAGAAAGAAGTTGGTAAAAATAATGTGATTAGATTGTTTGGTAGCTAATTACAATGTGTTATGTGAATATATCATGTAGAGACTGTAAAGATTGAGAATTGTTGAATATTTATTTGAAGACGCTTGAAGGAAAGTTTTCTTAACGCTTGTCTAACCTTCGTGTTAGCCAAGTTTTCTGTGATTCATGTTATTAGATGCATAAATTATTTTACGAAAGGGTCGATGCCAGTTTTACCTCGGCTAGACTAATCATAAAGAGTTTGATTGATTTGTTTACAAGTCTTTCAATATAAAATTGATAACGCTATCTTATGCCAATTTTTTGGTACGGATTCAAAGGTAAGCCTGAGTATGAATAAACAAATGTATTTTACATCGATTATTCGATGGGCACGCGAGGTTGCCAAAACTTAAATATAAATACTTTTAACGGATGAGTGTTGATCAACATAGAGTACTATAGGCTGATCACCTAGAAGTGCTAGTAAGATATATCAGACTTACGGACTTAGTGCCGGTTTGTCCTTTTTCATGAATGAAAACTTAAAAGAATGTTCATGGTCTTTTGACCTACTCAGAATTCCTAAGTTACCATTTGTACTTCGGAATTGTTTGAAGAGAATGAAAAGTGTTATAAAATGTTTTATAGTACTTCATAGCTATTTGTTCAGTTATTGAAGAATAATCATATGATTCTCGATGTGGTATTTATATAATATGTTGCTAGACTTGCTGAGCTAGTTATGCTCACTTCTTGCTTGGATTATATGATTGCAACTAAGGCCGGACGAACTGAGGGTTCTAAGAAAGATAAAGGCAAGGCTAAGATGGATAATTAGTTATCCTGTAATAGACTAGTATGTTTGTATGTATTATACTTATGAACAATGAAGAATGTTTTCGGTTTCAGAACCTGGTAAAGGAGTTATTATTATTGTAATAAGAATGTAGTTAATACACTCATTTTGATGTTGTTTCAATAGAATGAATGTATAGTTAATAGTACCGTGTAGCACCATATCTGTGGGTTGAAAGTACCCAGATTTGGGGGTGTCATACTCAAAGCATCACTTCCACCTTCTGCAATAATTATCTTCTGCAAAACTCCCGCAAAAGTGTTCAATTGGAATATTGACACTTTATTGTACAACCATGGCTTTAACCCTTGTTCAAACCTCCTACCTTTCCTCTCATCCGTATTCACCTGATAAGTTGCGAACCTAGCCAACTCGTTGAATTTTGTGGCATATTCTAGCACAAAATTCCATGTGATCACACCCTGTCCTCCTTTAACCTTGTTCGCCTGCCACCAGTAACTGGCCTTTGACTTCAGCATAAACGTTGCAAAGGCGGTCTTCTGATCATCGTTGACCCTCGCAAAGATAAATACCTTCTCCATTTCCATAATCCAAGTCTGAACTTCGACCGGATTCGTGGATCCCCTAAACTCTGGCGGTCCTATCGCCTCGAAATCCTTGAATGGGGTAGCTTGAGCTTGCGGCTGATTTTCAAATGCTCCAGTTAACAGATTTACCAATTGTTGCACAGGATAAACATTGGCATTGTCGTTGTTATTGTTGTTGATAATGTTCGTGGATCCTTTCTGAGCTTGTTGACGTGTTGGGCATCTTCTTGGCGGCATTTTTTGTTTAAGATATACGCTTATTAGATCATTACTCAATCTCTTAAGTATTTAAGACTTAACTTAAACATTTTAAGATTATCACTTAACACATACCATCTTGAATAAATATTGATATTTTATTCATTAATAACTTTCAAAACATAGAGAGATAACATCACTGCTATTTACATCAACTATCCCGAGATAAAGAATCTTTAGGATTAAATCATCAAATTCCATTGCTTATATTCACACTGGAATTTACATCATTAACTATCATAGATATTCACATAACTCATACTATTTCTATAACGGCCTATAAATACGTTGAACAACTTCTCTGCGTTCTTCTTCTATGATACAGAACATCTTCCTACGATCTAACATTTACTAAGGTAGGTCTTCGAACTGGACTGGATAATACATAACTCGATCCTGAGCTCATACAAACTCAAATTCAATATTATTACATTTATTTTCCACTATTTCACTGAATAGTGAGGACTATTAATGCTATCATCTGGTCCATCACTCCGTTCCCCGACTAGTCCCTGCTACGTTCTCATTTCCTGAAGAGAACAATAAAAGTAAAAGGGTAAGCTCAACTAGCCCATTAGGAAATATTATGACTAAGATAATGCAAAATATATTATAGTTATCCTTCACCAGTGTTAAACTGATACAATATAACAACCATCAAGTTTAACTGCAGCGGAACAAGAAATCCATTAAAAGAGTCAAGTAGAGAATAAAATCTACTATCTTTTATGATTTAGAAGGTTTTTCATCACTTTTATCACTGGGACTCAACTTAATAAATAATCCACATCATTGAATTACCCCTGCATTACGGCCAATGATATTCTTTAGTATCACGACCACAATTATCCATGCACTACGGGCCAAGAATATTTATGTATTCAATAATGGTTATGATCATGCCAACAACTGTCCATCAATGCTCTACGGGCCAATGAGAACTTTTTCCACATTATTTGTAACATTACGGTCATGATTACACTGAATAATCCCTGGTCATAATCATACCATGTCCATCTATGCACTATAGGCCACAGATGACTTTCAATAAAATATAAACATGAGGATGATGACAATGATATAAGAATTCAATAAAACAAGTTCAAGAATTAATTTATTCAGGAACTAATAACGTCAAAATTGTCAACATGATACTGCTTTGTAGAGTAAAATTCAAGAATGCTCAAAAGAATATTTCCATGAAAAGATACTGGATGAAGCGCAAATATCAAGGATATTCCACTAATTTCATGAACTATAGAAGTCAAAACTTTAACCAACTGAGTATAATAAGGAATGAAATAGCAAAAGAAATCACCAGGCATGCGATAGACCGCACAGGCAGGTTATTCCAACAGAATAATAAATAATGGAATCAGGTCCGGCGTAAAATGCACAGACAAGATATTCCAACAGAATAATAAAGACGGAATCAGGTCCGGCTTAAAACACACAGACATGATATTCCAACATAATAATAAAGACGGAATCAGGTCCGGTGTAGAACGCATAGACAGGATATTCCAACAGAATAATAAAGACGGAATCAGGTCCGGCGTACAACGCACAGACATGATATTCCAACAGAATAATAAAGGCAGAATAATAAAAGAATGTCACCAAGTATAGGGTAGCCCGCGTATACAGGTTATTCCAACAGAATAATAAAGAATGGAATAACAGAAGTTCCCTTCATGGATAATAAAGAAATAATACTCCCTACCTTTAGAAAAACTGGACACTGGAATAGTGAGGTAGCAGACTTCTCTTCTTCTTTCTATAATTTCTCTCTATAATAATCGCTCTAAAGCTTTTGTGAATTGGTGAGAAACGAAGGAAGAATGAGCTTCTATTTATAGAAAAATATAGTTTTGATAATTGCACGTTTTGGGGCTCAAAAAATTTCAGTACAATACCTCCAACTTTTCCTTTATTTTTAACTTAGTCATGGAAGTATGTTGGTTCCCAGAGGGCACAATAGATCTAGAAGGGGGGGTTGAATAGATCCTTTTTATTTCAAATACTTTTCTGGTTAATGTTGTATTGTTCATATTTAAGTATATGACAAGCATAAGAATCTTTTCAAGCACACCGAAATAAGTAAAAGATTCCACTTCATTGATATATTCATAATCATACATACATTGTTCGTTGGGTTAGTTTAGTTGTAAGCAGTTAGAACATACATAGCAGTTATAGACATAATGTAAATGACATAATATAAAAGACACAAGGGGTTTTAAGTGGTTCAGAGACTCAAGCTCTTAATCCACTCTTTTGCTTTCAACTAGCAGGATTTCCACTAAGGAAGGGAAGCACCCTGAATCTCTACGATTACTTCAAGGCCAACAGCCTTGGAACTCTAGTTCACTAAGAACTCTTCAAGGCCAACAGCTTTAGAACTCTATTTAGTCCCTTTGG
This sequence comes from Panax japonicus, assembly GCA_020205505.1. Taxonomy (NCBI): domain Eukaryota; kingdom Viridiplantae; phylum Streptophyta; class Magnoliopsida; order Apiales; family Araliaceae; genus Panax; species Panax japonicus. The sequence goes on along the minus strand of CM035112.1, from coordinate 25,435,501 downwards.
ACAAGACAACTTAGTTGCTGACTCGGTCCTCATTGAAATTCCCACCTAATCTTAACCCCCTTTTTTAATACGAATTCAATTCGTATTCATAATCCATAACTCTTTCATGAGTTTTCATAGTACAATTTCATAGTACAACTTACAAACAGCATCTTGCTGTAAACTTTTCAATCATAAGATTGATTCTTTCTGACTGTCATAACCTTATCAGATCACGGGGTGATCTTATCGTATATATTACGATTCAATTCCATTCACTATGATCGTTTTGTTTTACGATCTTCTATTCCTGCACTACTGTTCACCACTATAACCAGAGTTAGGAAACTCTGTATCTTTACACTCGCCGAGATTCGTCTTTGAATCTTACCGACCAACTAACTCTATGTGAGTTAGTCTTATCCTAATCACTGCGGTTATTGGTCTCAGGTATTCCTACCTAAGCTTCATAACCAACAGCTCTGATACCAACTGTAGTAGCCCCGAATCCAGGTCCCAAATCACCTCGGATCCGGTATACTATTTCTATAACTATTTGCGAAAGATATAAACATAAATTGTTTATACATTAAACTTACACACTTTTCCCCAAAATCGAGTAACCTTAACTTATACTCAATTCATAAAATATCTATTACACAACAATATTTAACAAAATATATTATTACAAACTAGACGCACATTTTATCCCAAGCTGAACTTAGCATTAACCTTTTCTTGTAATCCGAACGCATTCGCTTTATCTGCAATATTTATCATGATATAGCAAGGGTGAGCATGAAAGTTACCCAACAAGTTTATATACAACAATATAACGATATATCATGATTGAAGAGTATGAATAATAAGCTTGCAATAATTCATCAATATAATTGAGAACTAGCACGAACAAATTTTTGACTGAACAAACATTTCTGAACCAACTGGTAATGAAGGTGATCATCCTTTCATACCTGACTTATACATGCAAGATGTACAGAGAACAAATTTCATGGCAATCAGCAATGATTAACCATAAGCTTGAAGAAACTACTCTTATTAGAGTTAAGTAAAAGAAACTTGCCTGAACCGTTGATTACCGCTACGCAATTTAATAACACTTTACCCCGAAGACCTAATATTAGTAATATAGATCTCCAATATTAGAATAATATCATCACAGTATAATACTGTTATATTTATACACACAGAATAACCTAAACACATTACCACATAACCATATCAGTCTATAATTCACATAAAACTTAGTATCAGGTCAAACTATTTCAGTCTGACTTGAAACCGACACAATTCTATCATCCTGACGGTCTAGTCGGTCAACAATCGAGTTTAAGTTCAATTAAACTCTGCCTAAATACTTAATAATTATCGCAGATAATTATCTAAGCAGTCAAAATAATTTTCATGGACTTGTAATAATTTACAGATAATTATGATCATTTATCAACATTTTTCAATCATTAAAACCGTATTTAAATGAATTAAATACCACATAATTCATGAATCATTAATATTCATTTAATATAAAATATTAATGAAAATTATTACATAATATTATAATATAATTATAATATCACAAAGTAATTTTAATACCTTAAAATCATAATTATATGATTTTTAAACCATTAAATCCATTATCCGATAATTAATATTAATATTAAAATATTAATATTTTCATGCCAAAATATCAAAAGTTATATTTTATAACTTAAAAATATTTTTCTAACACTTAAATCATTTTTATATGATTTTTAAATCATTAATTCTATTTTTCTATAATTTATTTAATATATCTATTAAATAAACTAATTATCATTAATATTTATTAATTAATAAATTTCATCACAAAATATTAAAAGTCATTAAAAATAACTTAAAATATTTTCTAACACCATAATATTATTTTTCATGATTTTTCATGAATTAAAACTATTTTTAAATAATTTATTTAATATAATAATTAAATAAATAAATACCTTTTATATTCCAAAAATAATAAATATTTTGGAAATATAGCCAAAATAATTAAAAACTATTTTTTAGATTTTAAAATAATTTTTCATAATTTATTATGTATTTTTAATAATTAAAAACTATTTTTTCTAATTTTTTTAATCATTTTCCAGAAAATAATAATAATCTGTCGCTAAAGGGCTATAGCGACACTTTCTGTCGCAATAGGTGTTCTTCACCAGCCTAGAATTCCAAAGTCAGCATCCGAGTGGACTAGTTTGACCGATTATAATTCTCAATCCATTACGTTTCTGGAAATCTAACACTTAGTGCTTGTAGTACTAGTGTAATAATACAATTATCAACAAATATCATGTTTAAACAACATCAGATCTGGAAGATATTGGTCATCAAAAACTCTGACAATGCTGTTCTTCAATTTCTGGGTTTTCCAGAAATTGAAGAACAGTCGAGGTGCCTGTTTTAGATCCTTATAACTTGCAATCTAGGTTTTTCTTCTGTGATCTAAAGGTTAAATATTGCAGGGGAGATGTAAAGCTACAATTACATATCAAAAAGTATATCTAACAACAACATATACACAAGATTAAAGCTGGTCAAATTATGACAAAAATTCGGCTGATGAAGATCTGGGTTTTCCAGAAAACCTTCATCAGGCAGTTCGGTCAATCATGTTTGACCATGATTCTACACTGTTCTGCTCAATATATAAGAGATCTATGGACTTTAGTGTATAGTCTATATACCAGAAAACCAGATTAAAGCAAAAACTTAGCCTAAACATCAAACATCAGTAAGATTCATAGCCTGAAAAATCTTGTCAGACAACATAGAATATTTCTGGGTTGCCCAGATTCAAGTTTTTGTGACTGGTCAACGACCTTTGACCACTTGTAACTTACGATCTAGACAAGATCTGGACTTGCTTCGAATTTCAGAGTAAATACCAGATAACATACTATCAATATAAACAATCAAAACACAAAAACAATTAACAGATATGAATCTATGGGCTCTGACATTCGACTGTCAGGCCCCAAATTTCTATTTTTCCAGATTTTTGAAAAATGCTATTTCGTGCACGTTGATGTTATGGATCTGGGTTTTGGCCACCCAGATCATCAAATAACACTCAATAACACAACTTTAACCAATGAAATACAACATCTAACATCAGATCTAAAAATTTCTAAGTTTAGGGTTCTATACCATTTTGAGCTTTTGATCTATAATCTGATTCTGGGTTGCTGATCAAGGCTTGCTAAGACATGAAATTAGCTTAGGTTCTCACTCTCTTTCACTCAAATTTTTTAAATTTCTGGAGAGAGAGTCTTGGGGGAAAAATAAGAGCAAAAGTGGTCCTTTTCTCTCTCTAATTCTATATATTTAATTGTATGATGCATGCATGGCTGTAAAAAGGGGCTGATTTGCTGTCATCTTTAGTCAAGGGAGTGGTTTGGGTGGTTGAACAACTAAAGTTTTGGCCACAATTACAAGCTAGCTCATTAAAACCCTTAAAAGGGCACTTATGTCATTTTTTTAATTTCTAGAAATTTCCTTAGAGTTTAGGGTTTGTAAGGGTTTAGGGTTTAACCATTTAGGGTTTAAATTTTAACACTTAAATATTTAGCAACTTGGATTTTTAAGATTTTCTAGTTAAATTAAAATAGAAAATCATGCTTTCTATATTATAATTAGGGATTCCTAATTATATCATAATCTTCTAATTATAAATCAATCTTTGCTAATCAGGACTAATTTATCCTAATTAAAATTGCTAATTTAGCACTTAGGGCCACAATTATATATTAGGTTTCAAAACAACATTTTAGGGTTTAAAATAATGTTTCAATTTTAGAAATTTAGATTTCCTAATTAGATTAGGGTTTCTAATAACTTGACAATTGTGATTTATATTTCCTAATTAACATTGCTAATAAAGCAATTAAATCCACCACTGCACAATTAGGGTTCAAAATGGTCATTAGGGTTTTCAACCCACAAATTAGGGTTTTCTAATAGAAATTAATTTTCTAAAGTAGAAATTAAATATTCGTAATTAGATTAGAGTTTTATAATTACTCATAAATTGAAATAATTAGGATTAGGGTTTCCTAATTAGCATTGTTAATTTTAAAAATTAAATTTACAATTGAGCATTAGGGTTTCTGACGAAACAATTTGGGTTCCAAAAATTGGAAATTAGAGTTTGCTAATTAATTAAGCTTTACCCTAATTAGTACTTAATAATAGCACTAAAGCATTAAAATTCTCCGTTATATTCCCAGATTAGGCTTTCATTTTATCAGAATCTGAAATTAGGGTTTTCAGATCTGGTATTAGGGTTTTCAAATAATCAATTAAGATTTTAGATAATTCATTAGGTTTTTCCCTAATTAATTTAATATTTAATGACGTTTAACCTTATACACATCATTTCATTCCCAACCTAGGGTTATCAATATCCGAATTAGGATTTCGGACTCCCGGAACTGAAACTAGAGTTTCCAGAACCGATTTCTAGGGTTTCTTATTTAGACGTTAGGGTTTCCTGATTGAACGTTGTCGTTCTTAATATAAACTTAGGGTTTGTCACAGATATAATTTATCTGATCAACCCATGACCCTTAACCACAGTCTGAACACATCATTAGCCATATACACAGAGCATATTTACATAAATCCTTAATCCTGAATAATTCACCTATATCCTTCACCGAATTTTGAAATTCTCAAAATTTAATCCCAATAACATCAAAAGCATACACTTATTTTCTGTCTAGGTCTATTATTTAACCTTAAATCAATTATTTAAGATTTTCATAAATTGTCTAATTTCTCGGGTTGTCACAAATGTGACTTAAATCTCAGCCTCTCAACCGAAATTATCAGATTTAAGCAACCTAAAATCATATAAATAGAATTATAGAGAGAGAAAGTGCATAAATCTTAGCCATTTTCTCTCTTGCTCTCATCTACTCTCTCTCCCATCCAAAGCTTCGAAATCTTATAGTAGATAAGTCACTTAAACAACTCTAGAAACATCAAGTTCATATTGGAGATCAAAGATCAAGATTTATAACAAAGAGGTATAAACCTAATTTTATTTTTGATACGTGTTGCTAAGAAAAATTATGTGTTTAAGTGTTTATAATCTTGCTAATGGATGTTTTATGAAGATCTATGATGATCTATCATGAATCCATAGCATTAAAATGCTTTAAAATTGAGTTTTTCTAAAACTGTCAAGAACACGATTTGTGGTCTGACAAGATAATGTCAGGAGCCATAAATCTGTGTCTGTTTATGATTCTTGTTGTTTTATGTTTTGGATCTGTTATTTGGTATGAGGTCTTTAATCTGCAAGTGGTTTTACAGTTAAGTGATGTCTAGAATTGAAGTTATACTCGGTCAAATCCCGTTGACCGGGCATGACCGAGTAAACTTCTGGGTAACCTAGAAGGGCAACAATCGCGGCTGAGAGGGTTTTTAAACCTCTTAATCTGTCATTTGTGTTAATTTTTTTATGATATGTTGTATTCGGATTGAATCTTGTTGTGTGGACTTTATATCCCTGTCCTTAGAAATCTTAAACACTCCATATATTGATTGTAGCAAGTGGTCAAAGTGGCCTAATCGATCATGATGGCTGTTTCTGGAAATTCCAGAAAATCGGATGAACTTAGTTTCTGACCATGTTTGACCTGATCGTATCTTGCGTTTTAGATGTTGTTTAACTGATCTGTTGTGATGTAAATGTACCTTGACACGAGTAATACATATTTGAACCATCAAACCACCAGAACCAAGACTAGAACATAGATTAATTTGAGCTTAGATGTGGCAACTCGAAACTGTTTGGGCCCAGAAAAACCCAGAATGAGTCTGACAGCTTCTTTGAAGCTCTAGATCTTGCAGTATTGTTATTTTTTGATCAAGATGTTGGTTGTGTGTTGTAGTATTACATTTTGGCTACACAATCACACTTCAAACAAGTCCAGAAACAATTTTGGCTGTGAAATAAAGCCGGTCAAAGTTGACCACTTGTTAAGCCGGCTGTCAGTGTTCTTGAGCTCAAGAACACCAACAGCGACGCTTTGTGTCGCTATAGCCCTATAGCGACGGTTTAATTAATTTATTTTCGGATATTTCCGGAAAATAATTAAAAATTAGAAATAAATTATAAAAATTACTAAAATTAGTTTTAAACATTATTTTAAATTATGAAAAATAATTTTTGACCAATTGGAATATTTTTCTTTAATATTTATAATTATTTAAATATTAATGGTATTTAATTTATTTAATTAGTGTATTAAATAAATTAGAGAAAAATGATTTAATATTATTAAAAATCATTTTAAATAAGAATAATGTATTTAAAAATATTTTGAGTTATAAAATGTAACTTTTAATATTTTTGGAGAATTTTCATTAATAATTTAATATTAATGATATTAGATTTATTTGATTATTAAATTAAATAAATAAGATAAAAATAATTTTAATGATTTAAAAATCATTTTAATTGAGAATAAAGTTTTAGAAAATATTTTAAATTATAAAATATAATTTTCAATATTTTTGGAGAATTTTCATTAATAAATTAATATTAATGATGTTGATTTATTTAATTATTATATTAAATAAATGAATTAAAAATGGTTTTATTAATTTAAAAATCATTTAAAAATGAGAAAAATAATTTAAAAATATTTTAAGTTATAATTAATGACTATTAATATTTGGATAATAATTTCATTAATATTTATATATTAATGGTGATGATTTCAAAATGATTTTAATTATTTTAAAAATCATTTAAGTAGAATATTGATGGTTTAAAAATATTTTAAGTTATTAATAATAACTCTAATATTTTGACAAGTATGTTATTAATATTTTTATATTATTAAATATTAATAATGATACGATTAATTGATAATTAAATCATTTAAAAATGATTCTAATATTTGAAAAATTATTATAAATTATAATAATTGCTTGATAATTATTTAAAGCTTCCGAAAAATATAATTAATGATAATTGACTTATCTAAATTAATATTGAAGCTTAGAGACCACGTGTAACTGACAGATAACTGTGTTAATTGTCGGATAGGGTGACCAGAACACCGAGAATGGACCGAAGTCCAACCAGACTGAATTAGTGTGACTTGTTAAGTGTTTATATAGGTTATAAATATTGTTGTGACTATGTGGTAATGTGTTTAGGAGAAGTTTGACTGTGAACTACAGTGTTGTGTGTTATGTGGATTATTGTGCTAATTGTTAGACCGATATTATTGGTTATAGGTCTTTCGAAAGTAGATAAGTATTTTGTGTAGCTGTAATCAGCGGAAGAGGCAAGTTCCCTAACTCAACCTTGAGTTATTTCATTCAATTATTATTGGTGGATAATTATTGCTAATTATACCACGTCCAGGGATTTATTGTTGAGATTAAATTATTGAATTAGAAAATATATATATTCGTAGAATTACTGTTGTTGGATATTCATATCTGTAGAAGTTAGAATTGACAGTACAGATAATTCCTGTTTATTGTCGAATTATGTTGAGAAATGTCTTAGCCAATTATTCTGGTTAGACAAACATTTGTAAAAACTTGTTAGGTTTGAGAAGAGAAGCAAATAGAATTTGAAATCCCAGAATTTCGTTGGAAAATCAAACTCTTGATTCTAAGACTGAGAAGAACAACCTTTTATATAAAGGGAATATTTTGTTGGTCGTGAATTCGACCTTTGCGCGCGTTTTGAGTATTATGCATAATATAGTGTATAATAAGCTGATCACTTGTTATACTTGCAAAGGGGTATGATTTAATCTTTATGGTTATCTGATACACCTGAGTATTTATCAAAGTAAATCTTTGATATCTACCCGAGAAAATAAGTTCAAGATCTTGTGTGATCGCTTAGTATTAAATCTGGAAAACATTCCACTTTGCTATTTCGTAGAATTGATTCTTGATTATTCATTAGAATATCGTAAAAACTTTGAAAGCGTTGTACTCTTTCATTATTGAATTATTGTGTTGTATAGAATACGAGAAAACTTGTTATTGAATAACGATTTGTTCAGCTATTTCAAAGTTCCCCGAACTTTGATTTCATTCTATCAAAATAGATAGACTGTTGTTTTTGAATTCTTATACATTTATTGTATGTCTTAACTTGCGGGGCAAATTAGTTGCTCACCCTTGCTAAATAAAACTTTTCAGCTAGGGGCAAAGTTGCAGGAGGTGCTACAAAGGACAAAGGCAAAGGAGTAGTTATAAATTAGTTATGTTAAACAGTATTATTTATATTGTTGTATTGTAAACCCTTTTTGTATATCTAAAGGGTATGTTTGTAAAGTTAAGGTTAGAAAACCTGGGTGAGGTATTATTAAACTCTGATAAAAACTTATGAAAGTTACTATCTATATATATTATGGGTAGTTAAATGTTATTTATATTATGGATCGTGAACACCAAACTCGGGGGTCAGGTAACCCGGATTTGGGGGTGTCACAAACCACATTATTGAATTAGAACCAGATGAGATAGAAGAGGATTTAACGTATGAAGAGTTACCTGTTAAAATCTTGGATAAAAAGGATCATATTATACGCTCCAAGGTTATACCTCAAGTCAAAGTTTTGTGGAGAAACCACGATGTGGAAGAAATGACCTGGGAGTTAGAATCTGGGATGAAATCAAGATATCCATACCTCTTCGACATACTAGGTACACACCCTAATTTTGAGGATGAAATTTCATAAGAAGAGGATGTTGTAAGACCCCAACTTTTTGAATAAAGATTAAATTTTCTCAAAATATATTTTTGAATATTATGGTGTGGATTTGATATAATGTTATAGTTGTGGGTAATATTTACAAATTTTGCAAAGTACACAAGTTGTTATATAATATTCGTACAACGGTACAATCATTGGTGGACCCCCATAACAGAATTATTGTCGGATTAAGAAAACGACAAAAATACTTTATGAAAATAACGACAGAAGTTTTACCGTTAACTGTTGAAACACCCAGCATTAAAAGTACAGTAATACGCGTGGTTACATAGTAGCACACGGTATTGATTATTGATGCTTACGTGAGAAGTCTCTCAGTTATACTCAATTATTGCTACAGTAATTGCTGCATCACATCTCTCATATTATTGATTCAATTATTGTCATAGTATCATTTGCATAATATTTTATATTATTAAATCAATAATTGAGACTGCAAAGTTATTCATATTATTATTTGAAATATTAACAATGTCGAAGTTCTGTCAATGAGAGGTTTGGTCACCTAATTGCGCGCCAATAAGGAGAAATCCTTATCGGAAAGCCCCTAATCGTGAGACCGACATTGTTGAATATAGGTCTTACGAACGTAGTTAATTATATTGTGTAGCTGTAATCAACGCGGAAGGCAAGTTTTCTAACTCAACCTTGAGTTATATTCATTCAATTATTATAAGGCTAGTTATACCATGTCTAGGGAATTTATTGTTGATTATTCGCAGTTTGTGCATGATTACTAATTCTAATTGAATTACTGATTCGAAGAATATATATTTGTTGAATAACTATTGTTGGATATTCAAATTCGTAGAAGATAGAATTGAAAGTACAGATAATTCCTGTTTATTGTCAAATTATATTGAGAAATGTCTTAACTAATTATTCTGGCTTGATGAACATTTGTTAGAACTTGATAGATTCGAGAAGAGAAATCAATTGTTATTGATAGATCGATGCCAATTATTTCGGCTAGATCGATAAGTAAATAGAAATTAAAATCATTAAATTTTGTTGTTGAATCAAATCTTGATTCTGCGACTGAGAAGAACAACCTTTTATATAAAGGGAACATTTTTTTAAGTCGTATAATCGACCATTGCGCGCGACCTAAGTATTATGCATAATATAGGGTACAAGGAGTTGGCCGGCTTTAAGTACTTACAGAGGGTTATGATTTAATCTTTATGGTTATCTGATACTCCTGCGTATGTATCAAAGTAAATCTTTGATAGATACCCAAGAAAGTAGAAGTTCTAGATCCAATGGATCGCTCAGCATAAATCTAGAAAACATTCCACTTTGTTATTGCGTAGAATTGAATCTTGTTTATTCAGCAGAATATCGTAGAAACTTTGAAAGCGTTGTACTCTTTCATTATCAAATTATTATTGATTTCTATACTTTTATTGTATGTCTTAACTTACGGGGCAAAAATATTGCTCACCCTTGCTATAAATAAAACATTTCTGCTAGGAATGAAGAGGCCAGCGGGTCAAAGAAGAACAAAGACAAAGGTAAGATGCTGGATTAGTATAATGAACAGTATTATTATTATGATGTATTGTAAACCCTATTTGTTTATCTAAGGGGTATGTTTGTAATTTTAAGGTTAGCTGTAACGCCCCATAAATTTGGATTTTCCAGAATTTAAGTTTAAAGAATTAGTTATTAATAAAATGAATTTTTATTAATAATATTATGTGCTATGTGGTTATTAATCGTTTTAGAATCTAGGATGATTATAAGTCGGGAGGATTCTGGCTACGAGCTAGACTGAACGAGTAGGAATTTTCAAGACGAAAATGAAAATTTTCCGGGAAAAAAAATATTTCGGGGAAAAAGACGAAATAGGCACTATTCACCTGATGAAACCTAAGGGTTAGGGTTTGAAATAACCTAAGCCATTCTGAGAGTTCGGTATGTCAAAATGATATTCCGTCAAAAGATTTGCTGATAATATATCATGAAGAGTTAAGTAAGCCGATAAAAGTTTTTCTCGAAAAACGTGCAGAAATCGAATAAAATAAAAACGACGAAAAGTACTGCTATGTACTTTTCATTCGTTTAGCTACATTAGGGTAAAATGTGAAGGAAAACGCTCAACGCCAAAAAGTGTTTTTCAGTTTATCGGAAATCCGAAGAATACGTAAAAGTTAATCGGTAAAGGAAAGACGAAATATCCAAAAATATTTGGATTCCGAGAATCGCAGTTTTTAAACCTGTCGGACGAAACCCGAAAGATGGAACCACGAAGCTTCCAAGGGAAGCTACGTGAATAGTAAGGAGGTTAACTAAGGAGGTGGAAATAGAAAACTTAAGCATTAAGTAAACTTAAGTGTTAAGTAAACTTAAGTATTAAGTAAACTTAAGTATTAAGCAAACTTAAAGGTTAAGTAGACTTAATTGTTAAGTAAACTTAAGGAGTAAGTTAACTTAGTTGTTAGGTAATGAATAGTAAGGAGGTTAAGGGGGTGAAATGACTATTTTGCCCTAACTTTGGAAAATCTATAAATAGGAAGCTAGATTTCATTTAAATGAGATTTTGAAAATCCTACATTAGAGAGAGAGAGAATTCGGATGGAGAGGGAGAAGGAAGATCATGAGCATGATTGATTGGATCAAAAATGTTCGTGAAATAGAAAAGCTAGCAAATCGCCGGTTTTGTCTAGCGGAAGAAAAATAAAGAGGAAAGGTATTAAAACCTAACTTCTATGTTAGATTTTCTTTAAGTTATATATATGTTTAAAACATAACTTAATGAGGATAATGAGTAGATGATGTTAGGGATGATTTCATATGGTTAAAATCATGAGAAATAAGGAAGTAAGAATTTGAAGTTTAGTAAATAAATTTCTTAAAGAAGTATATGATTCATAATGAATTAGAACAATCTGAGTTGATTATATGAATGAGTAGATGAAATAAGTAAGGAATAATGTTCTATAACATCAAATTCCAATAAAAAGTGAAATCATAATCCAAATATCGATTAAAATTAAAGAACGAACGAAGAACGCGAAGAACGCGAAGAACGTTGTTGATGGACAAATTTAAAACCATCGTAGGATAATTGTTGTTGATGGACAAGTTTAAAACCATCGTGTATAAGTTTTATGCATATTGCTTGGTTAGGAATGATAGAAACGTTCATGAAGAACGGATTAAAACATAGCTATAACGAAGTTATGGCAAAAATTTCGTAAAAGACAAACGAGAATTAGAAAGTTAGTAAATGAATTCCAAACGTGTAGGGATTCATAAGGATGTAAGAAAATGTTGAAAACGTGAGTCGTGGATTCAAGAACGATCGAATTCCGAGTTCGGATGACCGAATTGCGGATGAACGAACAAAGAGCGTTAAAATTATAAAATAAACGAAGGGTGATGATCAAGCCAATCGAATGGTACATTAACGGATTTAGAATGAAGTTCTGTCTGAGGGGTATTAAAGTACATAAGATAAGGAAGAGAATGACTTTGGAATGACCTCGTTCCGAGTTATAACGAAGAAGTTATAAGATTGTGAAGTTAGCGTCTCAAGCTTGTAAAATACTTAGAAAAATTTTTCTAGGGTTTTTGCTTGGCGCCGCGGCGCGGAGTTATGCCTTGGAGGCCGGCGCCGCAGCGTGAGTCCCGTCCCTTGGCTACTGCTAAGTGGCGCCGCAGCGCGAGATTAAGGAAGGAGCATGGCGCCGCAGCGCCGATGCTGTGCAATGCCAGAAATAAGATTTTAACTGCTCAATTTCTGGGGATGTGCAAGAAAGAAATACAAACATCTAGTTCAATTATTGAAACACTTGATAAAGTGTATTAAACTTTTAATGAAGGTTGAACGAAAAGATTAAAAGTGATTAAAAGACAAACAATTTTTTTAAATGCGAGTTACATAACCGATGTCCGGGGACCGTAGTCGCGATAAACGAACGTGAGGGATTGCTAGGGTTGTGATTCCTTAGATGTTGAGGGACGAGGGTAATGAATAACATTTCGATGTTATGTCATGATAGTGAGTGATAAGTATGGATCGTTTAGACACTGGGTATGCAACGCTGTTATGGTGAACGAGTGGTCTTAGCATACATCGAACTGTATCGCTTCGACATTAAAGAAGAATAACGAATGGTATTAAGAAAGCAGTAATGAACGGTAATGAGATTAATGGAAGCCGAATGTGAGTCAAATGAGAAAGTTAGAATGAAATGTAAGCGTTAAACACTTTAATCGACGTGGAGGTTAAGGGAACGTAAATATTAAACGGATAGAACCTACACCCCGTGTATGGTTTGACCGTAAGATGATGAAGGTAATGGATTGAACCATGAACGGTAAAGAAGTTGAATTAAAGATAATAGCCTTTAACGTAACAAAGCCGAGTTAAGGATTGCAGGGAATGATCGCTCTGAGTATACATAGGACTGTATGACTTAGACGATAAAGAGTGAATACTGAGGCGTGGTATTTAGTTGCCAGGAAGCCGAAAGGAATTAGAAAATAACTTACCGAATATTATAGTTTAATAGTGCGGATAAGTTAAGATGAGTATAGGTTGTGGTACAATCGTAACCTTTGATGGTTGACATATGGGAGCTGGGCTAAACAATTCCTTTAGTGAGCGAAGGTATATACAAAACTGGCAACCGATCTAACTCACTGTTATGGGCAGTGTAGACGAGACGGGAACTTGTTTGTTGGTTGTTTGTGGGAAACCACTCAGAGTACCATATGGACTACTAGCAGAGAAGCGATGTGTGCTGTGTCTTAGAGAAGTAATAAGAAGAAGATAAAATGTAAAACATCAAAGATGATGAGCGTAAAAGTAAGACATCTCCGTATGTTATGAAGCTGTAGAACGATAATGAAAGTGGTCGCGTAAACTTAGGTTGCAAGAATGCGAACCCTAAAAAGTAAAGTTAAGCTAATGCATAAGTCAATTATACATGACTAATTAGTGTATGTGCTGTTTTTCTTATGTGCTACATAGGAATCGAAATGAGCAGTTCAGCGTAGGCTGTAGCTGTGCGTAAGGCAAGTTTCCTAACTTCATTCATATTCTAAATGAATGCTAGTTTCTTTAGCTTCTCAGATGTTGAACTTGAGAAGTTATGTCTATGTGCGAATGTGTGATATTTGTACAAGGTGGTAGAACATATGAGGCCTTGTGCCACAATGTGAACACTTCGGTGTTTCTATGATATGAATTGTTCTATAATTGAACTGTTCAATACAAGTATGTTCTGTTTATACATGATCCGTTATTGTTAAGTCTGTGCTAATGATTCTAGCCAGACCTGATGAGTATGAAAAAGGTAGAAGGATAAAAGTATTTCAAAGTGCATGCGAATAATGTTTTAAAATGATAGGAATCGTGATTATTCCTATTATTCGAGCTGCTTCATAACCTTTGTTCGGTTATCGAAGTTATAAAGAATGTTTAAATTCTTGAAGATGTTTGTTCAACTGTTATGACTTGCTGGGCAATTGAATGCTCACACTTGCTTTAAATGAAAAACATTTTCAGTTAATGATGTTAGACGAACTTAAGGATCCCGTAAAGGTCAAGCTGATGGTATCCAGATGAAGTTCCCTTCAAAGTGTGAATGAGCGAGAAGATCAAGTGAAGACTTGTAATATAGAAAGATGAAATTGAACTATAGACTAGTTTAAGGAACTGTTATGTATCCTTGGTGGCGGATTAAAAGTCACTCTTGTAAGATGAAATGAATAATGTATTTATCATTATTTGTAATGAAAAAGGTTATAAGGTTTCCAGAACCTGGGATTTGAGAGCATATGTTGTTATATTTAGTTATATAATGATGTATGTTTGGAAGAAGATGGGATCGTGATGTACTAGTGACGCACGGAATTCGGGTGTGAAGATAGACCGAATTTCGGGGCGTTACATTAGCAAACTTGGGACTTATGTATTAACAACTTATGTTAATGAGTTATGTATTCCTATTCATATTTAAATGGATAGTTAGATATTATTATATTGTGGATCGTGAACACCAAACTTGGGGGTCCGGTAACCCGGATTTGGGGCCGTCACACGACCATTTAGTTCAACATTTCCCCCATTATTATGTCTCGATATTCGATTGGCCTTTGTCAGTCTGAAAAATAGTCTGAGAAAAACGTAAATATCTCATCAAAACTATATGCCTCACATATCAACCCCTCGACATAAGCAATATTCTTCACCTTCCTCTTAAGGTTTCCCATCACCCTCTAGAAAGGGTACATCCATCTATATTGAACTGGGCCCCCAATATGAGCTTCATATGGAAGATGGATTTGCAAATGCTCCATGGAGTCAAAAAATTGGTGGGAATATTTTTCCAATTTACACGTGATCTCTATGATGTTCTTCTCAAGTACAGACATGCCCTTCTTATTTAATGATTTTGAACATAAGTCTTTAAAGAAACGACTAAGATTCGTCAAAGCATCCCATATTGGTTCATCAAGCAGATCCCGAAATACTATAGGCATGAGTCTCTTCATGAACACATGACAGTCATGACTCTTCATCCCTTACAATTTCTCACCTGTAACACACCTTGCAATGTTTGACGCATATCCATCTGGTAGTTTCAGAGACTTAACCCATGTCCACACATCTTCAACTTATTTTTTGGATAGTGTGTACATTGCATGCGGTTTGAAAATCTTACCATTAGGAGATTCATAAAGTTCTAATCCAGGATGCTTACAAATATCTTTCATGTCTAAACATGCCTTATTATTATCTTTTGTCTTCCACGTAACATTCATCACGGTTTTAAACAAATTGTCAAACACATTCTTCTCAATATGCATCACATCTAGATTATGACGAATCAAATTTGTAGACCAATAAGGTAGTTCCCAAGAGATGCTTCTCCGAACCCAGTTATGAGATTCGCCAAACCCATTGATTATGTTTATGGCATCAATATTACCAAATAGGATAACTGGTAATCTCATAACACGATCTCGTATCTCCGTTCCCGACAATCGCGGTGCAGTCATCTCATTGTCTACTTTCCCTTTCCTGAAGTGTTCTCTATTTTTTCGAAATGGGTGATCTACCGGAAAGAACCGACGATGACAGTCAAACTAGCAAGGCTTTCGACCTTTTGATAGATTAAACGACTTTATATGCTCCATATAATACGGACAAGCTAACTTCCCGTTTGTACTGTAATAACCAAGGATTTCGAATAATCCAAAAATTTACGAATAATTTTTTTTATTAATATTAATATTAATTACCAATTTTCTGACAAGTATCTGTGATACGAGTCTCGAGAAAGTCAATTTGTGTATTGACAACTAAAATTAGAGTAGAGTTGTGCTTAACGGAGAATAGAAACCCTAACCCTAATTTTTGGAACGGGATTCGATAGAAAATATAATTAAAATAATTATATTAATATGTATGTGTTTGAACGGTATAGAATTTATGATCAATGATTGATCGGATAAAGTTTTATATTAATAAAACCCTAATAAGAGATTTGAAACCCTAATCTCAGGATTAGAAACCCTAACGTACCGTTAGAAACCCTAATTATACGCCGGTAACCCTAATTTAAAAACCGGAGATTATAAACCCTAAATTAGGAAACCCTAATCCTAATTGACAAGACTATGGGTTCATTAAACCTAAATATGATTAGAAAACTCTAATTATATTTTTGTATGTTAAAATTCTATTTTTAAACCCTAATTTTATTTTAGAAAATTTATTTTTCTAATTAAACCCTAAATTTGAAAATTATGGGAACTAGAAATTTTATTTTTAAAGCCCAAAAGGGTTCAAACCCTAAACCTTAATGTCCAAACCCTAAACTCTAAGGGTTTTATCAAATCCAAATTCTAGAAAAAATTAGAAATGACCATAATGCCCTTTTTGGAGATTTTATTTGATTTCTTGAAAATCTTGCTAAATCAAGAGTTGGTGAACAACTCTTTTGACTTTGTGGCTCTCAAAATCCCAGAATATCTGCTCTCAGCCGAAATATCATCTGATCAAGCAACAAAGCAATATATATATAAGATTTAGAGAGAGAAAGTGCATTATTTTGCTTAATTTTCACCAAAGCTCTCCCCTACTTTTTCTCTCATCAAAAGCTCCGAATTTTCTTAGTAAATCAGTCCTAATACCAGCCCTAGATCAATCATAAACATCTTGGAGAGCTTAGATTAAAAATCGGAATCAAGAGAGGTATAACCCTATTTAATTTTTTGATCTTTGATGCTTGAGAAATAATTGTGTTTATGTGTTTAGATTCATGCTAGGATATGTTTTTAGTTGATCTATGATGATCCATGATGGATCCATAACATCAAAGTGTGATAAAATCGAATTTTCAAAATCTGTTCTTGAACAAAATCTGTGGCCTGACAAGCTAATGTCAGGGGCCACAGATTCTAGTTCGTTTGATGTTTTTGTTGTTTAATCGTTGTTATATGTAGCCTTGTATGTGGTCTTTAATCTGAACAAGAAATCAGAGTTATTGCATGTCTGGATTTGAAGATATAATCGGTCAAAACTCGTTGACCGGGCTTGACCGAGTAAAAATCTGGGTTACCCAGAAAGTGAAAAATCGAACCTGACAAGATTTGTGAAGGTCCATATCTGTCAGGTTGTTCGTTGTTTGTTGATGTGATTGTATACATGTTGTAGCCTGTAATATCTAGTCCAAGTAACAGCCTTTATATTCCATATACATAAAATGTATTGGATTTTATGGATGGTCAAAGTAGACCACCCGATCTGTTCTTTACTTTTCTGGAAAACCCAGAATCGGTATGAACATGTTTTCTGACCTACTTTGACCAAGTGTTACATTGTGGATCAGTTGTTTTTGGACTGAAATATTGCTAACTAGTTGTTCCTTGACATGAGTACTACAAATTTAAGTCATCAAACGACTTTAACCAATACCAGAACATAGCTTAAATCGAGCTTGAATATGGCAACTCGAACTATTTAAACCCAGAAAAATCCCAGAAACGGTCTGACAGTAGGTTTAGCCGCTCAGATCTTCATATTATGTGATGTTATGACTGAAGTAATGACTGATTATTGTAGTATTACAGTTTGTCTACATGATCAGTGTCTAAGTTAGTTAAGAACATGAATGTACAAAAAGTTACAAGCGGTCAAACGTGGACCTTAATCTGCCGGCTGTCAGTGTTCTTGAGCTCAAGAACACCAACAGCGACGCTTTGTGTCGCTAAAGGGCTTTAGCGACGGTTTTATTTATTTATTTTCTGAAAATTTCTGAAATTAATAAAAAAAAATAGAAATAAATTCTAAAAATTACCAAAAATAGTTTTAAATTATGAAAAATAATTTTTGACCAATTAGAATATTTTTCTTTAATATTTATAATTATTTATAATATTAAAGGTATTTAATTTATTTAATTAGTTTATTAAATAAATTAGAGAAAAATGATTTAATATTATAAAAAATCATTTTAAATAAGAATAATGTATTTAAAAATATTTTGAGTTATAAAATGTAACTTTTAATATTTTTGGAGAATTTTTCATTAATAATTTAATATTAATGATATTATATTTATTTGATTATTAAATTAAATAGATAAGATAAAAATGATTTAAATGATTTAAAAATCATTTTAATTAAGAATAAAGTGTTAAAAAAATATTTCAAATTATAAAATATAATTTTTAATATTTTTAGAGAATTTTCATTAATAAAAGTAATATTAATGATATTTGATTTATTTAATTATTATATTAAATAAATGAATTAAAAATGATTTTATTGATTTAAAAATGAGATAAATAGTTTAAAAATATTTTAAGTTATAAATTATGACTTTTAATATTTAGTTAATAATTTCATTAATATTTATATATTAATGGTGATGATTTAAAAATGATTTTAATTATTTTAAAAATCATTTAAGTAGAATATTGATGATTTAAAAATATTTTAAGTTATTAATAATAACTTTAATATTTTGACAAGTATGTTATTAATATTTTGATATTATTAAATATTAATAATGATAAGATTATTTGGTAATTAAATCATTTAAAAATGATTTAAGTGTTTGAAAAATTATTATAAATTATAATAAGTGTTTATAAATTATTAAAAGCTTCCGAAAAATATTATAAACGATATTTGACTTATCTAAAATAATAATCGAAGCTTAGAGACCAAGTTTAATTGACAATCAATGTGTTAATTGTCGGATAGGGTGACCAGAACACCGAGAATGGACCGAAATCCAACCAGATCGAAATAGTTAGACGTGATAAGTGTTTATATAGGTTATAAACACTAATGTGACTATGTGGTAATGTGCCTAGGAGAAGTTTGACTGTAAAATACAGTGTTATGTGTTATAAATGTTTGTACTAATTGTGAGACCGACATTGTTGAATATAGGTCTTACGAACGCAGTTAATTATATTGTATAGCTGTAATCAATGTGGAAGGCAAGTTTCCTAACTCAACCTTGAGTTATATTTCCTTCAATTATTATAGTGGTTAATTATTGCTAATTACACCACATCCAGGGAAGTTATTGTTGATTATTCGCAGTTAGTGCATGCTTAATAATTCAAATTGAATTACTGATTCAGAAATATACATTAGTAAAATTACTGTTGTTGAATATTCAAATTTGTAGAAGTTAGAATTGACAGTACAGATAATTCCTATTTATTGTCAAATTGTGTTGAGAAATGTCTTAGCTAATTATTCTGGCTAGACAAACATTGGTTAGAACTTGATAAATTCAAGAAAATAATTCAATTGTTATTGGTAGAATCGATGCCAATTATTTCTGCAAGATCGATAATGTAAAGTCCCCGAACCCGGATACTTGAAACCCGAATTCGGTACTTCACGATACCATTTCTATGAGCGAAATAATATTAATAATAATAACAATAATATAAATTTCAAACTTAACTTACATTTATCAGAGTCTAATCACAAGTACGCAACCTTTACTACATTCTTTACATGATATAGAATACATATCATAACTTAATATAATCTATCTATTACAAATAATACCAATAAACACATTATGTTTGCTTTCCTTTTCACTTGTTCTTGCCTGAACCTTCCAGTTGATCACGTTTAGCTGAAAACATTTAAATTAAGCAATGATGAGTATTTGAGTGCCCAACAAGTATTATATATATATATATATGTAAGCTGAAAGAATTTTAATATTTTCTTTATAATATTATTCTACAACTAGTCAGTAGTTGTGAAGTAATCTGTACCAATAATAATAACATAACAACCCTCGTTCAAATTTTTGAAACTGTGTATTGTCTATATATAAGGTTTATATGACATATTATGAACATTGTTTTCATTTTCGAAAAGGTTAAACAGAAATTTATCTGTAAATCGGCATTGCTTACGGGCCTGAGGGTGTACAGTCCATGGGCCCTGTATTGATCAATACTAAATTGGTAGAACGATATTATCGTTCATCCTTTGTCCGTCGTAGCGCATAAAAATTTTCCCATTTTTGGGCTGTTCATACCTGTCGGGTTTTCATAACAAAGGTCTTATATAATTCAACATATATGTATATCAAAGGTGTATCAACATGCGATTGAATACAATGTTAATCCAAGTGAGGACACTTGAATAATCATTTATAGAAATTAACGAACAGAATATATATCCGATTTATCATATACTAACATGTTGATAATCAATGGGCGTATATAATATAAGCTTTACAATCTGTATAGTAATAATATAACTTTGAAACATTCTTACACTTGTCCAATGCATAAAGAAAATGCAAAGGTAGGATACTTGCCTGATGCGCTGCTTACAATTACGTAACTTAGATCTATCTGTTATACCGAAATCTATCATTAATAAGATCATTCTATCGATTAGAATCACATATCATAACACATAATACTGCTTATTGCAGTCAGCACATAACCTAATCACATTGTCATATATGTTTCACAGTCATTGCATCACAAACAAACAGTTAACCCATTCCTAATCACATTGTCACACAACTTTATCCACCATTGAATCACAAATAAAATAATTAACTAACTAAATTTCTAAGTCCAGATCAATTTCTGAACCATGTCGGTTTACCGACAACTTTATCGGGTATTTATCGAGTCTAAGACTCTAAACAGTTGTTCAATATCCATTTAGACTAATTAAATAACAATCATATCATTTTTCATGACCTTATAATAATTATAAAATAATTATTACCATTTACCATAATTTTTGAAATATCAGAATCATTATTAAATGATTTAAATAGTACACAATTCTATTATCATTAACATTTATTCAATATTAAATTATTAATGAAACCATTTCCAAAATATTAAAGTTATGTATAATAACTCAAAATATTCTTAACGTATTTATATTATCCTTAAATGATTTTTAAAACATTTAAATTCATTTTTAAATACTTACCATTAATATTTAAATATTAATGAACTATTTATCCAATTATTAAAAGTCATTAATTATAACTTTAAAATATTTTTAATTCATTTATATCCTTTTTAAATAATTTTTAAATAAATAAAACCATTTTTAAACTATTTATTTAATATAATTATTAAATAAATTTAATATCATGAATCATTAAATAAATATTATTAATATTAAATTATTAATGAAAATATCCCTTAAATATTAAAAGTTATATTTTATAACTTAAAATATCTTTAAACACTTTATTTTCATTTAAAATGATTTTTATAATATAATAATCATTTTTAAACTAATTATTTAATATAATAATTAAATAACTTTAATATCATTATTAATCATTAATTAATGAAATTAACCATTAAATATTAAAAGTTATATTTTATAACTTAAAATATTTTTAGATACCTTATCTTTATTTAAAATAATTTTTAAAATATTAAAATCATTTTTAAATTAATTTATTTAATATAAATTTTAAATAACTTTAATATCATTAATATTAAATTAATATCATTAATATTAGATTAATAATATTTTTCATGACAAAATATCAAAAGTCATATTTTATAACATAAAATATTTTTATAATACTTTAAATGAATTTTTAAATCATTAATTCTATTTTCCATAATTTATTTAATATATTTATTAAATAACTTAAACATCATTAATATTAATTAATTAATGAAATTTCATCACAAAATATTAAAATTCATCAAAAAATGACTTAAAATATTTTCTAACACAATAATATAATTTTTCATGATTTTTCATGAATTAAAACCATTTTTAAATAATTTATTTAATATTATAATTAAATAAATAAATACCTTTTTATATTCCAAAAATATTAAATATTTATGAAATATATTAAAAATTATTAAAAACTAATTTTCAGACTTAAAAATAATTTTTTGGAATTTATTTTGTATTTTTAATAATTAAAAACTAATTTTTTTTTATTTTTAATTCATTTTTCAGAAATAATTAAATAAATCTGTCGCTAAAGGCTATAGCGACACTTGTCTGTCGCTATAGGTGTTCTTGAGGGCTTTTCCAGATTTTCGGCAGAGGTGAGGTTGCTACTTTGACCGTGATTTAAACAGTGTTCCTTACGTTTTTCTGGCTTACTAAAACTCTTAGATTGTAGTACTTTTTCAATACTACAACATGAAACCAATTTCATGGCAAAAAAACAACAGAATAGCAAGATCAAAGCTCTCAAAGTACCTGCCAGGCCTGTTTTTCATTTTCTGGGTTACCTAGAAATTGAAGAACAGCCAGGGTACCTACTTTGACATTTTATATCTTGGTGATCGTGCAACTTTTGTGCGATCTTTCAATAACCGGTTGTATATAACATGTTGTAATACAACTAAAAAGCAAAATAACACAAAAACATCAAATAATGAACAAGTTATGGCCGGTCAAACTAGGACACGGACCACTGTTCTAATTTTCTGGGTTCGTGACTTTTAGCAGATCGGTCAACGTGGTTTGACCGTGAATATCTATCAATCTATAATAGATTTAGGTCTGATACTTTTTGCAACTTAAAGAAATTATATCATGCTACATGTTACAAGTTTTAGACATCAAAAACATGTAACACACACGGATCTACAGACCTCGACATTTGACTGTAAATCACAAATTTCCAGATTTTTAGATTTGCTAAAACTTTAAATTCGTGCACTTTGATGTTATGGGTCATGGATTGGACAACCCAGAACATCAATTGACACCTTATAACACAACTTTGCACAATCAATTGCAACAATTAACCACGAATTGAAGGATTTCCAAAAATTAGAGATTTATACCTTTTAAGCTTTTAATTTTCGATTCTGGCTTCTGATCTGTTTATGATGAACGTGGGGCTCTGTTTTGAGACTGATCTTGCTTAATATTTCGGAGGTTGAGAGAGAAGTAGGAGTTGGTGAGAGCAAAAATGAAATTTGGTTAAGTTTTGCACATTTTCTCTCTCTAACTCTTTATATAATTTGGTTGATTCATTGTATTTGGCTTGCTTGGATGGCTGAGTTGCTGAGATTGTATTATTTTAGGCACATGCTAGGCTAGAGGTTTGGTTCAACAACTACACTAGGTTTAGATCCACAAGTTTTGTCAAATAATGCATTAAGGGCATTTTTATCATATCCATTTTATTCTAGATTTTTGCATTAGATGAAACCCTTAGGGTTTAGGGTTTGAGCATACTTAGATTTATGATTTGGACAAATTTAGGTTTAGGTTTTAAATCCTCAAATTTTTAGCAACTTGGAAATTCCAAAATTTTCTAATTAAAATTTTAAAATAGGAAACTTTGATTTCTAAATTATAATTAGGGCTTCCTAATTATTTTGTAATTTCAAAATCATGATTCATTATTTACTAATTAGGACCATTTTATCCTAATTAAAATTGCTAATTTAGCACTTAATGTCAAATTTGTACATTAGGTTTTCAAAACCACATTTTAGGGTTTAAATAAAATAATATTTCAATTTTTTTGAAATTAAATTTCCCAATTATATTAGGGTTTCTAATTACTTGACAATTAGGATTTATATTTCCTAATTAACATTGTAATATAGCAATTTAATTCCACCACTGTATAATTAGGGTTCAAAAATTACGAATTAGGGTTTTCAACCCACAAATTAGGGTTTCTGACGGAACAATTAGGGTTCCAAAAATTAAAAATTAGGGTTTGTTAATTAATTAAGTTTTACCCTAATTAGACTTATAATTAAATCACTTGAACATTATAATTCTCCGTTATATTCCTAGATTAGGGCTTTATTTTATCAAAATCTGAAATTAGGGTTTTTAATAATTTAGGGTTTCTAGAACTTTAATTAGGGTTTACCTAATTAATACATTTAATACATGCCATAAATTATATAACACACTTATAAAATAATCTTGCACTCTAATTTGGATCTCAAATTAGGGTTTAACATTATTACTAAGGTTTGGTCATAATACACCGTAATTGACCAACCATTATTAATACAGAAATACAGTACATATTTATAGCACTGAAAAATTAAAATATAATTAATATTATAATTTTATTATCATTCCTTAATTCAGACCCATAATTAGGGTTTGATAGTAATATAATAAACCTTACACACATGACCATACTTATCTATAACACCGACAAATAATAATATAATATTATTATTCTCATTCTTTGATTAAAACCCAGAATTAGGGTTTGAATTCCATATCTGATTTATCTTTCATATAAAACCTTAATAATTAAGTTAAAAATATTTTACTTAACTATTCTAAAATAATTTCATATAATAAATAATTATTATAATAGTTCTATAATCATATCATATATTATTTAAATAATATAATTATCATATATTTATGGAAAATAAACATTAAAAACATTTTTACAATAAAACTAATTATTATTAGAATATAATTTATAATAATTCTAAAATAAAATTATTCATAATCATTCATGTAATAATTATATTTTATATTCATCACATAATTACTTACATAATTCCTTTCACGCATTCTTACCTTTAAAATAAATAATTATTCAAAAATCATTTCCTATATTATTTAAATAATATTAGATTATATTTTCCTTGAAAAATAATTAATAAAACATTTCCAATAAAGAATTAATTAGAATAAAAATATAATGGGTAATGGTCAATAATTCTAAAATAAATTTATTTGCAATACTTAATGTAATAAATAATTTAATTTATCACACATATAATTATAATTACACATTACCTTGACATATATCTTTCATATTTATTTTAATAAATAAAAAAAAATTTATACGCAAAATTTATGAATTATTTATATAGAAAATATCGGGTTGTCACAGATAAGTAAGTAGAATTTGAAATCACAGTATTTCGTTGTAAAATCAAAATATTGATTCTAAAACTGAGAAGAACAACCTTTTATATAAAGGGAACATTTTGGGTCGTGAATTCGATCTTTGCGCGCGTTTTGAGTATTATGCATAATATAGGGTACAAGGAGTTGGCCGACTCTAAGTACTTGAAGAGGGGTATGATTTAATCTTTATGGTTATCTGATACTCCTGGTATGTATCAAAGTAAATCTTTGGTAGATGCCCGAGAAAATAAGTTCAAAGATTTTGTGTGATCACTCAGTATAAATCTGGAAATTATTCCACTTTGTTATTGTGTAGAATTGATTCTTGTAGAATTTTGAAAGCGTTGTACTCTTTCATTACCAAATTATAGTGTTGCATAGAAAAGGAGAAGCCTTGTTATTGAATAACAATTTGTTCAGCTATTTCAAAGTTCCCCGAACTTTGATTTCATTCTATCAAAATAGATAGGATATTATTGTTGATTCATATACCTTTATTGTATAATATTAACTTGCGGGGCATATTTTTTGCTCACCCTTGCTATAAATAAAATTTTTCAGCTAGGGGCGAAGTTTCAGGAGGTGCTGCAAAGGACAAAGGCAAAGGCGTAGTTATAAATTAGTTATATTAAACAGTATTATTTATATTATTGTATTGTAAACCCTTTTTGTATAACTAAAGGGTATGTTTGTAACGTTAAGGTTAGAAAACCTGGGTGATGTATTATGAAACTCTGATAAAAACTTATGTATTATACTATCTATATATATTATGGGTAGTTAAATGTTATTTATATTGTGGATCGTGAACACCAAACTCAGGGGTCAGGTAACCCGGATTTGGGGGTGTCACAGGTTGGTATCAGAGCTGTAGTGACCAAGGTGTCACCAGCTGGTAGTGGAGCTGTAGGTTATAAACCTTTAGTGGGGTGGGATAAGACCTAGGATTATAACCATAAGCGAAATAGAGAATACTCATTTAGAGTACTAAGTGAGAGATTGCCGAAGTGCAACGATAGTGAGAAATGGGGACACATAGTGTGAGGAGTTTGTACTAAGGAAGTACTAATCAAGTTATTTAAATTGATTGTAGGATGTCTGGAGAAGACCAAATGAGTACGGAGATGCTAGCGGCTGTTGCACCAGTGCCAGTAGCCGGGGTGCCAGCACAAAGCGAATCGGTTGAGAAGTTGGGAGAAGATGAACCAATGGTTAATCTTGGGAGTGATCATGACGATTATCCTGAGATGTATCAAAGTGGAGATGAGGAGGCAGAGTCTGAGTCAGTTAAGGTGGAACTGAAGAATAAGATCAAGGTTGGTGAACAAGATCAGCTATCTGTGGAAGTCCAGGAACTCCGAAGCAAGGTATTTCTCTTGGAGAAGTTGTGGAAGACGGAGCGGGCATTACGTGAAATGACTGAAGAACAGAACGAGCTGAAGGCGCAGGTGGAGAGAATGAAGGCGGAAGGTGGTGGATCGTCTAAAGGGATGATCAAGCAGCAGAAAGACAAGAAGAAAAGGAAGAGGGACAATGATAGCCCTAATTCAGAAAAGTTAAGCTCGAAGAATAAGCAAGCATGTGGCAAGTGTGGAAAGAGCCATTTGGGGGAATGTATGTGGGGTCAGAATGTATGTTATAATTGTGGTCAAGAAGGACATCTGTCACCAAATTGTCCTAAACAAAAGAAAGGAGGATGTTTTGCATGTGGTGGGACGAGTCATAAGGTTAAGAATTGTCCTAAAAAGAAGAAGGATTAAGTGTGTGGAGAATAATATTTTCTTTGATAGGAGATAACTTTTGTATGACTCCACTTTTTGGGTAAAGTTGTAGTAATGAATCCCGACTTTTGTCAAAAAGGGATAGTACCTATTTGTAGTTGTATGGGTTGTGTACTAAAAAGTACTATGTAATATTTGCATGAATATAAATGCAATGATATGTTTGTATGAATGAAATCATTATTTTCTATATAAATATAAGATTAAGATTAATTTGTGTGTTCTTAAAACTCATACTTATGGTAAGTTAATGACTCATAGTTATATGAAATGTTTTGAACCCCTCAGCGAATGGACGCCAAAGGTCTGACTAGGATAAGTTCATACACTCATATAATTGTGGCAAGTTACTGAAATCCTAAGTGTGGTAAGTTTGATGAACTGGATATAGTAATGTGAAAATGGAGAATAACAACTTTTTGTGTAAAGTAATTGTGTTGTTAATCCTGATATGAGTTAAAAAGGGATAGTAATATGTGAAGTACTAAATGTACTATGTGCTATTTGAATAAATATGCAATTACTTGGGAATTATGTGTTGAATTCTTATTGTGTTAAGAATCGGTATAGAGAAAGAGTATTAATATAAGATTTTTTTTTATTTAAATCAGATCATGCCGCCCAGACGACAGAATCGAAACCAACGAGAAGAATATTCAGTGAATAACGAAGGAGGTCAAGTTGACCCAATGCAAAATTTTGCAAATATGATAGCCTAAGCTATGGAGAATAGAGCTCCCGCAGGAAGAGGAAGAGCGAGGGAACAGCCAACTGATAGATTAGCCAATTTCAAGGATTTTAAAGCGGTAGGACCGCCGGAATTCAAAGGAACCACCGATCCGATTGAAGCCCAAACTTGGGTAAAAGAAATGGAGAAAGCATTCATCATTGCGCGTGTGGTAGAAGAGCAAAAGACGGCTTTTGTAACTTATCTGATGAAGGGAGAAGCCAATTACTGGTGGGAGACGAACCAAGCAAGAGCTGGTACAGAGGTGGTGTTGTGGACAAGATTTAAGGAGTTGTTCTTTGAGAACTACTTCTCACCGAGTATGCAAGCTCGGATGGAAGTTAAGTTCTTGGAACTTAAGCAGGAGAACATGTCTGTATCTGAATATGCTGCCAAATTCAACGAACTGGCAAGATTTGCACCTCATCAAGTGGACACAGAAGCTAGAAAAGCAAGAAGATTCGAGAACGGATTGAAGCCGGGAATTTACAACAAAGTAGCTGTGCTACAGATCAACACTTTTGCGGCTTTATTGGAGAAAGCGCTAATTGCTGAAGAAGGGAGCGAATCAGTGTTTCGATTTCATCAGGAAAAGAAGAAGAAAACAAATGATCGTGGAAGTAGTGGAGGAAGTAATCAGAATAAGAGAAAATGGAAGGAGAATACCTAGTCGGGTAATAATTCAGAAGATAATAGGAAGGGAAGGGAGCCATGTTCGAATTGTGGGAAGCACCATGCTGGAGTTTGCTTGAAGAAGAAGGGAGTTTGTTATAACTGCGGGCAAGAGGGGCATATGTCACCCAATTGTCCCAGTCCGAAGAAAATTCAAGGTTGCTTTGGATGCGGATCGACCGACCATATTGTTCGAAACTTTCCGAAAAGAAATGCTGAGAAGGAAAGCGCCAACAAGGGACCCGGTGGCGGAAGCTTGACGATTCGAGGACCTGCACAGCCAGGAAGACCAACGGCTCGTACATTTAACATGACGACGCAAGATGCGGTAGCTACTCAGGAGGTGGCAGCAGGTAATGATTTCATTACGCGAATAATAGGAGTTAGATAATTCTATGAACTATTTTCTTTTATAGACTTAAGTCACAGGTTAGAATTTGAAACCAAAATTATTATGGTGTTGATTAAAATAAATTGATGATACAACTTTAAAAGATTGTAGAATATAAGAAAACGGTGATTTCGAGGACGGAATCCTTTTAAGGAGGGGTGAATGTAATAACCCAGGATTTCGAATAATCCAAAAATTTACGAATAATTTTTTTTTTATTAATATTAATATTAATTACCAATTTTCTGACAAGTATCTGTGATACGAGTCTCGAGAAAGTCAATTTGTGTATTGACAACTAAAATTAGAATAGAGTTGTGCTTAACGGAGAATAGAAACCCTAACCCTAATTTTTGGAACGGGATTCGATAGAAAATATAATTTAAATAATTATATTAATATGCATGTGTTTGAACGGTATAGAATTTATGATCAATGATTGATCGGATAAAGTTTTATATTAATAAAACCCAAATAAGAGATTAGAAACCCTAATCTCAGGATTAGAAACCCTAACGTACCGTTAGAAACCCTAATTGTACGCCGGTAAACCCTAATTTAAAAACTGGAGATTATAAACCCTAAATTAGGAAACCCTAATCCTAATTGACAAGCCTATGGGTTCATTAAACCTAAATATGATTAGAAAACTCTAATTATATTTTTGTATGTTAAAATTCTATTTTTGAAACCCTAATTTTATTTTAGAAAATTTATTTTTCTAATTAAAACCTAAATTTAAAAATTGTGGGAACTAGAAATTTTATTTTTAAAATCCAAAAGGGTTCAAACCCTAAACCTTAATGTCCAAACCCTAAACTCTAAGGATTTTATCAAATCCAAATTCTAGAAAAAATTGGAAATGACCATAATGCCCTTTTTGGAGATTTTATTTGATTTTTTGAAAATCTTGCAAAATCAAGAGTTGGTGAACAACTCTTTTGACTTTGTGGCTCTCAAAATCCCAGAAAATCTGCTCCTAGCCGAAATATCATCTGATCAAGCAACACAGCAATATATATATATATATAAGATTTAGAGAGAGAAAGTGCATTATTTTGCTTAATTTTCACCAAAGCTCTCCCCTACTTTTTCTCTCATCAAAAGCTCCGAATTTTCTTAGTAAATCAGTCCTAATACCAGCCCTAGATCAATCATAAACATCTTGGAGAGCTTAGATTAAAAATCGGAATCAAGAGAGGTATAACCCTATTTAATTTTTTGATCTTTGATGCTTGAGAAATAATTGTGTTTATGTGTTTAGATTCATGCTAGGATATGTTTTTAGTTGATCTATGATGATCCATGATGGATCCATAACATCAAAGTGTGATAAAATCGAATTTTCAAAATCTGTTCTTGAACAAAATCTGTGGTCTGACAAGCTAATGTCAGGGGCCACAGATTCTAGTTCGTTTGTTTTTTTTGTTGTTTAATCGTTGTTACATGTAGCCTTGTATGTGGTCTTTAATCTGAACAAGAAATCAGAGTCATTGCATGTCTGGATTTGAAGATATAATCGGTCAAAACCCGTTGACCGGGCTTGACCGAGTAAAAATTTGGGTTACCCAGAAAGTGAAAAACCGAACCTGACAAGATTTTTGAAGGTCCATATCTGTCAGGTTGTTCGTTGTTTGTTGATGTGATTGTATACATGTTGTAGCCTGTAATATCTAGTCCAAGTAACAGCCTTTATATTCCATATACATTAAATGTATTGGATTTTATGGATGGTCAAAGTAGACCACCTGATCTGTTCTTTACTTTTCTGGAAAACCCAGAATCGGTATGAACATGTTTTCTGACCGACTTTGACCAAGTGTTACATTGTGGATCTGTTGTTTTTGGACTGAAATATTGTTAACTAGTTGTTCCTTGACATGAGTACTACAAATTTAAGTCATCAAACGACATTAACCAATACCAGAACATAGCTTAAATCGAGCTTGGATATGGCAACTCGAACTGTTTAAACCTAGAAAAATCCCAGAAACGGTCTGATAGTAGGTTTAGCCGCTTAGATCTTCATATTATGTGATGTTATGACTGAAGTAATGACTGATTATTGTAGTATTACAGTTTGTCTACATGATCAGTGTCTAAGTTAGCTAAGAACATGAATGTACAGAAAGTTACAAGCGGTCAAACGTGTACCTTAATCTGCCGGCTGTCAGTGTTCTTGAGCTCAAGAACACCAACAACGACGCTTTGTGTCGCTAAAGGGCTTTAGCGACGGTTTTATTTATTTATTTTCTGAAAATTTCGAAAATTAATAAAAAATAGAAATAAATTCTAAAAATTACCAAAAATAGTTTTAAAAATTATTTTAAATTATGAAAAAAAAAATTGACCAATTAGAATATTTTTCTTTAATATTTATAATTATTTATAATATTAAAGGTATTTAATTTATTTAATTAGTTTATTAAATAAATTAGAGAAAAATGATTTTATAATATGAAAAATCATTTTAAATAAGAATAATGTATTTAAAAATATTTTGAGTTATAAAATGTAGCTTTTAATATTTTTGGAGAATTTTTTCATTAATAATTTAATATTAATGATATTATATTTATTTGATTATTAAATTAAATAAATAAGATAAAAATGATTTAAATGATTTAAAAATCATTTTAATTAAGAATAAAGTGTTAAAAAAATATTTCAAATTATAAAATATAATTTTTAATATTTTTAGAGAATTTTCATTAATAAAAGTAATATTAATGATATTTGATTTATTTAATTATTATATTAAATAAATGAATTAAAAATGATTTTATTGATTTAAAAATGAGATAAATAGTTTAAAAATATTTTAAGTTATAAATTATGACTTTTAATATTTAGTTAATAATTTCATTAATATTTATATATTAGTGGTGATGATTTAAAAATGATTTTAATTATTTTAAAAATCATTTAAGCAGAATATTGATGATTTAAAAATATTTTAAGTTATTAATAATAACTTTAATATTTTGACAAGTATGTTATTAATATTTTGATATTATTAAATATTAATAATGATAAGATTATTTGGTAATTAAATCATTTAAAAATGATTTAAGTGTTTGAAAAATTATTATAAATTATAATAAGTGTTTATAAATTATTAAAAGCTTCCGAAAAATATTATAAACGATATTTGACTTATCTAAAATAATAATCGAAGCTTAGAGACCAAGTTTAATTGACAATCAATGTGTTAATTGTCAGATAGGGTGACCAGAACACCGAGAATGGACCGAAATCCAACCAGATCGAAATAGTTAGACGTGATAAGTGTTTATATAGGTTATAAACACTAATGTGACTATGTGGTAATGTGCCTATGAGAAGTTTGACTGTAAAATATAGTGTTATGTGTTATAAATGTTTGTACTAATTGTGAGACCGACATTGTTGAATATAGGTCTTACGAACGCAGTTAATTATATTGTGTAGCTGTAATCAATGTGGAAGGCAAGTTTCCTAACTCAACCTTGAGTTATATTTCCTTCAATTATTATAGTGGTTAATTATTGCTAATAACACCACATCTAGGGAAGTTATTATTGATTATTCACAATTAGTGCATGCTTAATAATTCAAATTGAATTACTGATTCAGAAATATACATTCGTAGAATTACTGTTGTTGAATATTCAAATTTGTAGAAGTTAGAATTGACAGTACAGATAATTCCTGTTTATTGTCAAATTGTGTTGAGAAATGTCTTAGCTAATTATTCTGGCTAGACAAACATTGGTAAGAACTTGATAAATTCAAGAAAATAATTCAATTGTTATTGGTAGAATCGATGCCAATTATTTCGGCAAGATCGATAAGTAAGTAGAATTTGAAATCACAGTATTTCGTTGTAAAATCAAAATATTGATTCTAAAACTGAGAAGAACAACCTTTTATATAAAGGGAATATTTTGGGTCGTGAATTCGACCTTTGCGCGCGTTTTGAGTATTATGCATAATATAGGGTACAAGGAGTTGGCCGGCTCTAAGTACTTGCAGAGGGGTATGATTTAATCTTTATGGTTATCTGATACTCCTGGTATGTATCAAAGTAAATCTTTGGTAGATGCCCGAGAAAATAAGTTCAAAGATCTTGTGTGATCACTCAGTATAAATCTGGAAATTATTCCACTTTATTATTGTGTAGAATTGATTCTTGTAGAATTTTGAAAGCGTTGTACTCTTTCATTACCAAATTATAGTGTTGCATAGAAAAGGAGAAGCCTTGTTATTGAATAACAATTTGTTCAGCTATTTCAAAGTTTCTCGAACTTTGATTTCATTCTATCAAAATAGATAGGATATTATTGTTGATTCATATACCTTTATTGTATAATATTAACTTGCGGGGTAAATTTGTTGCTCACCCTTGCTATAAATAAAATTTTTCAGCTAGGGGCGAAGTTGCAGGAGGTGCTGCAAAGGACAAAGGTAAAGGCGTAGTTATAAATTAGTTATATTAAACAGTATTATTTATATTATTGTATTGTAAACCCTTTTTGTATAACTAAAGGGTATGTTTGTAACGTTAAGGTTAGAAAACCTGGGTGATGTATTATGAAACTCTGATAAAAACTTATGTATGATACTATCTATATATATTATGGGTAGTTAAATGTTATTTATATTGTGGATCATGAACACCAAACTCAGGGGTCAGGTAACCCGGATTTGGGGGTGTCACATGTACTCGATCCAGATAACATACCTTAAGTTGGGAAGTCACTTATAGTCCATATAACCGCTGCCCTAAGGTTGAAATTTGTTTTCGTTGCAACATCCCAAGTCTGTACTCCATCCTCCCACAATACCTTCAACTCGTTTATAAGACGTCTCAAGTAAACATCTAAGTTCTTTCCAGGACTCTTAGGACCAGGAACCACGAGTGAAAGAAACAAGTATGGCTGTTTCATACACATCCAAGGAGGCAAGTTGTACGGAGTAACAATCACAGGCCAATATGAGTACGAAATAGCTTAGTGGCCAAACGGATTGAAACCATCGGTGGACAATCCAAGCCTCACATTTCTAGGTTCCAATGCAAACCCAGGATGTGCTAAGTTGAAATCTTTCCAAGCCTGCCCATCTGTGGGATGATTTAGTTCTCCACCTTTAGCTGGAGATTTCGCATGCCAACTGATATGTTCAGCTATTCTTGAAGACATGTACAATCATTTTAGCCGATGTGTTATTGGAAAATACCTTAGAATCTTTAACGGTATACTTGATTTTTTTGTAGTCACACCCTCTTTATTTGGCCTAAACTGATCATGACTGCAAAACGTGCACCTTCTCATCTGTTCATTTTCCTTATAAAACAAAATGCAATCGTTGGGACATGAATCGATCTTTTGGTATCCAAGACCCAACTTCTTCACTATTTTCTTATAAAAGTAATAGTTACCAGGTAATTTCTCACCGTCAGGTAACATACTCTTAAAGGCCTTCAAGAGCGACTCAAAACACTCATGGCTCATGTTGTGATTAGCCTTGATGTTAAGTAATGTTGCCATTGCAGACAATGTAGTGTGTTTGGTGCAACCATGCCACAATGGCTCTCTACCCTCTTCTAACAACTTAAAGAAGTCTTTGGCATCAGAATTCATAGGTTTCTCTCTGCCTTATTCCCAATGAAAATCTGGCCCTGCAATATCATGAACCATTTCATTCATATGATGAGTACTATTGCCCGTATTGTGTACTCCTATGATGCCACCATCTCTTCTCTGCCCATGTGCCCACCAGCATTCTTCGTAATTTCTTATGAACCCAAAAATAAGTAAATGATAGTTTACCACGTCTCTTTCCATATAATTTACATTCTTATACTTCAAACATGGACATCGTATCTGCGACTGACCATTCATACATTCTGGGCCTGGTAGACTACAACAAATTCTTTAATTCCTCTTCTAAACTTATTGGTTTTCTTATTGAAATGGAAAGAAAACTACTGAATGAAAGAATAATAAACAACTTGCAACTTGATCATTTCCTCCACTAGTTAATTAATTAGTTGAAAAACTACATCAATTTCCATAAAATATCAGTACTCTTTAATTAGAAGGCAATAATAATCTCTTTATATCTTAAATCAACAAGCTTAATTAACAAAATAGAACTTCATATTCTAGTAGAAAGAAAACTAGCACCGAAAAAAAGAATAATAATAATTAACTTACAAATTAAAATGCAAGTTGATCATTCTTTATCCACATGTTCTAAAACTGCAAATTCTTGTATTTTGTATATATATTTGTGTAACTTTCCAAGTCGATCACCTTATCACTTATTTCTCCTTATTTATACTGATATGTTAATTTATCATACTCTTTCACAAATTATACATCCAATTTCATCTCTTATCATTTTTTATTTTATCAAAAGTTTCTTCTTTTTCTTCTATCCTGTTCATGGCTATTGTGAGACCCCGAATTTTATGAAATAAAAGTATTCAATTTTTTTATTTTGGTAAATAGTTAAATTGATAAAAGTTTAGAGTTAAGGGTAATATGTAAAAAAAAAATTTGCAAAGTAAGCAAGTTGATATAAAATATTCGTTGTGTCGGGGAATATTCGATTAGTCGGGGAATATTCTTTTTATCGGGGAATAGTTGTACGACGGTACAATCATTTGTGGACCCCACAACAGAATTATTGTCGGATTGAGAAAACGATAAAAATATTTTTATGGAAATAATGGCGGAAGTTTTACCGTTAAAACTGTTGAACTACTCAGTAGCAAAAGTACAGTAATACGTGTGGTTGCATAGTAGCACGCGGTATTGATTATTGATGTTTACGTGATAAGTCACTCAGTTTTGTTTTATTAGTATTATTAATGTAATAAAACAGAAAATTTTTTTATAAAATAAAATACTTTTATAAAGTTATTCTATAAATAGAATATATTATATCCTATTATGCATAGTGTTTTGCATAATAAAATCTTTTTATATAAAATAGAATACTTTTATAAAGTTATTCTATAAATAGAATATATTATATTTTATTATCCATAGTATTGTATAGTGTCTGCATAGTGTTTTGCATAGTAAAATCTTTTTATATAAAACAGAATACTTTTATAAAGTTATTCGTTTTATTAGATTATAAATAGAATATATTATAATTTATTTAAAAGATTTTGCTTTAAATATGGACTGTCTGATTAAAAGTAAATCAATCTGGACCGTTCATGAATTAGTTACTATGCAGTCCATTCTTCTATAAATAAAAGCTCATTCCTTCATTATTTCTTATGAATTCACTGAAACTCTAGAGAGGGAAACTATAGAGAGAGTTCTTCTTTTATAATCTTGAGCTTATTTCTTTAGAGTTTAAGAAAGTTTTGAGCGTAGTGCAAGTTTTCTTCTAGTATATCCTAGCTCTACCAGTCGGAATACTTTTCTTTTACGGTAAGGGATATTATTTGTTATACTCGTAAGGGGTATTCTTTCTTTCTTATTCGTGAAGAGAACTTCTGTTATTCCATTATTTATTATTCTGTTGGAATAACCTGTATACGCGGGATACCCTATACTTGGTGAAATTCTTCTGTTATTCCATTCTTTATTATTCTGTTGGAACATCCTATCTGTTCGTTTACGCATGACCTGGTTCTGTTGTTTATTATTCTGTTGGAATATCCTGTCTGTGCGTCTACGCATGACCTGGTTCCATTATATATTATTCTGTTGGAATATCATGTCTGTGTGTCTACGCATGACCTGGTTCCATTATTTATTATTATGTTGGAATAACATGTTTGTGTGGTCTATCGCATGTCTGGCGATTTCCTTTGTTATTCCATTCTTTATTATACTCAGTTGGTTAAAGTTTTGACTTCTATACTCCATGAAATTAGTGGAATATCCTTGATATTTGCGCTTCATCCAGTATCTTTTCATGGAAATATTATTCTGAGCATTCTTGAATTTTACTCCACAAAGTAGTATCATGTTGACAAATTGGACATTATTGAGTTCAGGAAAAAGTAACTTATAAATTTTAAAACTTATTCTTGAACTTGTTTTATTGAATTATTATGTCATTGTCATGATGAGTTATGTTGGTTATTATGTGCAAACATGAAATTTTTTTAGAAATCACAAATGGCTGAAAATCAGATTTTGGTAAAAATGGAGTATGAAATTCAATTGACCATATATCTTAGTATATTTTGAATTTTTGAGTGTTGTTAAGTTCTAAAGTTAGATCTATGAGTTTTCTAACTTATCCAAGTGGAATCACTAGAAAATGTGTTTTAGATTTTCGTGTGGACTTATTTTAGTAAAGGAATCAAAATCTGCAAGTTGCCAAAACACTACTGCCCAGAAGTTAAAAAGGGCATTTTTTGCCACTTAGCTTGTGAAATAAATTTCGGCCTTTTGGGACATGAAAATATATGGTATAATGTACCTTCTGTCCAAAAATGAGCTCATTCCGGCTTAAAATGAGCAAGTTATGACTATTTTAATATTTAGGTTTTTTTGACGAAAAACGCTATAAACAGAGTTCTATAACTCCGATGACCATGAAATTTAAACT
Organism: Panax japonicus; assembly: GCA_020205505.1. Taxonomy (NCBI): domain Eukaryota; kingdom Viridiplantae; phylum Streptophyta; class Magnoliopsida; order Apiales; family Araliaceae; genus Panax; species Panax japonicus. Next base: position 25,398,198 of record CM035112.1, on the reverse strand, counting down.
GGAAGCTCACGATAACATGTGTAAGATCCTGCCAAGATTTGGGAATTTCTTGAGTTAACCTTGAGGTAGCTAATTTCTTAAGGAATTAATTAGAAATTAATTTTTGAAAAATAGTAAATGAATTTTAAAAATTTCGAGAAAAATATATGTTCAATATGTGACTATATTCTGCTTAATCCCAGAAAAAAATAATTTTTGGGACTGATTTGGTATTTTTCATGAAAATGATTTAGTTACGAACATATGAATTAAATATGTTATGTGAAGTTAAAAAATTGGTAAATAGAATTTTATGCCTTGAAAATCCTATATAAGGTATATGTAGATTTTTTATGAGTAATTTGATTATTGGTGATGAAATCTTATGAGTATGGCATTTTGAATTATTAAATGCATTATTTGGAAAAGTATAAACAATTAAATTAAATTGTTTATAAGTTTAAAGAGTGATTAAAATATTGTTATAATATTAACAATATTAGATTATGATTTTATTAAGTGATTGATAGTGTTTGGATAAATTTAAAGTCTTTAATATTTATCCTTGATTTAGTTTGACTAATGCTTATAATATTGTCATCGTCCTCATGCTTATATTATGTTGAAAGTCATTTGTGGCCTGTAGTGCATAGATGGACTTGATATGATTATGACAAAGGATCATTAGGTATAATCATAATCGCAATGTTACAAATAATGTAGAAAAAGTCCTCATTAGCCCGTAGTGCATTGATGGATAGTTTTTGATATGATTATGGCTATGGATTCTCTTTGGCCGTAGTGCAAAGATGAATTATTTTATGGCATGATCAGAACCGTTGATGAAAACTGTAATAACCCGATATTTTCTATATAAATAAAACTAAAATTTTGCGTATAAATTTTTTTTTATTTTAAGGATGAGGATTTGTACAAGATAATGTGTATATGTATTTATGTGGTAAATAAAAATATATTTATTACATGAATATTTACAAATAATTTTATTTTTGAATTAATTATCATTATAAATTATATTTTTATAATAATTAACTTTATTGTGGAAATGTTTTATTATTTATTTTTCAAAAGAAATATGATATTATATTATTTAAATAATATAAGAAATGGTTATTGTAGTTATATATTATAATTATTATTTATTTATATGAATTTTAGCTTGGATTATTAAGTTAAATATTTTAACTTATTTAATAAAGCTGTTTATGAAAGGTAAATCAGATATGGAATCCAAACCCTAATTTTGGTTTTGGAACAAGGAATGGTAATAATAATATAATATTAATTATATTTTTGATTTTTAGTGCTATAAATATGTACTGTATACGTGGACTGATAATGGTTGGTCAATTATGACGTTATATGACAAATCCTAGTATTACTGTGTGAAACCCTAATTTAAAATATAAATTAAAGTTCAAGATATTTTTAGGAAATCGTAGTAATATGATCAACGTCGGATATTTTAAATATAAATGCTAATTAGGAAACCCTAATTGTAAATTTAAAACACTAGTTTAGATTTGAATTTCTAATAATTAGAAACCCTAATTCGAAACCTAAACTGGAATTTGTGATCAGACAGAAATTGTGTTACTGTGATTAATATCATGTATGATAGATTTTATATTGCTAATTAAAGTAAACCTAATTAGTAATTAAAGATCGTAATGATTAGAACCCTAAGTTAATAATTATAAAACCCTAATTACTGTCGTGAAACCCTAATTGCGAAATCAAAACCCTAATTGATATTTAGGAATCCTAATTGCTAATTGAAAACCTTAATTGCTTAAGTGGCAAGGTTAATTATAATACCCTAATGTTCATGTATAATTAGAAATTTAAAATTTTAATTAACAAAACCCTAATCTATAAAATTTTAGAAACTAAAATTTGTATTTTATGCAAACCCTAGTTGGAAAATCCTACAATTTGTGCTGAACCTTAGGGTTAAACCCTAAGAGTTTGACAAGTTTACATTTTTGCCCTTAATTTTAAAAGTCAAAAGACATGTATGCGCTTATTGTATTATTGAGGATAACTTGTAAGACTAGCCAAATATGAGTTGTTCAACAACTCTTACCAGCCCATGTAACTTATATCAGCAGCAATCAGTCCAGATCTCAGCCATATACATTGTACCCATGTATTATAAATAGATTGGAGAGAGAAAGAATTCATTTATTTGCTCATTTTGTGCACAACACTCAACCAAATTCTCTCAAGCTCAAGACCTACGAAAATATTGGCTAGATCAGTTCCCAAGACCAGCCCCACGAATACCAGTAATAGATCAGGAAGCTAGAATCAAAAAATTTCTTAGAAAGGTATTAAACCCTAATTCAAAATCTGTCCAACGATCCTTTGTTAGATGTTATGATTCAGTGTTAAAATATGTTGTTAGTAGTGTATAATCATGATCTGGGTTGCTAGATGTTAGATTCATAACATCTAGAGGCTCGAATTTGGTGTTTTCATACATCTGGAAAATTTTTAAAATGTCTCTGACAGTCAAATGTCAGATCGTGTAGATCTCTGTCTGTTTATGTTTTTGTATGTTTGAAGGTTTTGTATTTGAAGTATGTTATGTGGTCTGTGGTCTGTGATCTAGAAGTGTAATCATGGCTATTCCATGTCCAGATTGTAATTTATTGTTGGTCAAACCTAGTTGACCGAGCTTGACCAAACGATTTATGGGTAACCCAGAAATCCATTGGCAGCTTCTGACATGATTTTGTAACGCCCAGATCTTTTTGTTACTAGTTGTTTGGTTTCTCTTGTTATAACCATTTTGTGGTATGTTATATGTACTTCAGGTTAAGACTTTTAGATCCTTGAAATCATCAACATATTGAACACTATGGATGGTCAAACCAGCTTAGATGACCACGGATTTGGTTTTCTGGAATTCCCAGAAAAGCAAGAACATGATTTCTGACTGTGGTTTGACCAGACCGGATCTAATGTTTTTATGTTGTTAGAGTGCTTTTGTATAATGGATCTGTTGTAGTACATGTTTTCTACCATCTAGAACTTTTAAATCAGAAAAACATCATACGGATAGAAAGTTCTGGAAGCCCAAAAGTGTTAGCATGAACTGTTCTTAAATTCTGGAAAACCCAAAAATTAAAAAACAGTGCCTGATAGGTTTTCCAAGGCTTGGATCTCACTTATGTTATGATGTTTGGCCATGTTTGTTGTTTAATCGTGTAGTATTACACGAGTACTACACGATCAAAGTCATATCACACCCAGAAGCTTTATGATCTGTTAGATATTGTTGGTCAAACTGGGTCACTCGTTAACTGCCATGAATGTCTGGGTTAAGCTCAAGAACACGAAGAATGCCTATAGCGACAATTATGTCGCTATAGGCACCTTTTTGCGACAGATTAATTAATAAATTAATTGTTTTTACGAAATAAATAGAAAAAATTAGTTTTTAATTATTAAATAAACAAAATAAATTATTAAAAATTATTTTAAAGTCTGAAAATTAGTTTTTAATTATTTTAAATATATTTCTAAAATATTTAATATTTTTAGAATATTAAAAGTATTTAATTTATTTAATTATAATATTAAATAAATTATTTAAAAATGATTTTAATACATGAAAAATCATTTAAATTATATTATGGTATAAGAAAATAATTTAAGTTATTTTTGATAACTTTTAATATTTTGTGATGAATTTCATTAATTAAATATTATTAATGATAATTAAGTTATTTATTGAATATATTAAATAAATGATGAAAAATAGAATTAATGATTTAAAAATTATAGAAAAATGATTTAAAGATTATAAAAGTATTTTAAGTTATAAATATAACTTTTGATATTTTGTCATGAAAAATATTGATATTTTAATATTAAATGATATTAAATTTATTTAATAATTATCATAAATAAATTAGTTTAAAATGATTTTAATATTAGAAAAATCATTTTAAATGAAAATAAATAGTTTGAAAATATTTTAATATATAAAATATAACTTTTAATATTTAAAGGTAAATTTCATTAATTAATTATTATTAATGATATTAAATTTATTTAATAATTATATTAAATACATTAGTTTAAAAATGATTTTAATATTAGGAAAATCATTTTAAATGAAAATAAAGTTTTCAAAGATATTTTAAGTTATAAAATATAACTTTTAATATTTAAAGGATAATTTCATTAATAATTTAATATTAATGATATTAATTTAATAATAAATGATATTAAGTTAATTTAATAATTATATTAAATAAATAGTTTTAAAATGTTTTTATTTTTTAAAAAATCATTTAATAAGGATATTAATGAATTAAAAATATTTTAAGTTATAATTAATGACTTTTAATATTTTGATAGATAATGTAGTAATATTTTAATATTAATGATAATTATTTAAAATGATTTTAATTCTTTTAAAAATCATATAAGTGTAATATTAATACTTTTAAAGTATTTTGAGTTATTATAAATAACTTTAATATTTTGGCAATGGTTTCATTAATAGTTTAATATTAATTAAATATTAATGATAATAGAATTGATTAATATTTAAATCATTTAATAATGATTCCGATGTTTGAAAATTTATGATTAATTATAATAAATGTTTAAAAATTATTATGAGTCATTTAAAAATAATATGACTGATACCTACCGATGTGGAATTATATGATAGAGTCTTAGACTCGATAATTACCCTATAAAGCCAACGGTACACTGACATGTTTCAGAAATTGATCTGGACATAGATATTTTGATTAGATATGTGTTTATTTGTGATTCAATGGTTGTTAAACATATGTGACAATGTGATTAGGTTATGTGCTGACTGCAATAAGCAGTGATATGTGTTATAATATGTTATTCTAATCGATCAAATGATCTTATTATTGCTAGGTGTTATATAAGGATAGAACTAAGTTACGAACTGTAAGCAACGCATCAGGCAAGTATCTTACCTTTGCATTTCCTTTATGCAATGGACATGAGTAAGAAGTTTTAGAATTATATTATTATTATGCTATATTAATAACCCTATTGTAATATATTCTATATCTGATCATTGTTTATCATCATGTTAGTATATGATAATTCAGATATATATATTATGTTCGTTAATTTTTATATATGGTTATACAAGTGTCCCCACTTGGATAATTATTGTATTTAATCACATGTTGATATATATATATATATATATATATATATATATATATATATATAAGCCGTCTAAGCAACTTGATCAGCTAGACACAAATTTCAAAATGCCGTTGAATATGATAAAAAAAAAATTTGTATCCAATTAAATTGTTTTGGTTCAAATTCCATTCTAAGTATGAACATCCCGATTACGGGAAAATTTTTATGCGCTAAGGTGGACAAAGGATAAACGATAATATCGTTCTAGCAATGTAGTATTGATCAATACAGGGCTCATTGGGATGATCACCCTCGCGCCCGTAAGTTATGAAGGTTTGCAGATGAAGTTCTGCTAAACCTTATCGAAAATTTAAAACAATGTTCATAGTATGTCGACTACCTTATATATACATAGTCTATACGTAGTTTCAAAAATTTGAGATAGAATTGTTATGTTGTTATTGTCGGTTCAGTTTACTTCACAAATATAATTCGTTGTAGAAGTGATGTGCAAAGAAAACATTTAATTCTTTCAGCTAAATATAATAATAATTGTTATTACTTGTTGGGCACTCAAATGCTCATCCTTGCTTAATTTAAATGTTTTCAGATAAGTGTGAACAGCTAGAAGGTTCGACCAAGAACAAGTAAAAAGGAAAGCAAATAGAATAGGTTTAATGGTATCTTTTGTAATAGTTAGACTGTATTAAGATAATGATATGTATTATATATCATGTAAAGAATATAGTAAAGGTTAGATACTTAGGATTATACTCTGATAAATGTAAGTTAATTTTGATATTTATATTATTGTTTTTATTATTAGTATTATTCCGTTCATAGAAATGGTATCATGAAGAACCGAGTTCGGGTTTCAAGTACCCGAGTTTGGGGTCTTTACAAGAAAACACGATTATCTTTGGCCCGTAGTGGATGGATAATTCATGGTCGTGATACTAAAGACTATCCTTGGCCTGTAGTGCATGGATGATTCGATGATGTGGATTAATTATTGAGCTGAGTCTCAGCAATGAAATATTAATTCATGGATGTGATAATAATGAATATCTTTGGCCGTAGTGCAAAGATGATTTAATGATTACAAGCAGGAATTGTGATTTGGTATAACCATGATTTTTGATGTTTCAGGTGAAGAAAATTATCTTCGTCCTGGGTGCGAAGAGGAATTTAGAATCAAAATTGTGATTATGAGTTATTCACATGATCGTGGACGGGAATTGTTGATTGATGTTACAAGGATAAAATATTATTGGTGGACTTTTAACATAGAAAAGATAATAGACCTTATGGTCTATTTGACTCTTCTAATTGATTGTTTGTTCCGCTGCAACTATGGTTGAAAAGTTTTATTATTTGTCATATATTCTAAATCTCTGATTTATTATTGATGAAAACTATTGATAATTTAATTATCTTTAGTCATGATATTCTTTACTGGGCTAGTTGTGCTCACCCTTCTGCTTCACAATTCTTTTCAGGTAATAAGAGTGTAGCTAGGTCGAGCGGGGGTATTAAAAGGATTAGAACGGTGGTCTCTAGCTGTGGAGGTTCTCCTTAAATAATATAGAAAAGTGTGTTGTATTTTATACATCATTTAGTAGTTATATTTGGTGAATCATAAAGGGTGAGGCGAACCCAACGTTGGAAGGGTGTTTTTGCCACTATCATACAAGATGTCTAATGACATACAACCTCGTGTTATCATAAGACATGGTTGTGCACATCCACTTGCTGAGTATATCTACGAGCACTACCTATATGATCTTGGAATATATTTGAAATATAATTTTCACTTGGACACAACGGAGATAATTATATGTCAAGAGAATACTCACCATTAGAAAAAAGATGATAGTAATCTTCTTGTTTTTTTTTTGGGACTTTTGGGTCAACCAAGGATAATTCTGTCGACATATGATATCTATCATAACCTGAACGCATGGCCTCCCATGTACGAAGGTTTTCTTGAGCATTTCCCAAAGATTTTAGTTTCTAAAACAGTTTTTGACTGTACTTTTATGTAAAGTACCATTGTAAGGTTGTGGTCGAGGTACCATGAGAGTTATATACATTTGTATTAAAACTCACAGTTAACTGTGGTCGTATTCTATACGACAGTTCAACAGTTGTATAAATGAATTTGTATTTGAATTTTGTACCTGTATCTGGAGACTCAGAATGTGTGATGTATACCTAATTTTGGGGGCATCACATTTGGTATCAGAGCTTAGGGATATGGTCGCTGGCGGAGATAAGAGTCTAGAACTAGGAGGGGAGAGACGAATTATATACTTCGCTACTGTGTGACTTACCTAAGCTGAAATTATTTACTTGATAAGTTGACAAATTATGATATGTCAATTAACCTTTTTTTTGAAGCTATATTCTAGAATGATATCTGAAATACAGGAGATGAGAAATGAGAAAATCGTGATAGCGAGGAAATTACCGGAAACGTACAATCTGAAAAGTAAGCAAGGTATTCTCATCTGTTCGAATATCATGTACGTACGTAAATTTGGAGGAAAAAATTTCATAGGGAGGGATGATTGTGAGACCCCGAATTTTATGAAATAAAAGTATTCAATTTTTCTATTTTGATAAATAGTTAAATTGATAAAAGTTTAGTGTTAAGGGTAATATGTGAAATTTTTTTTTTGCAAAGTAAGCAAGTTGATATAAAATATTCGTTGTGTCGGGGAATATTCAATTAGTCGGGAATATTCTTTTTGTCGTGGAATAGCCGTACGATGGTACAATCATTTGTAGACCCCACAACGGAATTATTTTCGGATTGAGAAAACGATAAAAATATTTTTATGAAAATAATGGCGGAAGTTTTACCGTTAAAACTGTTGAACTACTCGGTAGTAAAAGTACAGTAATACGCGTGGTTGCATAGTAGCACACGGTATTGATTATTGATATTTACGTGATAAGTCACTCAGTTTTGTTTTATTAGTATTATTAATGTAATAAAACAGAAAATCTTTTTATATAAAACCGAATATTTTATAAAGTTATTCTATAAATAGAATATATTATATTCTATTATGCATAGTATTTTGCATAGTAAAATCTTTTTATATAAAACAGAATACTTTTATAAAGTTATTCTATAAATAGAATATATTATATTTTATTCTGCATAGTGTCTGCATAGTATTTTGTATAGTAAAATCTTTTTATATAAAACAGAATACTTTTATAAAGTTAATCATTTTAATATATTATAAATAGAATATATTTTATTTTATTTAAAAGATATTACTTTAAATATGGACCGTCTGATTAAAAGTAAATCAATCTGGACCGTTCATGAATTAGTTACTATGCAGTCCATTTTTCTATAAATAGAAGCTCATTCCTTCATTATTTCTTACAAATTCACTGAAACTCTAGAGAGAGAAACTATAGAGAGAGTTCTTCTTCTATAATCTTGAGCGTATTTCTTTAGAGTTTAAGAAAGCTTTGAGCGTAGTGCAAGTTTTCTTCGAGTATATCCTCGCCCTACTAGTCGGAATACTTTTCTTTTACGGTAATGGATATAATTTGTTGTACTCGTAAGGGGTATTCTTTCTTTCTTATTCGTGAAGAGAACTTCTGTTATTGCATTCTTTATTATTCTGTTGGAATAAACTGTATACGCGGTATACCCTATACTTGGTGAAATTCTTCTGTTATTTCATTTTTTATTATTCTGTTGGAACATCCTATCTGTTCGTTTACGCATGACCTAGTTCCGTTTTTTATTATTCTGTTGGAATATCTTGTCTGTGCGTCTACGCATGAACTGGTTCGATTATTTATTATTCTGTTGGAATATCATGTTTGTGCGTCTACGCATGACCTGGTTCCATTATTTAATATTCTGTTGGAATAACCTGTCTGTGCGGTCTATCGCATGCCTGGTGATTTCTTTTGTTATTCCATTCTTTATTATACTCAGTTGGTTAAAGTTTTAACTTCTATACTCCATGAAATTAGTGGAATATCCTTGATATTTGCGCTTCATCCAGTATCTTTTCATGAAAATATTCTTTTGAGCATTCTTGAATTTTACTCCACAAAATAGTATCATGTTGAAAAATTGGACATTATTGAGTTCAGGATAAAGTAACTTATAAATCTTTAAAACTTATTCTTGAACTTATTTTATTGAATTATTATGTCATTGTCATGATGAGTTATGTTAGTTATTATGTGAAAACATGAAAGTTTCTTAAAAATCACAAATGGCTGAAAATCAGATTTTGGTAAAAATGGAGTATGAAATTCAATTGACCATATCTCCTATTATATTTTGAATTTTTGAGTGTGGTCAAGTTCTAGAGTTAGATCTATGAATTTTCTAACTTATCCAAGTGGAATCCCTAGAAAAGGTGTTGTAGATTTTCATGTGGACTGATTTTAGTAAAAGAGTCAAAATCTGCAAATTGCCAAAAGACTAATGCCCAGAAGTTTAAAAGGGCATTTTCGGCTACTTAGATTGTGAAAAACATTCCGGCTTGGTACATGAAAATATATGGTATAAAGTACCTCCTGTCCAAAAATGAGTTCATTCCGACTTAAAATGAGCAAGTTATGACTATTTCAATATTTAGGTTTTTTAGACGAAAAACGCTATAACCGGAGTTTTATAACTCTGATGACCATGAAATTTAAACTGGAAGCTCACGATAACATGTGTAAGATCCTGCTAAGATTTGGGAATTTCTAGAGTTAACCTTGCAGTAGCTAATTTCTTAAGGAATTAATTAGATATTAATTTTTGAAAAATAGTAAATAAATTTTAAAAATTTCGAGAAAAATATATGTTCAATATGGGACTATATTCTTCTTAATCCCAGGAAAAAATAATTTTTGGGAATGATTTGGTATTTTTTATGAAAATGATTTAGTTACGAACATATGAATTAAATATGTTATGTGAAGTTGAAAAATTGGTAAATAGGATTTTATGCCTTGAAAATCCTATATAAGGTATATGCATATTTTTGATGAGTAATTTGATTATTGGTGATGAAATCTTATGAGTATGGCATTTTGAATTATTAAATGCATTATTTGAAAAAGTGTAAACAATTAAATTAAATTGTTTATAAGTTTAAGGAGTGATTAAAATATTGTTATAATATTAACAATATTATATTATGATTTTATTAAGTGATTGATAATGTTTGGATAAATTTAAAGTCTTCAATATTTATCCTTGATTTAGTTTGACTAATGCTTATAATATTGTCATCATCCTCATGTTTATATTATGTTGAAAGTCATCTGTGGCCTGTAGTGCATAGATGGACTTGTTATGATTATGACCAGGGATTATTCGGTATAATCATAACCGTAATATTTCAAATAATGTGGAAAAAGTCCTCATTGGCCCGTAGTGCATTGATGGCCAGTTTTTGGTATGATTATGGCTATGGATTCTCTTTGGCCGTAGTGCAAAGATGAATTGTTTTATGGCATGATCAGGACCGTTGATGAAAACAAGATTATCTTTGGCTCGTAGTGCATGGATAATTCGTGGTCGTGATACTAAATAATATCCTTGGCCTGTAGTGCATGGATGATTCGATGATGTGGATTAATTATTGAGCTAAGCCTCAGCAATGAAATATTAATTCATGGATGTGATAATAATGAATATCTTTGGTCGTAGTGCAAAGATGATTTAATGATTACAAGCAGGAATTGTGATTTGGTATAACCATGATTTTTGATTTTTCAGGTGATGAAAATTATCTTCGTCCTGGGTGCGAAGAGGAATTTATAATCAAAATTGTGATTATGAGTTATTCACATGATCGTGGACGGGAATTGTCGATTGATGTTACAGGGATAAAACATTATTGGTGGACTTTTAACATAGAGAAGATAATAGACCTTATGGTCTATTTGACTCTTCTAATGGATTGCTTGTTCCGCGGCAATTATGGTTGAAAAGTTTTACTATCTGTCATATGTTCTAAATCTTTGATTTATTATTGATGAAAGCTATTGATAATTTAATTATCTTTAGTCATGATATATTCTTTACTGGGCTAGTTGTGCTCACCCTTCTGCTTTACAATTCCTTTCAGGTAATAAGAGTATAGATGGGTCGAGCGGGGGTATTAAAAGGATTAGAACGGTTGTCTCTAGCTATGGAGGTTCTCCCTAAACAGTATAAAAAAGTGTGTTGTATTTTATACATCATTTAGTAGTTATATTTGGTGAATCATATAGGGTGAGGCGAACCCAACGTTGGAAGGGTGTTTTTGCCACTATCATACAAGATGTCTAATGACATACAACCTCGTGTATCAATGAATACGTGCAAGTATACACGGTCAACAAGTAATAAAGTGTAAGTAGAGTATCGTTCCTAAGAGGAATTATTTAATAAAAATCACCAAGTACTAATTCTTAACCAAACTAATTTTATTTAAACAATCTCAAATCGTGATTTCTCTAATTAAGAAAACTAAATTAACTAATTAAACTAAATTACTTTATAAATGAATTCAAATAAATAAAGGTTAAGACTACAATATTCCCAATTATGAACTATAAATCAATTATCCAATTATCTCAATTATTATGCCTACTAAATTGTTAACAGGAATTCTCAAATGCCAAAAGTCCTTTTCCAAGTGATCAATTGACTTCTATTTAATCCAGATTAATCTTGCTATATTCTTATGCAAAACAATTGAATTAAACTCCTTCAATTCCAATTCCTTATGTGTTATATGCGGTGAAAAAATATTTCCATTCAATTCACAAACCTAATTATTCACCATGAATATAACTAAGTCACATGTTATCATGCCCAGTTCTAACCCTAGAATTCCTCTTCCAATTACTTCTAGAGTAACAAGGTAATTATTGATCAAATAATTAAGCAATAAGCACAAGACAAGATAAACAATTCACTTTGACACAAATAATTGGAATAAATCAAATAACTAAATTATAGACATAAAAGGTTCAATTGAAATCTTAATAAAAGAGTTAGTTCATTATTAATGAATTAAAACTAAGAATCCACAGCTGAATAGACATTAAAAGATAAAAGTATGATAAGAGAAAAGAATAGAATCTATTTTCAGCAAATCTAATGTTCACCTCTTGCTCTTGCTCTTGATCTTCAGTGATCTCCAAGTTGCTTCAATCTCTCAAACTAATAAGAACTAGGATTAATGTCCAATCTAATGGAGTGTATATCTAATCTAATCTATGTAATCTCCCTTTATTTTATTCTTTACATCATGTATTTATAGGTTACATGTCCAATTTTTAGCTTAGAAACAAACTCAATCCTATTTGGAGTCAAAAAGGTGTCAAAATTCGCCCCAAAACGCGTCCAAGCTTGCCCAACCTCTTCCCCAGTGCCCCGGCGCTGGGCACAGCGCTGCAACACTGCCTTCCAGCGCCCCGACGCTGGGCATAGGCCTGAAATGGGCGTCCCAGAGCTGGCCACTTTTCTGGAAATTTTCTGTTCCAACGTCCTTTGGGAAAATGGACATTACTTCTTCGTTCGAACTCCAATTTTGATGATTCAAGATGATCCGAAAAGAAGAGACATAGATCTACAACTTTCATTCTTTAAGTTTTTTGAAATAAGGTTCCGAGAAATACAAAAATTGGCTCTGAAGTGACTGCTATGTAAATGGCAACCCGAAAATGCGCATCTAGCTACCCCAAACGTCAATCCAAGTAACTTTTGTCCTAATTCCTACAAAACAACATAAAACATGCATGAATAGATATAAACACTTAAAAACATCTAAAAGATTAAGTTCAAACGCACTCAATTATGAGCATAAAACTCACTCATCAAATACCCCCAAACTTAAATATTTGTTTGTCCACAAGCAAAAACACAAAAGAACTAAAATAAACAACGCAACTCAACTACATGAATGCATATGCATGATCTACTTCCTAATATATCTACGAATCCAGTAATAAATCAGTATGATATATAGCAACGGGCCTCAAAGATACCAATGATACTCAAATAATATATCAAATCAAGTCAAAGTCCATAACTCTAACCAATTAGTCAATCCGAACTTGTCATCACCCATGTTGTGTGTGTGTGCTTGTTAACAATTCTAACTAACCGCAGTTCAAGATAATCACATAACAAACTTCTTAAAAGGAAAATTTCAGTTCCAATTCAATTACTTTTGTGAACATGACAACTCCAGTTAAAACAAAGCAATTACCAAGTATAAGGGTAAATACATGATTTATCTATACTTTTATTCAACCACGAGGGCATTTTTGCTCTTTCTCGTGTTTTATTCATTTTTTTTTTCATGAATGTGCAATGTCTTATTCCCTTAGGCTTTTCAGTGCTACCTTAACGAGCTTTCGACCAACGACTCCCAAGCCATTAAGACCTTAGGGCGCTAAGTGTAAAGACAATCCCCTCGGGCTTACTTACTCAAGTAACAAAGGCCACAAAACTAGACAAGCATGCCACGATGTTTATTCTCTCTTTTTTTCTCTTTTTCTGGATTTTTTATTCTTTCTTTTTCTTTTCATCATTTCTTTTCCTTTTTTTTTCTTCATTTTTTTTCATTTTCATTTTGTATATATATATCCCATAGATTCCCCCAAACTCAAGCTTTTACGTCATTCCAACCTTTACCACCAGTTCACTAATTTCCTTAAATTTTAACCAAGATTTTCCCTCATAAATAAATTATGAAACCCTTGAACCAAGTGGATTAAAACAATTAAAACTTAAGTGCTAACCGATTACATAAGTTTCAGACAGGCTCAGATTATCATCATGATTAAAATTAGAACTCATCATCAATTATCAACACTGTTCAAGCTAACATGCAAAACCAATCTTATCATAGGTCAAGCTAAGACCACACCAACCTATCACACAGATTCATACAAATAAAAATGCAATTATACTACATGAACACATACTAATGCAACACATATATGAATATGAAAATAACTACCATGTATTATATGCAACCTTAAAAAACACAATGCTAACACAAAAAAAAATTGAACTACCATGCAGATAACTAACTATATGCAATACGACACTACAATGCCCCCAAACTTAAACTAGACATTGTCCTCAATGGCTAAAATAGAAAAAATTAAAGTAGAGGACTTCCCTGAAAATATAGCAATCTTCCTCCTTGTCCACTAAGTTTAGAGAATAGGCTAGGCACATGGAACCAATTGGGCACCACACTAGCATTTGACTTGAATAACCTATAAACCATGATAGAAACAATTTTATTAAATTCTAAATAAATGCAAATTCAAAACTACTAATATAAAACCTAATAAAAATTAAAAATAAAAATAAAACTTGGGTTGCCTACCAATAAGCGCTTGTTTTATAGTCTCAGCTTGACTTCTTCAATTCTCTATCCAATTCCCCTATAAAAATTGAGGAATCCTCAATCCATCAGTAGCAATGTCTCTTTTGGGAGGTTTCCATTAACAAAAGTCCTTGAATTAAAGTCACCTAACATGCTCTTTGTAGATAGGTTCCCTATTAAGAACGTCCAACAACTCGGTGTTTTCTCCATTATGTCTATGATCAGATTGGGGCATTGAAGCTTAATAAACACAATGGGATCTTCCTCTATATTCTCATTTTTAACCCACCATGACTCCATAGTTGTACTAGCTCTTATGTCACAAAGAGCTTTGCCAACGACATGACTGCCAATTGGGCATGGTTTTGCAAAACTGCCTGGATTATTGAACTTTGGTGGAGAAGGTACATGGGACACTATCAAAATTGGATCATCTACGTTGGTACTCAAAGTTAGATCTTCGCCGATATCCTTTTCTTGGTCCCCAAGTCTTTCTTCTCTTTCAACATCTATATCATTTGCCACATCCGGTTGCAGATTTGGTTCGGGCTCACCATCAATCTCGGAATTCATGTCATAGAGCCAAGTGCATTGAGGACAAATGTTCGAGGCATTGGTTAGTTCTTCCGTTTGGTTCGTAAAATTTTGACTCAATGTCTCTTGATTAATCCTCCTCTCCTCACATGAAGCTATGTACTTGGACAAAACTTCCTCTAAATTTGAATGTTCTTCCTATTGTAGTGGAGGTGGACACGAGAAATCCGGTGGGTTTTTTGGACTTGGAGCATAAAATTGATCTTGATGAGTATGGCTCCATAAAAAATCCGGGTGACACCCCCAATCCTGATAATAGTTATATGGATAGACATAATTGTTGGGGTAATCACCACCATACGGTACCAGCTCAAAACTGGTGGTGCATTGATGATTCATATGATTTGCAGCGCAATAATCACAAGTATCCTCCACACTTTGATGACGTTGAGCTACAAAAGCGTCGACCATCTTCGAAAGTGTCTCAATTTGTGCTGATAATGCAGAAAGTGTTGTCGCGAGTCCATCATTCGCCGTTTCCATTGGTTTAATCATGTTTGCAATCCTTCACCTCTGTTGGGCTGCGATAACCTCCAACATCTTTGAATGTACCTCAATTTGTATTGGCTATGGATTATATGCATTTTGATTTGAATACTGTTGGGTAGATCGATTATAGCTTCCTATGAACTGAGCCGATTCCCAATTTATGGCACATTGATCTGTAGTATGACTCACAGCACATAACTCACAAACCATTGCTACTTGTTATGTTGATGGTGGACTCCATGTTTCCATTGGTCGAGTCATGTTCGTGTATGGCCATTGATACGCAAAGTCATCCATGGTACCTAAAAAGAGAGAAATATAGGAATAGAATTAAAAATAAAAAAAATATTTAAATTAAGACTAATTTGATTGAAATTAATATTGGTAAAAAAATTATCAAATTAATTCCCCGGCAACGGCGCCAAAAACTTGTTAGTCAATTTCGTAATCAATGAATACGTGCAAGTATACACGGTCAACAAGTAATAAAGTGTAAGTAGAGTATCGTTCCCAAGAGGAATTATTTAATAAAAATCACCAAGTACTAATTCTTAACCAAACTAATTTTATTTAAACAATCTCAAATCGTGATTTCTCTAATTAAGAAAACTAAATTAACTGATTAAATTGAATTAATTTATAAATGAATTCAAATAAATAAAGATTAAGACTACAATATCCCCAATTATGAACTATAAATCAATTATCCAATTATCCCAATTATTATGCCTACTGAATTGTTAACAGGAATTCTCAAATGCCAAAAGTCATTTTCCAAGTGATCAATTGACTTCTATTTAATCCAGATTAATCTTGCTATATTCCTATGCAAAACAATTGAAATAAACTCCTTCAATTCAAATTCCTTATGTTTTACATGCGGTGAACATATATTTCTATTCAATTCACAAACTTAATTATTCATCATGCAAATAACTAAGTCACATGTTATCATGCCCAGTTCTAACCCTAGAATTCCTCTTCCAATTCCTTCTAGAGTAACAATGTAATTATTGATCAAATAATTAAGAAATAAGCACAAGACAAGATAAACAATTCACTTTGACATAAATAATTGGAATAAATCAAATAACTAATCTATAGACATAAAAGGTTCAATTGAAATCTTAATAAAAGAGTTAGTTCATTATTAATGAATTAAAACCAAGAATCCACAACTGAATAGACATTAAAAGATAAAAGTATGATAAGAGAAAAGAATAGAATCTGTTGTCAGCAAATCTGATGCTCCCCTTTTGCTCTTGCTCTTGATCTTTAGTGATCTCCAAGTTGCTTCAATCTCCAAAACTAATCAGAACTAGGGTTAATGTCTAATCTAATAGAGTGTATATCTAATCTAATCTATGTAATCTTCCTTTATTTTATGTCTTACATCATGTATTTATAGGTTACAAGTCCAATTTGTAGCTTAGAAACAAACTCAATCCTATTTGGAGTTAAAAAGGTGTCAAAATTCGCCCCAATACGCGTTCCAGCTTGCCCAACCTCTTCCCCAGTGCCCTAAAACTGGGCACAGCGCTGCGACACTGCATTCCAGCACCCTGGCGCTGGGCATAGGCCTGAAATGGGATCCCCGGCGCTGGCCACTTTTCCAGAAATTTTCTACTCCGATGTCCTTTGGGAAAATGGCCATAACTTCTTCGTCTGAACTCTGATTTTGATGATTCAAGATGTTCCGGAAAGAGGAAACATAGATCTACAACTTTAATTCTTTAGGTTATTCGAAATAAGGTCCTGAGAAATAATTAAATTGGCTCTGAAGTGACTGTTATGTAAATGGCAACCCGAAAACGCGCATCTAGCCACCCCAAATGTCAATCCAAGTAACTTTTATCCCAATTCCTACAAAACAACATAAAACATGCATGAATAGATATAAATACTTAAAAACATCCAAAAGATTAAGTTCAAACGCACACAATTATGAGTATAAAACTCACTCCTCAACATCCACTTGCTGAGTATATCTACGAACACTACCTATATGATCTTGGAATTTATTTGAAATATAATTTTCACTTGGAGACAACGGAGATAATTATATGTCAAGAGAAGACTCGCCATTGGAAAGAAGATGATAGTAATCTTCTTATTTTTCTTTGGGAACTTTTGGGTCAACCAAGGATAATTCTGTGGACATATGATATATATCATAACCTGAACGCATGGCCTCCCATGTGCGAAGGTTTCCTTGAGCATTTCCCAAAGATTTTAGTTTCTAAAACAGTTTTTGACTATACTTTTATGTAAAGTACCATTATAAGGTTGTGGTCGAGGTACCATGAGAGTTACATATATTTGTATTAAAACTCACAGTTAACTGTGGTCATATTCTATACGATAGTTCAACAATTGTATAAATGAAGTTGTATTTAAATTTTGTACCATGTATCTGGCGACTCAGAATGGGTGATGTATACCTAATTTTGGGGGCGTCACAGCTATCTTTCTATAATTTATATCCATCGGGGTAGCAGGATTTATTACATCTTTCTATGTACGTTAGAACCAGATTTTGAAGATTTTAACATTCAATCATATCCTCTGTCTAATTTCGTGTCTTATGTTATGTATTATTATCAAGATTTAATATATATAATTAAATCATTATATATATTATATATATTAAACGTTAGCTTATCATCTCTCTTTTGAACTTGAGGTTAGACTTATATATATATATATATATATATATATATATATATATATATATATATATATATATATATATATATATATATATATTCAAATATAAGACTAATATTTGAACTTGAGATTAGAGAGCTGATATTTCCAAGAATAAAAGTTCCATTTCCAGCTCAAATGATGCAATCACATAATTGTATTGTGTGTTAAAAATCGTAAATTGCACTAGAGATGGTAAATTTTTCATCTTTGATTAGTGCGATTCAACTTCATTAGTTTAAACTTTGATAAAGGAACTGTTTTGATACTAGTAGTCTTGAGATATAATTGGCTATATTTAGGTTTCAATTATTAGTGATTGTCATACAGTCTCTTTTTGGAGGGATTTGTTATCTTTTCTAATTATTTTTTATGATTCACTGTCCTCTTCTTTTAGTATCTTTATCTATTTAATAAATTTTTCATTTTTTCTTTTAAGAGAAAATTAATTTTTTCAGGGAACACCCTGTACTTGTTGGAGTTGCATTTAAACACTTGGTTTGGCAAAGGTGAAAAACAATCTTATTTTGCTTCAGTGTTTATTCAAACATTGATGTGGGTAATTCTTAGTAAGAAGAACACTGCCATATTGATTGATGAGCTATAACAGTTCTTAAGTTAATCTAGTCAACAAATTAATGATTTCAGTTGGGAGGCAAACGAGTTGGGATAGTTGGACTGAGAAGTATAGGCCTCAAAGTTGCACAGAGGCTTGAAGATGGAATACCAGTGATATATAACACGCCACATTCAAGAATAAAAATTAGGACTTTAAATCACAAGCAATTCAACAATATGTAATCACAAGCAACTAATAGTATGGAAACCCAATCAAATCGAACGACTACTTGAAGAAACTAACAGTATTTAATCTAATTAAGAATAGATATAAATACCAGTGCTTGGTGGTGGCGGCGGTGGACCAGTGGCGCAATCTCAACTTCTCCTTCTTTTCCTTCTCTTCTTCTCCCCCTTTCTCCCTCTTCTCTCTATTTTGAGCTCTCTCTTTTTTTTATTCCATCTGCTGTGTCGAACGAGTGTCTGATACTGATTTCATTTAGTTTGATCAGCAACCGCATATGGTCGCTAATTTTTAATGACATGGACCTATCAGCGACCGCATGCGGTCGCTGATGTTAAGTGGTCTCACAAAACCTTGGCGCCAACATTTCCTGCCAAATTTTACGAGGCAAATTTGTAATAGCGACCGCATGTAATTAACGGCTAGATTAGCGTACGGTCGCAGATGTCGGTCGCTATTAATAGTATCAGTGACCAGATATGCGGTCGTTGATAATCTTGGTCGCTGTTAGGCCTTTTTCTTGTAGTGGTTGTAGTTGTTTTCTGTACCATGTATTTGGCGACTCAGAAAGGGTTGTGTTAGTTCCCAGTAGGCACACAATAGATCTAGAAGGGGGGTTGAATAGATCCTTTTTATTTTTAAATACTTTCCGATTTATTTTGTATTGCTAATGAATTAGCATATGAAAAACATAAGAATATTTTCAAGCACAACGGAATAAGTAAAATATCCCTTTCATTGATATATTCATAATCATACATACATTGTTCTTAGAATTAGTTAAGTGGTAAGCAGTTAAAACATACATAGCAGTTATAGCAGTTAGGTACATAATGTAAATGACATAAAGTAAATGGCACAAGGGATTTTTAGTGGTTCAGAGACTCAAGCTCCTAATTCACTCTTCTGCTTTCAACTAGCAGGATTTCCACTAAGGAATGGCAGCACCTTGAATCACTAAGATTCCTTCAAGGCCAGCAGCCTTGGAACTTCAGTTCACTAAGAACTCTTCAAGGCAAGCAACCTTGTAACTTCTCTAGTTCCCTAGGAACTCTTCAAGCCCAGCAAGCTTAGAACTTCATTTAGTCCCTCTGCACTAGGATCCCTTAGGCCCTGGCTTCTTGTGGATGCTGATGTTGGTGTTGTTGGTGGTGGTGGTGGTGGTGCCTTGCTGCTAAGATGTCTTTAAGCTTGAACATCTTATGTACTTAGCAGCTTAGCGTAGTCCTATTGGCATTCTGCTTTGAGTCTGGACTACTTCTTCTTTGGTGCAGCAGATCTTCATTATGTTCTGCGCATCTTCATCTTTTTCAGCTATGCACCATCCCCATTTGGGTCTGCTAAGTGTTTGAGCTTTTGGTAAACTTTGTCTGGCACTTAGCATTCCCTAAATCCTTCTTGACTGGTTGACAAACATGGTTCTGCACTTGTTCTGATTCAGCTTCAGGCTCATGGTGATTCGTAGAGTCACTCTCATGATCTTCTTTATGCTCTACCACTTTTCTGAATGCTATTTCCTTTTCTTTCTTATTTCTTAGCTTAGCTGCCATTTTTAGTGGCATTCTCATCTTTGTTGAGTGAAGCTTTAGTCTGTTTGAGTCTTTCTTCAAAGCTGCTTCACTTCTACCTCTGTAATCTCACTGTCACTGAGACTTGTTCTATTTAGTTTTGGTGGAACTCGTAGAGTCAACAATAGCATTCCAGCAACTCAACAATTCTGTAACTCAGTAACTTCAGTAGCTCTTGATCGTCAAATCTCTTATTGATTTATACTCCTTCACAACCTTTCCGTTGTAATGTAGCCATTGGGAGCTATTTGAATTGTTTCTCAGATCTCGAGTTATTTGGTATAAACAGCAGATGTAACATGACATCTCCTTTATGACTTTCTGACACTGCAGTCTACTGTTTCACCTACCCCGTCAGAGATGTCACTTTGATGTCTTGGGCAGGTAGTCGACTTTATGTCTTCCTTCTGATTTCTCGATCAGAGGTTGTCCTTTTGCATCGATGCTCTCAATAAGCTCTATTCAAATATAAATCTTCAGATTGAACTGTTGCCAATGCTTCAATCTTCAGATAACCGAACTCTACGATTTTGATGCATATCTTCTTGGACCTAATCGTAGTGTCTTGTTGAATGTTGCTCATTGATAGGTTGAGACAACACTACGATCTTGAAGAATATTTATTGGATCTTCAATGTATAACACCTCTTCTTTCTTTTGTGCAGTGCTTCAACACTTCTGTTTGCCTCGACTGATTTCAGGAACTAATAGCTTGACTTCTTGTTCTAGCCTCTTCTAAATAGCAAGACACTTTAGATTTGTGGCATGTCCAGCTCGCTTTCTCCTTGTGATCTCCCATTCACTTATAATCAATGGACTGACATGATGCTTAATCACTTTAGCCCTGTTCTTCATAAGCTGACCAGTATCTCTGTGTACACTTCATCAGTTCCTACTTTGTTTGGCAAAAACTACGATCTTGGATACGTCCAGGATTGTTGTCTTCTATTTACTTGATAGCTACTGCACTTGCTGACTTTACTTAGTCAGTTACTGAAGTCTTCTTCTGATCAACTTGTGGAAGACTTCATCTTGAATGGCTTCACAACTCAATCTGGATGTTGATTGGGTTGGTGCTTAGATCTTCTGTTAGCTTGCATGTCATTCGTTGAGTGGTCTCTGATTTCCTTCAGGCGGGATGTATCTTTGCAGCTAAGACTCGAGGCTTCAAACTTTGGATATTCTGGGAGTGCTCATTTATTGAAAATCATATTTGCTTTACGATTCTGCCTTGGCGTTGTGAGCACATCTGTTGAGGCCTTAGTTCTGCACTCTACGATTCAGCTTCGGCTGTACAGACACTATGGCTCCGAGATTAGATCTTGACATTCTACGATTTCTATCTTTATACTTGCTATCTTCATCTGATCTTGCTCGACTACGATCTCTACCTCTGATATGATCAGTAGACTCTACGACTCCGAGTGTAGTCTGCGATTCTTGACTTGGCTTCGGCAGATGCTCGGACGGCTCGTAGACAGTCTGTCTCTATGATTCTGAACATGACTTCCTCAGTAGACTACGGCTCTGAGGAAGTTCTTCTCGACACACTACGATCCTTCCTTGTCTCTCCTGGCAGTTTACGAACACTGAGATCTACTATCTTGCAGACTACGATTCCAGTTAGATAGTTCTCGAGTTTTCCTTGACTCTCCTGGCAGACTATGATTTCTGGTACAGTGCTCGACGATCAGACAAACCTATCTATTACATTATAAGATCACCCTAACAAGTTTGATCTTTCTATATTTATAGTCCTTGTGCATCTTTTCTTTTTAAGGACTTTACAAAGTTGTTTTGCTTATGTAGGATCAACCTAACATATTTGATCAATTCATTCTAAGTCCTTGTACACATGTTTCCTGGTATCTATCAAAGGACTTTATAGCTTTTCTTAATGCAAGCATACTTTCATATTCATTCATATATATCATAATCAAATCATATATAAATAGGAATATTATTCACATGTTTATTCCTGACAAACTCCCCCTATTTGATTAGGATAAAACAATTATAGCATATGATGAAATGAATGAATCTTAAACACAATGAGCAGTTGTATTTCTAAAATAGATAATCATGAATGTCATTGATAATAATATGGAATTACATAAATTATGACACTTTACATCCTAGATCCAAAACATACCTAACAAGTTAGAGATGTACCTTTTTGGCTCCTTATATGTTTCCAGGATATCTGTTGATCAGCTACTTTTCTACTTAGTCTTTTTGCTCCTTCTCCCCCTGGGATGGTGACTTCATTTCTTTTCCTTTATTCCCCTCAGATTCATGCTCCTCTTCTTTTTCTGGCTCCCCCTCAGATGATGATTCAGCTTGTGTTGCTGCTATCTTCTTCTTTGCCTTCTTCTTGGCCTTCTTATCTTCTTTGCTTCTTTTCTCCTTGCTCCTCCTTGGGTGCTTCTTCCTATGCCTCGTTTTCTCCCCCTTTTTGTCATTAATCACTTGTGAAAGCTGTTCCATGTTGGACACGAGTAGCTCAATCAGGTAAGATGAGTTACCAACCTCAATCTATAGTTCTTGTTGGCTCAGTTCAATTTGTAGGGAGAGAGACTGGTTTAGATTATCAATCTTGTCAGAGAGGGATATAATTTGCTCTTCATTAGCCTTCTATGCTTGTAGAGCTTCTGCCTTATGATCTTTTATAGCCTTCAGATATATTTGATCTCTCTCTCTTTGATTTTGAGAGATATATCAGACATATTAATTTTAAGTCTGTTTTGAACTGCAGTGTCTCCTGCTTCTATCAACATCTTTGACTCTTCAGTGATGACAGATATCTTCTTAGCCAGCTCATTAGAATTCTTTAATAACTCCTACTTCGTAGGAGTTTGGTCATGTGGTTGGGCAGGCTTTTGTTGAGCACTAGACTGGCCTCCACGATTTCCATTCTTGAATAGATTTTCGAAAGCAGTGAGAATCTGATAAATCGTTGAGTGCCAATCATTGGTGGAAGATGAAAGAATATCAGATAACTGTGCTTGGGCAGAGGAAATCTTATCAAACTGAACTTGATCATTTTTAATGGTAGAGTGAAAAGACTCTACGATGTTCTCCTTGGTCATGATCCTTCTGCCATCAAAACCCACTCTACTATCATAGGGAATGTAGTGGTTGCCAGCATATCGGTAGACTTTGTAGTGAGACTGGTCCTTTATGATTTGAGTTACAAACTTCTTTACCCTTGGGAAGTTATGTGCCACCAGTTCTACGTTGGGAAGGTGAGACAAGACCCATGTATGATAGCTATTGTCTTTAGTGAGGGATGCCTTTACCCATGGCATATGAGAGTAAAACCATCTTATTGCATGATTCTTATCTTCAGGCTCATATATCACATTTGAAGTGTCCAGCTTCATAGCTCTACGATTGTTGAGCAATTTTTCTGTGGTCATCATTACCACATTTAGCCTTTCATTTTCATGATTAATCCATCTGTCGGGAAGCACATCTAGTGGTTCTTCATCAACTTCCACTACAATTCTTCTCTTGTGATGAACAAGATGGGGAATGTGAAAATCTTCTGGTTCTTCTTCTGCATAACTGGAGTTTCTTCCACCTTCTCTCTGTTCTGAACTGGAGTAAGACCTTTTTAGATTTCCCTCAATAAACTCATCAGTTTGTTCCTTCATTTGATCATCATTCTCCTCATCAGAGCTAGTCTTTCCTGACTCACTAGCCTCTTTTGGCTCTACAGTCGTGAGCCTTTTACTGTTATCCTTTGCTGATGTATTCTTCATTTTCCCCTTAGCATATTCTTCCTTAGATTCAGTCTCATCATCACTGATTTCAATTATCTTTGGAAACAAACCTCTCTTCTTTAAAACTATTTGAGCAATCAGTCCGCTGCTCTTCCTTCTTCTTGGGGGTTCAGCTTCAGGAGTTTTAGACTCCTCTTCTTCTTCAAAAACCGAAGCTTCTGTATCATTAGACAGGCTTCCTTGATTTTTAGCAACACTAAGAACAGGTCCTTCTCTTTCGGACTCCACTTCTTTTAATTCATCATATGAGTTTGTTGGAGTTTCAGCAGTAGCAGTTGCAGTTGTTTCATCTCTTAAGATTTCTTCAGCAACAGAGTTGCTACTCTGAGTGTAAGATATAGGGCTTGCACATTCTTCTTCACCACCAGATTTGACTATTTCTTTCACATATTCAGCTTCTTCTTCACTACTAGACTTGCTCCAATCTTGGGGCTTTCAGTACCCTTCCCATCTTCTGACTCTACGTCCTCTTCTTTGTTAGATGGACTTTCTTGGGGAACTGGGGTTGACTTCTTCATCACCTTTTCTTTCCTTTTGGATGGCCCTGGGAGTAATCTATTACTTCTTCTCTTTAGGATTTCTGCAGTTGAGACCTTTTCTTCTCCTGATCTATGCTTCTTTTTGTCAGCAGGGAGATGGCTTGAAGAAGCCTCTGTATTCTTCACACCTTTAGACTTCTTCTTTGTTGATGTGGCTGTTATTGGTACAGAGTCATCACATTGAGAGTTTTCCACCTCTTGTGTCTTCCTCTTCTTTGCAGAGACCTTGCTGCTGCTCCAAGGTGTTATTAGCCTCATGTTTTCCTTGGGATTTTTCTTCCAGTTTACAAATAGCTGTGGAGACATGGCTTTATGGACGTTTAGTGGTTCTCCCTCATCATCCTTGATCTTGCTTCCCAGTTTCTTCTTCAGCACAATGCTCAATAGTCTTCCATGAAAAAACTTTGTAAGGGGTTTTTCTGTAGACTTCTTCATTTTAGCCTTTTACAGCCATTTGGAAATTTGATTGAGTAGGATAACTCCAAAGTTTATATGCTTCTTCATAACTATTGCAGACATAATCTTTAGTTGTTGATCAATCACAGTGTCATGTGCAGTATCCTTGCATAGTATACATTTGCCCACTATCTCAGTAAGGAACTCAAATTCTTCAGGAAACTCCTTTTTCTTTATATTAGGGTTTCTTTTGTATAACATAATCTTCTTTGCTTTTTCAGTGTCGATCTCATCAAGTCTTTTTAGTCATAGGTCAGGAAGACCTAAGCATTGATTGATGTCAGATAATTTTAGCTTCAGAATCTGACCTTTGACCTTGGGGGAAAGGTTTCCAAAATTCATGGTTGCGTTTGAGTAAAACTCTTTAACCAGTTCAGCATATATTCGAGTGTTTGCCTCGAGACATTCTGAGAATCCAACCTTCTTCACAAGTTCAAGAATATCTCTGAACTTCTTTTCGAATTTCTCAAACGTCTTAGTTCCAAGCTGAATGCCAGTGATTACTCACCAATCTGCCATTTGAATAGTTTGAAGTATGGGTTCTTAGTCTCAGAAGTCTTGTGAGAGAATGTGATTTGGTTGAAGCTTGAGGCTTGAAGGATTCAGGCTTTGAAGAGAATTCTAGGGTTTGAAAAAGAGAGGGAGAAAGAGGTTCGATAGTATTTGATAACTGGTTTGAGATTTTGAATTTATCTTTATGACATTTCCTTCTGACTCTACATAAGCTGTGATGTGTCAACCATTCATTGGTTGCACGATGCCCAGTACAAAACTGTAACTCCCCATAAACTTTTCAGGTTGATGTTCCTTTTAAGAAAATAGGCGTTACTGGCGTGGATTGACCGTAGACCTTTTTGGTTCGTAGAGTAGCTCGGTGAGGTGGCTATGGACTCTACGTTTTCCTTTGTTGACTCAAAGATTTTTGGGACTGATTTGGTATTTTTCATGAAAATGATTTAGTTACGAACATATGAATTAAATATGTTATGTGAAGTTAAAAAATTGGTAAATAGAATTTTATGCCTTGAAAATCCTATATAAGGTATATGCAGATTTTTTATGAGTAATTTGATTATTGGTGATGAAATCTTATGAGTATGGCATTTTGAATTATTAAATGCATTATTTGGAAAAGTATAAACAATTAAATTAAATTGTTTATAAGTTTAAGGAGTGATTAAAATATTGTTATAATATTAACAATATTAGATTATGATTTTATTAAGTGATTGATAGTGTTTGGATAAATTTAAAGTGTTTAATATTTATCCTTGATTTAGTTTGACTAATGCTTATAATATTGTCATCGTCCTCATGCTTATATTATGTTGAAAGTCATTTGTGGCCTGTAGTGCATAGATGGACTTGATATGATTATGACAAAGGATCATTCGATATAATCATAATCGCAATGTTACAAATAATGTAGAAAAAGTCCTCATTGGCCCGTAGTGCATTGGTGGACAGTTTTTGATATGATTATGGTTATGGATTCTCTTTGGCCGTAGTGCAAAGATGAATTATTTTATGGCATGATCAGAACCGTTGATGAAAACTGTAATAACCCGATATTTTCTATATAAATAAAACTAAAATTTTGCGTATAAATTTTTTTTTATTTTAAGGATGAGGATTTGTACAAGATAATGTGTATATGTATTTATGTGGTAAATAAAAATATATTTATTACATGAATATTTACAAATAATTTTATTTTTGAATTAATTATCATTATAAATTATATTTTTATAATAATTAACTTTATTGTGGAAATGTTTTATTATTTATTTTTCAAAAGAAATATGATATTATATTATTTAAATAATATAAGAAATGGTTATTGTAGTTATATATTATAATTATTATTTATTTATATGAATTTTAGCTTGGATTATTAAGTTAAATATTTTAACTTATTTAATAAAGCTGTTTATGAAAGGTAAATCAGATATGGAATCCAAACCCTAATTTTGGTTTTGGAACAAGGAATGGTAATAATAATATAATATTAATTATATTTTTGATTTTTAGTGCTATAAATATGTACTGTATACGTGGACTGATAATGATTGGTCAATTATGACGTTATATGACAAATCCTAGTATTACTGTGTGAAACCCTAATTTAAAATATAAATTAAAGTTCAAGATATTTTTAGGAAATCGTAGTAATATGATCAATGTCGGATATTTTAAATATAAATGCTAATTAGGAAACCCTAATTGTAAATTTAAAACACTAGTTTAGATTTGAATTTCTAATAATTAGAAACCCTAATTCGAAACCTAAACTGGAATTTGTGATCAGACAGAAATTGTGTTACTGTGATTAATATCATGTATGATAGATTTTATATTGCTAATTAAAGTAAACCTAATTAGTAATTAAAGATCGTAATGATTAGAACCCTAAGTTAATAATTATAAAACCCTAATTACTGTCGTGAAACCCTAATTGCGAAATCAAACCCTAATTGATATTTAGGAATCCTAATTGCTAATTGAAAACCTTAATTGCTTAAGTGGCAAGGTTAATTATAATACCCTAATGTTCATGTATAATTAGAAATTTAAAATTTTAATTAACAAAACCCTAATCTATAAAATTTTAGAAACTAAAATTTGTATTTTATGCAAACCCTAGTTGGAAAATCCTATAATTTGTGCTAAACCTTAGGGTTAAACCCTAAGGGTTTGACAAGTTTACATTTTTGCCCTTAATTTTAAAAGTCAAAAGACATGTATGCGCTTATTGTATTATTGAGGATAACTTGTAAGACTAGCCAAATATGAGTTGTTCAACAACTCTTACCAGCCCATGTAACTTATATCAGCAGCAATCAGTCCAGATCTCAGCCATATACATTGTACCCATGTATTATAAATAGATTGGAGAGAGAAAGAATTCATTTATTTGCTCATTTTGTGCACAACACTCAACCAAATTCTCTCAAGCTCAAGACCTACGAAAATATTGGCTAGATCAGTTCCCAAGACCAGCCCCACGAATACCAGTAATAGATCAGGAAGCTAGAATCAAAAAATTTCTTAGAAAGGTATTAAACCCTAATTCAAAATATGTCCAACGATCCTTTGTTAGATGTTATGATTTAGTGTTAAAATATGTTGTTAGTAGTGTATAATCATGTTCTGGGTTGCTAGATGTTAGATTCATAACATCTAGAGGCTCGAATTTGGTGTTTTCATACATATGGAAAATTTTTAAAATGTCTCTGACAGTCAAATGTCAGATCGTGTAGATCTCTGTCTGTTTATGTTTTTGTATGTTTGAAGGTTTTGTATTTGAAGTATGTTATGTGGTCTGTGGTCTGTGATCTAGAAGTGTAATCATGGCTATTCCATGTCCAGATTGTAATTTATTGTTGGTCAAACCTAGTTGACCGAGCTTGACCAAACGATTTATGGGTAACCCAGAAATCCATTGGCAGCTTCTGACATGATTTTGTAACGCCCAGATCTTTTTGTTACTAGTTGTTTGGTTTCTCTTGTTATAACCATTTTGTGGTATGTTATATGTACTTCAGGTTAAGACTTTTAGATCCTTGAAATCATCAACATATTGAACACTATGGATGGTCAAACCAGCTTAGATGACCACGGATTTGGTTTTCTGGAATTCCCAGAAAAGCAAGAACATGATTTCTGACTGTGGTTTGACCAGACCGGATCTAATGTTTTTATGTTGTTAGAGTGCTTTTGTATAATGGATCTGTTGTAGTACATGTTTTCTACCATCTAGAACTTTTAAATCAGAAAAACATCATACGAATAGAAAGTTCTGGAAGCCCAAAAGTGTTAGCATGAACTGTTCTTAAATTCTGGAAAACCCAAAAATTAAAAAACAGTGCCTGATAGGTTTTCCAAGGCTTGGATCTCACTTATGTTATGATGTTTGGCCATGTTTGTTGTTTAATCGTGTAGTATTACACGAGTACTACACGATCGAAGTCATATCACACCCAGAAGCTTTATGATCTGTTAGATATTGTTGGTCAAACTGGGTCACTCGTTAACTGCCATGAATGTCTGGGTTAAGCTCAAGAACACGAAGAACGCTTATAGCGACAATTATGTCGCTATAGGCACCTTTTTGCGACAGATTAATTAATAAATTAATTGTTTTTACGAAATAAATAGAAAAAATTAGTTTTTAATTATTAAATAAACAAAATAAATTATTAAAAATTATTTTAAAGTCTGAAAATTAGTTTTTAATTATTTTAAATATATTTCTAAAATATTTAATATTTTTAGAATATTAAAAGTATTTAATTTATTTAATTATAATATTAAATAAATTATTTAAAAATGATTTTAATACATGAAAAATCATTTAAATTATATTATGGTATAAGAAAATAATTTAAGATATTTTTGATAACTTTTAATATTTTGTGATGAATTTCATTAATTAATTATTATTAATGATAATTAAGTTATTTATTGAATATATTAAATAAATGATGAAAAATAGAATTAATGATTTAAAAATTATAGAAAAATGATTTAAAGATTATAAAAGTATTTTAAGTTATAAATATAACTTTTGATATTTTGTCATGAAAAATATTGATATTTTAATATTAAATGATATTAAATTTATTTAATAATTATCATAAATAAATTAGTTTAAAATCATTTTAATATTAGAAAAATCATTTTAAATGAAAATAAATAGTTTGAAAATATTTTAATATATAAAATATAACTTTTAATATTTAAAGGTAAATTTTATTAATTAATTATTATTAATGATATTAAATTTATTTAATAATTATATTAAATACATTAGTTTAAAAATGATTTTAATATTAGGAAAATCATTTTAAATGAAAATAAAGTTTTTAAAGATATTTTAAGTTATAAAATATAACTTTTAATATTTAAAGGATAATTTCATTAATAATTTAATATTAATGATATTAATTTAATAATAAATGATATTAAGTTAATTTAATAATTATATTAAATAAATAGTTTTAAAATGGTTTTATTTTTTAAAAAATCATTTAATAAGGATATTAATGAATTAAAAATATTTTAAGTTATAATTAATGACTTTTAATATTTTGATAGATAATGTAGTAATATTTTAATATTAATGATAATTATTTAAAATGATTTTAATTCTTTTAAAAATCATATAAGTGTAATATTAATACTTTTAAAGTATTTTGAGTTATTATAAATAACTTTAATATTTTGGCAATGGTTTCATTAATAGTTTAATATTAATTAAATATTAATGATAATAGAATTGATTAATATTTAAATCATTTAATAATGATTCCGATGTTTGAAAATTTATGATTAATTATAATAAATGTTTAAAAATTATTATGAGTCATTTAAAAATAATATGACTGATACCTACCGATGTGGAATTATATGATAGAGTCTTAGACTCGATAATTACCCTATAAAGCCAACGGTACACCGACATGTTTCAGAAATTGATCTGGACATAGATATTTTGATTAGATATGTGTTTATTTGTGATTCAATGGTTGTTAAACATATGTGACAATGTGATTAGGTTATGTGCTGACTGCAATAAGCAGTGATATGTGTTATAATATGTTATTCTAATCGATCAAATGATCTTATTACTGCTAGGTGTTATATAAGGATAGAACTAAGTTACAAACTGTAAGCAACGCATCAGGCAAGTATCTTACCTTTGCATTTCCTTTATGCAATGGACATGAGTAAGAAGTTTTAGAATTATATTATTATTATGCTATATTAATAACCCTATTGTAATATATTCTATATCTGATCATTGTTTATCATCATGTTAGTATATGATAATTCAGATATATATATTATGTTCGTTAATTTTTATATATGGTTATACAAGTGTCCCCACTTGGATAATTATTGTATTTAATCACATGTTGATATATATATATATATATATATATATATATATATATATATATATATATATATATAAGCCGTCTAAGCAACTTGATCAGCTAGACACAAATTTCAAAATGCCGTTGAATATGATAAAAAAAAATTTGTATCCAATTAAATTGTTTTGGTTCAAATTCCATTCTAAGTATGAACATCCCGATTACGGGAAAATTTTTATGCGCTAAGGTGGACAAAGGATAAACGATAATATCATTCTAGCAATGTAGTATTGATCAATACAGGGCTCATTGGGATGATCACCCTCGCGCCCGTAAGTTATGAAGGTTTGCAGATGAAGTTCTGCTAAACCTTATCGAAAATTTAAAACAATGTTCATAGTATGTCGACTACCTTATATATACATAGTCTATACGTAGTTTCAAAAATTTGAGATAGAATTGTTATGTTGTTATTGTCGGTTCAGTTTACTTCACAAATATAAATTCGTTGTAGAAGTGATGTGCAAAGAAAACATTTAATTCTTTCAGCTAAATATAATAATAATTGTTATTACTTGTTGGGCACTCAAATGCTCATCCTTGCTTAATTTAAATGTTTTCAGATAAGTGTGAACAGCTAGAAGGTTCGACCAAGAACAAGTAAAAAGGAAAGCAAATAGAATAGGTTTAATGGTATCTTTTGTAATAGTTAGACTGTATTAAGATAATAATATGTATTATATATCATGTAAAGAATATAGTAAAGGTTAGATACTTGGGATTATACCCTGATAAATGTAAGTTAATTTTGATATTTATATTATTGTTTTTATTATTAGTATTATTCCGTTCATAGAAATGGTATCATGAAGAACCGAGTTTGGGTTTCAAGTACCCGAGTTTGGGGTCTTTACAAGAAAACACGATTATCTTTGGCCCGTAGTGGATGGATAATTCATGGTCGTGATACTAAAGACTATCCTTGGCCTGTAGTGCATGGATGATTCGATGATGTGGATTAATTATTGAGCTGAGTCTCAGCAATGAAATATTAATTCATGGATGTGATAATAATGAATATCTTTGGCCGTAGTGCAAAGATGATTTAATGATTACAAGCAGGAATTGTGATTTGGTATAACCATGATTTTTGATGTTTCAGGTGAAGAAAATTATCTTCGTCCTGGGTGCGAAGAGGAATTTAGAATCAAAATTGTGATTATGAGTTATTCACATGATCGTGGACGGGAATTGTTGATTGATGTTACAAGGATAAAACATTATTGGTGGACTTTTAACATAGAAAAGATAATAGACCTTATGGTCTATTTGACTCTTCTAATTGATTGTTTGTTCCGCTGCAACTATGGTTGAAAAGTTTTATTATTTGTCATATATTCTAAATCTCTGATTTATTATTGATGAAAACTATTGATAATTTAATTATCTTTAGTCATGATATTCTTTACTGGGCTAGTTGTGCTCACCCTTCTGCTTCACAATTCTTTTCAGGTAATAAGAGTGTAGCTAGGTCGAGCGGGGGTATTAAAAGGATTAGAACGGTGGTCTCTAGCTGTGGAGGTTCTCCTTAAATAATATAGAAAAGTGTGTTGTATTTTATACATCATTTAGTAGTTATATTTGGTGAATCATAAAGGGTGAGGCGAACCCAACGTTGGAAGGGTGTTTTTGCCACTATCATACAAGATATCTAATGACATACAACCTCGTGTTATCATAAGACATGGTTGTGCACATCCACTTGCTGAGTATATCTACGAGCACTACCTATATGATCTTGGAATATATTTGAAATATAATTTTCACTTGGACACAACGGAGATAATTATATGTCAA
Organism: Panax japonicus; assembly: GCA_020205505.1. Lineage (NCBI taxonomy): Eukaryota > Viridiplantae > Streptophyta > Magnoliopsida > Apiales > Araliaceae > Panax > Panax japonicus. Next base: position 25,364,992 of record CM035112.1, on the reverse strand, counting down.
GAGAATACTCACCATTAGAAAAAAGATGATAGTAATCTTCTTGTTTTTTTTTTGGGACTTTTGGGTCAACCAAGGATAATTTTGTCGACATATGATATCTATCATAACCTGAACGCATGGCCTCCCATGTACGAAGGTTTTCTTGAGCATTTCCCAAAGATTTTAGTTTCTAAAACAGTTTTTGACTGTACTTTTATGTAAAGTACCATTTTAAGGTTGTGGTCGAGGTACCATGAGAGTTATATACAATTGTATTAAAACTCACAGTTAACTGTGGTCGTATTCTATACGACAGTTCAACAGTTGTATAAATGAATTTGTATTTGAATTTTGTACCTGTATCCGGAGACTCAGAATGTGTGATGTATACCTAATTTTGGGGGCATCACATTTGGTATCAGAGCTTAGGGATATGGTCGCTGGCGGATATAAGAGTCTAGAACTAGGAGGGGAGAGACGAATTATATACTTCGCTACTGTGTGACTTACCTAAGCTGAAATTATTTACTTGATAAGTTGACAAATTATGATATGTCAATTAACCTTTTTTTTGAAGCTATATTCTAGAATGATATCTGAAATACAGGAGATGAGAAATGAGAAAATCGTGATAGCGAGGAAATTACCGGAAACGTACAATCTGAAAAGTAAGCAAGGTATTCTCATCTGTTCGAATATCATGTACGTACGTAAATTTCGAGGAAAAAATTTCATAGGGAGGGGTGATTGTGAGACCCCGAATTTTATGAAATAAAAGTATTCAATTTTTCTATTTTGGTAAATAGTTAAATTGATAAAAGTTTAGTGTTAAGGGTAATATGTGAAATTTTTTTTTTGCAAAGTAAGCAAGTTGATATAAAATATTCGTTGTGTCGGGGAATATTCAATTAGTCGGGAATATTCTTTTTGTCGTGGAATAGCCGTACGATGGTACAATCATTTGTAGACCCCACAACGGAATTATTTTTGGATTGAGAAAACGATAAAAATATTTTTATGAAAATAATGGCGGAAGTTTTACCGTTAAAACTGTTGAACTACTCGGTAGTAAAAGTACAGTAATACGCGTGGTTGCATAGTAGCACACGATATTGATTATTGATATTTACGTGATAAGTCACTCAGTTTTGTTTTATTAGTATTATTAATGTAATAAAACAGAAAATCTTTTTATATAAAACCGAATATTTTATAAAGTTATTCTATAAATAGAATATATTATATTCTATTATGCATAGTGTTTTGCATAGTAAAATCTTTTTATATAAAACAGAATAATTTTATAAAGTTATTCTATAAATAGAATATATTATATTTTATTCTGCATAGTGTCTGCATAGTATTTTGCATAGTAAAATCTTTTTATATAAAACAGAATACTTTTATAAAGTTAATCATTTTAATATATTATAAATAGAATATATTTTATTTTATTTAAAAGATATTACTTTAAATATGGACCGTCTGATTAAAAGTAAATCAATCTGGACCGTTCATGAATTAGTTACTATGCAGTCCATTTTTCTATAAATAGAAGCTCATTCCTTCATTATTTCTTACGAATTCACTGAAACTCTAGAGAGAGAAACTATAGAGAGAGTTCTTCTTCTATAATCTTGAGCGTATTTCTTTAGAGTTTAAGAAAGCTTTGAGCGTAGTGCAAGTTTTCTTCGAGTATATCCTCGCCCTACTAGTCGGAATACTTTTCTTTTACGGTAATGGATATAATTTGTTGTACTCGTAAGGGGTATTCTTTCTTTCTTATTCGTGAAGAGAACTTCTGTTATTGCATTCTTTATTATTCTGTTGGAATAAACTGTATACGCGGTATACCCTATACTTGGTGAAATTCTTCTGTTATTTCATTTTTTATTATTCTGTTGGAACATCCTATCTGTTCGTTTACGCATGACCTAGTTCCGTTTTTTATTATTCTGTTGGAATATCTTGTCTGTGCGTCTACGCATGAACTGGTTCGATTATTTATTATTCTGTTGGAATATCATGTTTGTGCGTCTACGCATGACCTGGTTCCATTATTTAATATTCTGTTGGAATAACCTGTCTGTGCGGTCTATCGCATGCCTGGTGATTTCTTTTGTTATTCCATTCTTTATTATACTCAGTTGGTTAAAGTTTTAACTTCTATACTCCATGAAATTAGTGGAATATCCTTGATATTTGCGCTTCATCCAGTATCTTTTCATGAAAATATTCTTTTGAGCATTCTTGAATTTTACTCCACAAAATAGTATCATGTTGAAAAATTGGACATTATTGAGTTCAGGATAAAGTAACTTATAAATCTTTAAAACTTATTCTTGAACTTATTTTATTGAATTATTATGTCATTGTCATGATGAGTTATGTTAGTTATTATGTGAAAACATGAAAGTTTCTTAAAAATCACAAATGGCTGAAAATCAGATTTTGGTAAAAATGGAGTATGAAATTCAATTGACCATATCTCCTATTATATTTTGAATTTTTGAGTGTGGTCAAGTTCTAGAGTTAGATCTATGAATTTTCTAACTTATCCAAGTGGAATCCCTTGAAAAGGTGTTGTAGATTTTCATGTGGACTGATTTTAGTAAAAGAGTCAAAATCTGCAAATTGCCAAAAGACTAATGCCCAGAAGTTTAAAAGGGCATTTTCGGCTACTTAGATTGTGAAAAACATTCCGGCTTGGTACATGAAAATATATGGTATAAAGTACCTCCTGTCCAAAAATGAGTTCATTCCGACTTAAAATGAGCAAGTTATGACTATTTCAATATTTAGGTTTTTTAGACGAAAAACGCTATAACCGGAGTTTTATAACTCTGATGACCATGAAATTTAAACTGGAAGCTCACGATAACATGTGTAAGATCCTGCTAAGATTTGGGAATTTCTAGAGTTAACCTTGCGGTAGCTAATTTCTTAAGGAATTAATTAGATATTAATTTTTGAAAAATAGTAAATAAATTTTAAAAATTTCGAGAAAAATATATGTTCAATATGGGACTATATTCTTCTTAATCCCAGGAAAAAATAATTTTTGGGAATGATTTGGTATTTTTTATGAAAATGATTTAGTTACGAACATATGAATTAAATATGTTATGTGAAGTTGAAAAATTGGTAAATAGGATTTTATGCCTTGAAAATCCTATATAAGGTATATGCATATTTTTGATGAGTAATTTGATTATTGGTGATGAAATCTTATGAGTATGTCATTTTGAATTATTAAATGCATTATTTGAAAAAGTGTAAACAATTAAATTAAATTGTTTATAAGTTTAAGGAGTGATTAAAATATTGTTATAATATTAACAATATTATATTATGATTTTATTAAGTGATTGATAATGTTTGGATAAATTTAAAGTCTTCAATATTTATCCTTGATTTAGTTTGACTAATGCTTATAATATTGTCATCATCCTCATGTTTATATTATGTTGAAAGTCATCTGTGGCCTGTAGTGCATAGATGGACTTGTTATGATTATGACCAGGGATTATTCGGTATAATCATAACCGTAATATTTCAAATAATGTGGAAAAAGTCCTCATTGGCCCGTAGTGCATTGATGGCCAGTTTTTGGTATGATTATGGCTATGGATTCTCTTTGGCCGTAGTGCAAAGATGAATTGTTTTATGGCATGATCAGGACCGTTGATGAAAACAAGATTATCTTTGGCTCGTAGTGCATGGATAATTCGTGGTCGTGATACTAAATAATATCCTTGGCCTGTAGTGCATGGATGATTCGATGATGTGGATTAATTATTGAGCTAAGCCTCAGCAATGAAATATTAATTCATGGATGTGATAATAATGAATATCTTTGGTCGTAGTGGAAAGATGATTTAATGATTACAAGCAGAAATTGTGATTTGGTATAACCATGATTTTTGATTTTTCAGGTGATGAAAATTATCTTCGTCTTGGGTGCGAAGAGGAATTTATAATCAAAATTGTGATTATGAGTTATTCACATGATCGTGGACGGGAATTGTCGATTGATGTTACAGGGATAAAACATTATTGGTGGACTTTTAACATAGAGAAGATAATAGACCTTATGGTCTATTTGACTCTTCTAATGGATTGCTTGTTCCGCGGCAATTATGGTTGAAAAATTTTACTATCTGTCATATGTTCTAAATCTCTGATTTATTATTGATGAAAGCTATTGATAATTTAATTATCTTTAGTCATGATATATTCTTTACTGGGCTAGTTGTGCTCACCCTTCTGCTTTACAATTCCTTTTAGGTAATAAGAGTATAGCTGGGTCGAGCGGGGGAATTAAAAGGATTAGAACGATTGTCTCTAGCTATGGAGGTTCTCCCTAAACAGTATAGAAAAGTGTGTTGTATTTTATACATCATTTAGTAGTTATATTTGGTGAATCATATAGGGTGAGGCGAACCCAACGTTGGAAGGGTGTTTTTGCCACTATCATACAAGATTTCTAATGACATACAACCTCGTGTATCAATGAATACGTGCAAGTATACACGGTCAACAAGTAATAAAGTGTAAGTAGAGTATCGTTCCCAAGAGGAATTATTTAATAAAAATCACCAAGTACTAATTCTTAACCAAACTAATTTTATTTAAACAATCTCAAATCGTGATTTCTCTAATTAAGAAAACTAAATTAACTAATTAAACTAAATTACTTTATAAATGAATTCAAATAAAAAAAGGTTAAGACTACAATATTCCCAATTATGAACTATAAATCAATTATCCAATTATCTCAATTATTATGCCTACTAAATTGTTAACAGGAATTCTCAAATGCCAAAAGTCCTTTTCCAAGTGATCAATTGACTTCTATTTAATCCAGATTAATCTTGCTATATTCTTATGCAAAACAATTGAATTAAACTCCTTCAATTCCAATTCCTTATGTGTTATATGCGGTGAAAAAATATTTCCATTCAATTCACAAACCTAATTATTCACCATGAATATAACTAAGTCACATGTTATCATGCCCAGTTCTAACCCTAGAATTCCTCTTCCAATTACTTCTAGAGTAACAAGGTAATTATTGATCAAATAATTAAGCAATAAGCACAAGACAAGATAAACAATTCACTTTGACACAAATAATTGGAATAAATCAAATAACTAAATTATAGACATAAAAGGTTCAATTGAAATCTTAATAAAAGAGTTAGTTCATTATTAATGAATTAAAACTAAGAATCCACAGCTGAATAGACATTAAAAGATAAAAGTATGATAAGAGAAAAGAATAGAATCTATTTTCAGCAAATCTAATGCTCACCTCTTGCTCTTGCTCTTGATCTTCAGTGATCTCCAAGTTGCTTCAATCTCTCAAACTAATAAGAACTAGGATTAATGTCCAATCTAATGGAGTGTATATCTAATCTAATCTATGTAATCTCCCTTTATTTTATTCTTTACATCATGTATTTATAGGTTACATGTCCAATTTTTAGCTTAGAAACAAACTCAATCCTATTTGGAGTCAAAAAGGTGTCAAAATTCGCCCCAAAACGCGTCCAAGCTTGCCCAACCTCTTCCCTAGTGCCCCGGCGCTAGGCACAGCGCTGCAACACTGCCTTCCAGCGCCCCGACGCTGGGCATAGGCCTGAAATGGGCGTCCCAGAGCTGGCCACTTTTCTGGAAATTTTCTGCTCCGACGTCCTTTGGGAAAATGGACATTACTTCTTCGTTCGAACTCCAATTTTGATGATTCAAGATGATCCGAAAAGAAGAGACATAGATCTACAACTTTCATTCTTTAAGTTTTTTGAAATAAGGTTCCGAGAAATACAAAAATTGGCTCTGAAGTGACTGCTATGTAAATGGCAACCCGAAAATGCGCATCTAGCTACCCCAAACGTCAATCCAAGTAACTTTTGTCCCAATTCCTACAAAACAACATAAAACATGCATGAATAGATGTAAACACTTAAAAACATCTAAAAGATTAAGTTCAAACGCACTCAATTATGAGCATAAAACTCACTCATCAAATACCCCCAAACTTAAATATTTGTTTGTCCACAAGCAAAAACACAAAAGAACTAAAATAAACAACGCAACTCACTACATGAATGCATATGCATGATCTACTTCCTAATATATCTACGAACCCAGTAATAAATCAGTATGATATATAGCAACGGGCCTCAAAGATACCAATGATACTGAAATAATATATCAAATCAAGTCAAAGTCCATAACTCTAACCAATTAGTCAATCCGAACTTGTCATCACCCATGTTGTGTGTGTGTGCTTGTTAACAATTCTAACTAACCGCAGTTCAAGATAATCACATAACAAACTTCTTAAAAGGAAAATTTCAGTTCCAATTCAATTACTTTTGTGAACATGACAACTCCAGTTAAAACAAAGCAATTACCAAGTATAAGGGTAAATACGTGATTTATCTATACTTTTATTCAACCACGAGGGCATTTTTGCTCTTTCTCGTGTTTTATTCATTTTTTTTCTCATGAATGTGTAATGTCTTATTCCCTTAGGCTTTTCAGTGCTACCTTAACGAGCTTTCGACCAACGACTCCCAAGCCATTAAGACCTTAGGGCGCTAAGTGTAAAGACAATCCCCTCGGGCTTACTTACTCAAGTAACAAAGGCCACAAAACTAGACAAGCATGCCACGATGTTTATTCTCTCTTTTTTTCTCTTTTTCTGGATTTTTTATTCTTTCTTTTTCTTTTCATCATTTCTTTTCCTTTTTTTTTCATCATTTTTTTTCATTTTCATTTTGTATATATATATCCCATAGATTCCCCCAAACTCAAGCTTTTACGTCATTCCAACCTTTACCACCAGTTCACTAATTTCCTTAAATTTTAACCAAGATTTTCCCTCAGAAATAAATTATGAAACCCTTGAACCAAGTGGATTAAAATAATTAAAACTTAAGTGCTAACCGATTACATAAGTTTCAGACAGGCTCAGATTATCATCATGATTAAAATTAGAACTCATCATCAATTATCAACACTGTTCAAGCTAACATGCAAAACCAATCTTATCATAGGTCAAGCTAAGACCACACCAACCTATCACACAGATTCATACAAATAAAAATGCAATTATACTACATGAACACATACTAATGCAACACATATATGAATATGAAAATAACTACCATGTATTATATGCAACCTTAAAAAACACAATGCTAACACACAAAAAAATTGAACTACCATGCAGATAACTAACTATATGCAATACGACACTACAATGCCCCCAAACTTAAACTAGACATTGTCCTCAATGGCTAAAATAGAAAAAATTAAAGTAGAGGACTTCCCTGAAAATATAGCAATCTTCCTCCTTGTCCACTAAGTTTAGAGAATAGGCTAGGCACATGGAACCAATTGGGCACCACACTAGCATTTGACTTGAATAACCTATAAACCATGATAGAAACAATTTTATTAAATTCTAAATAAATGCAAATTCAAAACTACTAATATAAAACCTAATAAAAACTAAAAATAAAAATAAAACTTGGGTTGCCTCCCAATAAGCGCTTGTTTTATAGTCTCAGCTTGACTTCTTCAATTCTCTATCCAATTCCCCTATAAAAATTGAGGAATCCTCAATCCATCAGTAGCAATGTCTCTTTTGGGAGGTTTCCATTAACAAAAGTCCTTGAATTAAAGTCACCTAACATGCTCTTTGTAGATAGGTTCCCTATTAAGAACGTCCAACAACTCGGTGTTTTCTCCATTATGTCTATGATCAGATTGGGGCATTGAAGCTTAATAAACACAATGGGATCTTCCTCTATATTCTCCTTTTTAACCCACCATGACTCCATAGTTGTACTAGCTCTTATGTCACAAAGAGCTTTGCCAACGACATGACTGCCAATTGGGCATGGTTTTGCAAAACTGCCTGGATTATTGAACTTTGGTGGAGAAGGTACATGGGACACTATCAAAATTGGATCATCTTCGTTGGTACTCAAAGTTAGATCTTCGCCGATATCCTTTTCTTGGTCCCCAAGTCTTTCTTCTCTTTCAACATCTATATCATTTGCCACATCCGGTTGCAGATTTGGTTCGGGCTCACCATCAATCTCGGAATTCATGTCATAGAGCCAAGTGCATTGAGGACAAATGTTCGAGGCATTGGTTAGTTCTTCCGTTTGGTTCGTAAAATTTTGACTCAATGTCTCTTGATTAATCCTCCTCTCCTCACATGAAGCTATGTACTTGGACAAAACTTCCTCTAAATTTGAATGTTCTTCCTATTGTAGTGGAGGTGGACACGAGAAATCCGGTGGGTTTGTTGGACTTGGAGCATAAAATTGATCTTGATGAGTATGGCTCCATAAAAAATCCGGGTGACACCCCCAATCCTGATAATAGTTATATGGATAGACATAATTGTTGGGGTAATCACCACCATACGGTACCAGCTCAAAACTGGTGGTGCATTGATGATTCATATGATTTGCAGCGCAATAATCACAAGTATCCTCCACACTTTGACGACGTTGAGCTACAAAAGCGTCGACCATCTTCGAAAGTGTCTCAATTTGTGCTGATAATGCAGAAAGTGTTGTCGCGAGTCCATCATTCGCCGTTTCCATTGGTTTAATCATGTTTGCAATCCTTCACCTCTGTTGGGCTGCGATAACCTCCAACATCTTTGAATGTACCTCAATTTATATTGGCTATGGATTATATGCATTTTAATTTGAATACTATTGGGTAGATCGATTATAGCTTCCTATGAACTGAGCCGATTCCCAATTTATGGCACATTGATCTGTAGTATGACTCACAGCACATAACTCACAAACCATTGCTACTTGTTATATTGATGGTGGACTCCATGTTTCCATTGGTCGAGTCATGTTCGTGTATGGCCATTGATACGCAAAGTCATCCATGGTACCTAAAAAGAGAGAAATATAGGAAGAGAATTAAAAATAAAAAAAATATTTAAATTAAGACTAATTTGATTGAAATTAATATTGGTAAAAAAATTATCAAATTAATTCCCCGGCAACGGCGCCAAAAACTTGTTAGTCAATTTCGTAATCAATGAATACGTGCAAGTATACACGGTCAACAAGTAATAAAGTGTAAGTAGAATATCGTTCCCAAGAGGAATTATTTAATAAAAATCACCAAGTACTAATTCTTAACCAAACTAATTTTATTTAAACAATCTCAAATCGTGATTTCTCTAATTAAGAAAACTAAATTAACTAATTAAATTGAATTAATTTATAAATGAATTCAAATAAATAAAGATTAAGACTACAATATCCCCAATTATGAACTATAAATCAATTATCCAATTATCCCAATTATTATGCCTACTGAATTGTTAACAGGAATTCTCAAATGCCAAAAGTCATTTTCCAAGTGATCAATTGACTTCTATTTAATCCAGATTAATCTTGCTATATTCCTATGCAAAACAATTGAAATAAACTCCTTCAATTCAAATTCCTTATGTTTTACATGCGGTGAACATATATTTCTATTCAATTCACAAACTTAATTATTCATCATGCAAATAACTAAGTCACATGTTATCATGCCCAGTTCTAACCCTAGAATTCCTCTTCCAATTCCTTCTAGAGTAACAATGTAATTATTGATCAAATAATTAAGAAATAAGCACAAGACAAGATAAACAATTCACTTTGACATAAATAATTGGAATAAATCAAATAACTAATCTATAGACATAAAAGGTTCAATTGAAATCTTAATAAAAGAGTTAGTTCATTATTAATGAATTAAAACCAAGAATCCACAACTGAATAGACATTAAAAGATAAAAGTATGATAAGAGAAAAGAACAGAATCTGTTGTCAGCAAATCTGATGCTCCCCTTTTGCTCTTGCTCTTGATCTTTAGTGATCTCCAAGTTGCTTCAATCTCCAAAACTAATCAGAACTAGGGTTAATGTCTAATCTAATAGAGTGTATATCTAATCTAATCTATGTAATCTTCCTTTATTTTATGTCTTACATCATGTATTTATAGGTTACAAGTCCAATTTGTAGCTTAGAAACAAACTCAATCCTATTTGGAGTTAAAAAGGTGTCAAAATTCGCCCCAATACGCGTTCCAGCTTGCCCAACCTCTTCCCCAGTGCCCTAGAACTGGGCACAGCGCTGCGACACTGCATTCCAGCACCCTGCCGCTGGGCATAGGCCTGAAATGGGATCCCCGGCGCTGGCCACTTTTCCAGAAATTTTATACTCCGATGTCCTTTGGGAAAATGGTCATAACTTCTTCGTCTGAACTCTGATTTTGATGATTCAAGATGTTCCGGAAAGAGGAAACATAGATCTACAACTTTAATTCTTTAGGTTATTCGAAATAAGGTCCTGAGAAATAATTAAATTGGCTCTGAAGTGACTGTTATGTAAATGGCAACCCGAAAACGCGCATCTAGCCACCCCAAATGTCAATCCAAGTAACTTTTATCCCAATTACTACAAAACAACATAAAACATGCATGAATAGATATAAACACTTAAAAACATCCAAAAGATTAAGTTCAAACGCACACAATTATGAGTATAAAACTCACTCCTCAACATCCACTTGCTGAGTATATCTACGAACACTACCTATATGATCTTGGAATATATTTGAAATATAATTTTCACTTGGAGACAACGGAGATAATTATATGTCAAGAGAAGACTCGCCATTGGAAAGAAGATGATAGTAATCTTCTTATTTTTCTTTGGAAACTTTTGGGTCAACCAAGGATAATTCTGTGGACATATGATATATATCATAACCTGGACGCATGGCCTCCCATGTGCGAAGGTTTCCTTGAGCATTTCACAAAGATTTTAGTTTCTAAAACAGTTTTTGACTATACTTTTATGTAAAGTACCATTATAAGGTTGTGGTCGAGGTACCATGAGAGTTACATATATTTGTATTAAAACTCACAGTTAACTGTGGTCATATTCTATACGATAGTTCAACAATTGTATAAATGAAGTTGTATTTAAATTTTGTACCATGTATCTGGCGACTCAGAATGGGTGATGTATACCTAATTTTGGGGGCGTCACAGCTATCTTTCTATAATTTATATCCATCGGGGTAGCAGGATTTATTACATCTTTCTATGTACGTGAGAACCAGATTTTGAAGATTTTAACATTCAATCATATCCTCTGTCTAATTTCGTGTCTTATGTTATGTATTATTATCAAGATTTAATATATATAATTAAATCATTATATATATTATATATATTAAACGTTAGCTTATCATCTCTCTTTTTGAACTTGAGGTTAGACTTATATATATATATATATATATATATATATATATATATATATATATATATATATATTCAAATATAAGACTAATATTTGAACTTGAGATTAGAGAGCTGATATTTCCAAGAATAAAAGTTCCATTTCCAGCTCAAATGATGCAATCACATAATTGTATTGTGTGTTAAAAATCGTAAATTGCACTAGAGATGGTAAATTTTTCATCTTTGATTAGTGCGATTCAACTTCATTAGTTTAAACTTTGATAAAGGAACTGTTTTGATACTAGTAGTCTTGAGATATAATTGGCTATATTTAGGTTTCAATTATTAGTGATTGTCATACAGTCTCTTTTTGGAGGGATTTGTTATCTTTTCTAATTATTTTTTATGATTCACTGTCCTCTTCTTTTAGTATCTTTATCTATTTAATAAATTTTTCATTTTTTCTTTTAAGAGAAAATTAATTTTTTCAGGGAACACCCTGTACTTGTTGGAGTTGCATTTAAACACTTGGTTTGGCAAAGGTGAAAAACAATCTTATTTTGCTTCAGTGTTTATTCAAACATTGATGTGGGTAATTCTTAGTAAGAAGAACACTGCCATATTGATTGATGAGCTATAACAGTTCTTAAGTTAATCTAGTCAACAAATTGATGATTTCAGTTGGGAGGCAAACGAGTTGGGATAGTTGGACTGAGAAGTATAGGCCTCAAAGTTGCACAGAGGCTTGAAGATGGAATACCAGTGATATATAACACGCCACATTCAAGAATAAAAATTAGGACTTTAAATCACAAGCAATTCAACAATATGTAATCACAAGCAACTAATAGTATGGAAACCCAATCAAATCGAACGACTACTTGAAGAAACTAACAGTATTTAATCTAATTAAGAATAGATATAAATACCAGTGCTTGGTGGTGGCGGCGGTGGACCAGTGGCGCAATCTCAACTTCTCCTTCTTTTCCTTCTCTTCTTCTCCCCCTTTCTCCCTCTTCTCTCTATTTTGAGCTCTCTCTTTTTTTATTCCATCTGCTGTGTCGAACGAGTGTCTGATACTGATTTCATTTAGTTTGATCAGCAACCGCATATGGTCGCTAATTTTTAATGACATGGACCTATCAGCGACCGCATGCGGTCGCTGATGTTAAGTGGTCTCACAAAACCTTGGCGCCAACATTTCCTGCAAAATTTTACGAGGCAAATTTGTAATAGCGACCGCATGTAATTAACGGCTAGATTAGCGTACGGTCGCAGATGTCGGTCGCTATTAATAGTATCAGTGACCAGATATGCGGTCGTTGATAATCTTGGTCGCTGTTAGGCCTTTTTCTTGTAGTGGTTGTAGTTGTTTTCTGTACCATGTATTTGGCGACTCAAAAAGGGTTGTGTTAGTTCCCAGTAGGCACACAATAGATCTAGAAGGGGGGTTGAATAGATCCTTTTTATTTTTAAATACTTTCCGGTTTATTTTGTATTGCTAATGAATTAGCATATGAAAAACATAAGAATATTTTCAAGCACAACGGAATAAGTAAAATATCCCTTTCATTGATATATTCATAATCATACATACATTGTTCTTAGAATTAGTTAAGTGGTAAGCAGTTAAAACATACATAGCAGTTATAGCAGTTAGGTACATAATGTAAATGACATAAAGTAAATGGCACAAGGGATTTTTAGTGGTTCAGAGACTCAAGCTCCTAATTCACTCTTCTGCTTTCAACTAGCAGGATTTCCACTAAGGAATGGCAGCACCTTGAATCACTAAGATTCCTTCAAGGCCAGCAGCCTTGGAACTTCAGTTCACTAAGAACTCTTCAAGGCAAGCAACCTTGTAACTTCTCTAGTTCCCTAGGAACTCTTCAAGCCCAGCAAGCTTAGAACTTCATTTAGTCCCTCTGCACTAGGATCCCTTAGGCCCTGGCTTCTTGTGGATGCTGATGTTGGTGTTGTTGGTGGTGGTGGTGGTGGTGCCTTGCTGCTAAGATGTCTTTAAGCTTGAACATCTTATGTACTTAGCAGCTTAGCGTAGTCCTATTGGCATTCTGCTTTGAGTCTGGACTACTTCTTCTTTGGTGCAGCAGATCTTCATTATGTTCTGCGCATCTTCATCTTTTTCAGCTATGCACCATCCCCATTTGGGTCTGCTAAGTGTTTGAGCTTTTGGTAAACTTTGTCTGGCACTTAGCATTCGCTAAATCCTTCTTGACTGGTTGACAAACATGGTTCTGCACTTGTTCTGATTCAGCTTCAGGCTCATGGTGATTCGTAGAGTCACTCTCATGATCTTCTTTATGCTCTACCACTTTTCTGAATGCTATTTTCTTTTCTTTCTTATTTCTTAGCTTAGCTGCCATTTTTAGTGGCATTCTCATCTTTGTTGAGTGAAGCTTTAGTCTGTTTGAGTCTTTCTTCAAAGCTGCTTCACTTCTACCTCTGTAATCTCACTATCACTGAGACTTGTTCTATTTAGTTTTGGTGGAACTCGTAGAGTCAACAATAGCATTCCAGCAACTCAACAATTCTGTAACTCAGTAACTTCAGTAGCTCTTGATCGTCAAATCTCTTATTGATTTATACTCCTTCACAACCTTTCCGTTGTAATGTAGCCATTGGGAGCTATTTGAATTGTTTCTCAGATCTCGAGTTATTTGGTATAAACAGCAGATGTGACATGACATCTCCTTTATGACTTTCTGACACTGCAGTCTACTGTTTCACCTACCCCGTCAGAGATGTCACTTTGATGTCTTGGGCAGGTAGTCGACTTTATGTCTTCCTTCTGATTTCTCGATCAGAGGTTGTCCTTTTGCATCGATGCTCTCAATAAGCTCTATTCAAATATCAATCTTCAGATTGAACTGTTGCCAATGCTTCAATCTTCAGATAACCGAACTCTACGATTCTGATGCATATCTTCTTGGACCTAATCGTAGTGTCTTGTTGAATGTTGCTCATTGATAGGTTGAGACAACACTACGATCTTGAAGAATATTTATTGGATCTTCAATGTATAACACCTCTTCTTTCTTTTGTGCAGTGCTTCAACACTTCTGTTTGCCTCGACTGATTTCAGGAACTAATAGCTTGACTTCTTGTTCTAGCCTCTTCTGAATAGCAAGACACTTTAGATTTGTGGCATGTCCAGCTCGCTTTCTCCTTGTGATCTCCCATTCACTTATAATCAATAGACTGACATGATGCTTAATCACTTTAGCCCTGTTCTTCATAAGCTGACCAGTATCTCTGTGTACACTTCATCAGTTCCTACTTTGTTTGGCAAAAACTACGATCTTGGATACGTCCAGGATTGTTGTCTTCTGTTTACTTGATAGCTACTGCACTTGCTGACTTTACTTAGTCAGTTACTGAAGTCTTCTTCTGATCAACTTGTGGAAGACTTCATCTTTAATGGCTTCACAACTTAATCTGGATGTTGATTGGGTTAGTGCTTAGATCTTCTGTTAGCTTGCATGTCATTCGTTGAGTGGTCTCTGATTTCCTTCAGGCGGGATGTATCTTTGCAGCTAAGACTCGAGGCTTCAAACTTTGGATATTCTGGGAGTGCTCATTTATTGAAAATCATATTTGCTTTACGATTCTGCCTTGGCGTTGTGAGCACATCTATTGAGGCCTTAGTTCTGCACTCTACGATTCAGCTTCGGCTGTACAGACACTATGGCTCCGAGATTAGATCTTGACATTCTACGATTTCTATCTTTATACTTGTTATCTTCATCTGATCTTGCTCGACTACGATCTCTACCTCTGATATGATCAGTAGACTCTACGACTCCGAGTGTAGTCTGCGATTCTTGACTTGGCTTCGGCAGATGCTCGGACGGCTCGTAGACAGTCTGTCTCTATGATTCTGAACATGACTTCCTCAGTAGACTACGGCTCTGAGGAAGTTCTTCTCGACACACTACGATCCTTCCTCGTCTCTCCTGGCAGTTTACGAACACTGAGATCTACTATCTTGCAGACTACGATTCCAGTTAAATAGTTCTCGAGTTTTCCTTGACTCTCCTGGCAGACTATGATTTCTGGTACAGTGCTCGACGATCAGACAAACCTATCTATTACATTATAAGATCACCCTAACAAGTTTGATCTTTCTATATTTATAGTCCTTGTGCATCTTTTCTTTTTAAGGACTTTACAAAGTTGTTTTGCTTATGTAGGATCAACCTAACATATTTGATCAATTCATTCTAAGTCCTTGTACACATGTTTCCTGGTATCTATCAAAGGACTTTATAGCTTTTCTTAATGCAAGCATACTTTCATATTCATTCATATATATCATAATCAAATCATATATAAATAGGAATATTATTCACATGTTTATTCCTGACAAACTCCCCCTATTTGATTATGATAAAATAATTATAGCATATGATGAAATGAATGAATCTTATACACAATGAGCAGTTTTATTTCTAAAATAGATAATCATGAATGTCATTGATAATAATATGGAATTACATAAATTATGACACTTTACATCCTAGATCCAAAACATACCTAACAAGTTAGAGATGTACCTTTTTGGCTCCTTATATGTTTCCAGGATATCTGTTGATCAGCTACTTTTCTGCTTAGTCTTTTTGCTCCTTCTCCCCCTGGGATGGTGACTTCATTTCTTTTCCTTTATTCCCCTCAGATTCATGCTCCTCTTCTTTTTCTGGCTCCCCCTCAGATGATGATTCAGCTTGTGTTGCTGCTATCTTCTTCCTTGCCTTCTTCTTGGCCTTCTTGTCTTCTTTGCTTCTTTTCTCCTTGCTCCTCCTTGGGTGCTTCTTCCTATGCCTCGTTTTCTCCCCCTTTTTGTCATTAATCACTTGTGAAAGTTGTTCCATGTTGGACACGAGTTGCTCAATCAGGTAAGATGAGTTACCAACCTCAATCTTAAGTTCTTATTGGCTCAGTTCAATTTGTAGGGAGAGAGACTGGTTTAGATTATCAATCTTGTCAGAGAGGGATATAATTTGCTCTTCATTAGCCTTCTATGCTTTTAGAGCTTCTGCCTTATGATCTTTTATAGCCTTCAGATATATTTGATCTCTCTCTCTTTGATTTTGAGAGATATATCAGACATATTAATTTTAAGTTTGTTTTGAACTGCAGTGTCTCCTGCTTCTATCAACATCTTTGACTCTTCAGTAATGAGAGATATCTTCTTAGCCAGCTCATTAGAATTCTTTAATAACTCCTACTTCGTAGGAGTTTGGTCATGTGGTTGGGCAGGCTTTTATTGAGCACTAGACTGGCCTCCACGATTTCCATTCTTGAATAGATTTTCGAAAGCAGTGAGAATCTGATAAATCGTTGAGTGCCAATCATTGGTGGAAGATGAAAGAATATCAGATAACTGTGCTTGGGCAGAGGAAATCTTATCAAACTGAACTTGATCATTTTTAATGGTAGAGTGAAAAGACTCTACGATGTTCTCCTTGGCCATGATCCTTCTGCCATCAAAACCCACTCTACTATCATAGGGAATGTAGTGGTTGCCAGCATGTCGGTAGACTTTGTAGTGAGACTGGTCCTTTATCATTTGAGTTGCAAACTTCTTTACCCTTGGGAAGTTATGTGCCACCAGTTCTACGTTGGGAAGGTGAGACAAGACCCATGTATGATAGCTATTGTCTTTAGTGAGGGATGCCTTTACCCATGGCATATGAGAGTAAAACCATCTTATTGCATGATTCTTATCTTCAGGCTCATATATCACATTTGAAGTGTCCAGCTTCATAGCTCTACGATTGTTGAGCAATTTTTCTGTGGTCATCATTACCACATTTAGCCTTTCATTTTCATGATTAATCCATCTGTCGGGAAGCACATCTAGTGGTTCTTCATCAACTTCCACTACAATTCTTCTCTTGTGATGAACAAGATGGGGAATGTGAAAATCTTCTGGTTCTTCTTCTGCAGAACTGGAGTTTTTTCCACCTTCTCTCTGTTCTGAACTGGAGTAAGACCTTTTTAGATTTCCCTCAATAAATTCATCAGTTTGTTCCTTCATTTGATCATCATTCTCCTCATCAGAGCTAGTCTTTGCTGACTCACTAGCCTCTTTTGGCTCTACAGTCGTGAGCCTTTTACTGTTATCCTTTGCTGATGTATTCTTCATTTTCCCCTTAGCATATTCTTCCTTAGATTCAGTCTCATCATCACTGATTTCAATTATCTTTGGAAACAAACCTCTCTTCTTTAAAACTATTTGAGCAATCAGTCCGCTGCTCTTCCTTCTTCTTGGGGGTTCAGCTTCAGGAGTTTTAGACTCCTCTTCTTCTTCAAAAACCGAAGCTTCTGTATCATTAGACAGGCTTCCTTGATTTTTATCAACACTAAGAACAGGTCCTTCTCTTTCGGACTCCACTTCTTTTAATTCATCATATGAGTTTGTTGGAGTTTCAGCAGTAGCAGTTGCAGTTGTTTCATCTCTTAAGATTTCTTCAGCAACAGAGTTGCTACTCTGAGTGTAAGATATAGGGCTTGCACATTCTTCTTCACCACCAGATTTGACTATTTCTTTCACATATTCAGCTTCTTCTTCACTACTAGACTTGCTCCTTGTTGGTTTAATCTTGGGGCTTTCAGTACCCTTCCCATCTTCTGACTCTACGTCCTCTTCTTTGTTAGATGGACTTTCTTGGGGAACTGGGGTTGACTTCTTCATCACCTTTTCTTTCCTTTTGGATGGCCCTGGGAGTAATCTATTACTTCTTCTCTTTAGGATTTCTGCAGTTGAGACCTTTTCTTCTCATGATCTATGCTTCTTTTTGTCAGTAGGGAGATGGCTTGAAGAAGCCTCTGTATTCTTCACACCTTTAGACTTCTTCTTTGTTGATGTGGCTGTTATTGGTACAGAGTCATCACATTGAGAGTTTTCCGCCTCTTGTGCCTTCCTCTTCTTTGCAGAGACCTTGCTGCTGCTCCAAGGTGTTATTAGCCTCATGTTTTCCTTGGGATTTTTCTTCCAGTTTACAAATAGCTGTGGAGACATGGCTTTATGGACGTTTAGTGGTTCTCCCTCATCATCCTTGATCTTGCTTCCCAGTTTCTTCTTCAGCACAATGCTCAATAGTCTTCCATGAAAAAACTTTGTAAGGGTTTTTTCTGTAGACTTCTTCATTTTAGCCTTTTACAGCCATTTGGAAATTTGATTGAGTAGGATAACTCCAAAGTTTATATGCTTCTTCATAACTATTGCAGACATAATCTTTAGTTGTTGATCAATCACAGTGTCATGTGCAGTATCCTTGCATAGTATACATTTGCCCACTATCTCAGCAAGGAACTCAAATTCTTCAGGAAACTCCTTTTTCTTTATATTAGGGTTTCTTTTGTATAACATAATCTTCTTTGCTTTTTCAGTGTCGATCTCATCAAGTCTTTTTAGTCCTAGGTCAGGAAG
Organism: Panax japonicus; assembly: GCA_020205505.1. NCBI lineage: Eukaryota > Viridiplantae > Streptophyta > Magnoliopsida > Apiales > Araliaceae > Panax > Panax japonicus. The sequence goes on along the minus strand of CM035112.1, from coordinate 25,346,270 downwards.
ACCTAAGCATTGATTGATGTCAGATAATTTTAGCTTCAGAATCTGACCTTTGACCTTGGGGGAAAGGTTTCCAAAATTCATGGTTGCGTTTGAATAAAACTCTTTAACCAGTTCAGCATATATTCGAGTGTTTGCCTCGAGACATTCTGAGAATCCAACCTTCTTCACAAGTTCAAGAATATCTCTGAACTTCTTTTCGAATTTCTCAAACGTCTTAGTTCCAAGCTGAATGCCAGTGATTACTCACCAATCTGCCATTTGAATAGTTTGAAGTATGGGTTCTTAGTCTCAGAAGTCTTGTGAGAGAATGTGATTTGGTTGAAGCTTGAGGCTTGAAGGATTCAGGCTTTGAAGAGAATTCTAGGGTTTGAAAAAGAGAGGGAGAAAGAGGTTCGATAGTATTTGATAACTTGTTTGAGATTTTGAATTTATCTTTATGACATTTCCTTCTGACTCTACATAAGCTGTGATGTGTCAACCATTCATTGGTTGCACGATGCCCAGTACAAAACTGTAACTCCCCATAAACTTTTCAGGTTGATGTTCCTTTTAAGAAAATAGGCGTTACTGGCGTGGATTGACCGTAGACCTTTTTGGTTCGTAGAGTAGCTAGGTGAGGTGGCTATGGACTCTACGTTTTCCTTTGTTGACTCAAAGATCTTCTTCTGAGAGATGCTGTAGTGGATGTTTTGACACTAATCCTCATCTTGAAACTGTATAGCTTAACCACTGATGTACTTTATGAAGGTTTGGGCACTCAACTTCAGAGGTGAGTCTGCAGGACATCTTTCTAACTAGTATTCGAACTTATCTCTTCATGAGCTAGTGTATCTTATGGGAAGACTATGATCTTTGAGTCTACTTCTGCGATTATTGAGGTTGCATTACGATCGTCGAGTTCACTTCAAACTCTACTCTACGATCGTTGTCTAACTTGGTCCTTGAGATGAATTTGACTAAGCAATCCTTCTGGGTTAAGGTTGCTCAGGAAGGGCCAACCTCTTAAAGTGAACTAAGGTTCAGGTTTGTCCCTGAGGCGCTTTCCAGATGAAAAACATTAGAAGTGGTTAGCACTGATATCTCATTTGACCTATTCTGCTGGGGAGTTCATCAACCAACTCTAGACATTTGCATTGGTTGTAATCGTGGTGTCATCCTGCTCTTATACTACAATCATGTGTTTGATTGTAGGCACTTCACGATTTTGAGTTGGGTGGCTGAAAAGGTTATTAGTAGTACGTTTTGAGACGTTCCTACTGACTATGGATCTTCATTTGGTTAATTAGCCATAAAGTTTTTGGACTCTGTAACTGGTATATTGCTTCGTAGTGTATTTCTGATACTTTCAGTGCTGCTGTTCTTTAGCAAATCACTGCTCCCCCATAATTGATATTGTCTTCTCAGTGAGGTGTGATTTCTTTTTCTTCATATGCATTAGAAGGCAGCCTTGCATATCTCCTTCTGACTGGAATCATCACTATCAATTAAATCTCCTTATATCATAGACATGGATATCTTCAGGACTGATCACTCTATGATCTTTTGACAACACTAAGAATGTAGTCCTCGTTTACAGTTTGTGCTTGTGAAGTTCTGCTTCTATAAAGAGTTCCTTGAGGGTTCTTCTCAGCTGATATGCTTTGGATAATCTAGCATATATGACCTTATAGAGATCAGTAGATATGTGAGCTTCATTCATGTTATCTCATCAAGTCTTCAAGGAAAGGCTTTGACTAATAAGGATTTTGTCAGAAACATTTCTGAAATGTCATAAGCCTTATACTGGTTGAATCTTCTTGACTGAAGTCTTCTGCTTCAATCCTTAGTGTGGTCGGAAAGACCAAGCACCTGCAGGTTAGATAGATTTCTATTTGTGGTACCCACGGTTAAGTGGGTCCTGTCAGGTTAGCTTTTAAAATCCATGTTCCTCGTATATTTGAATAATCATCATATTGATCACCAGCAATCATATTCATTCATATAACAAATTTAGATATGACATCTTAAGATGCATGATGAGGAGTGTGTGTAAGATTAATCATTTTAATAAACCACTCTTTTTCTTTGATGGTTTCATCATTTGCTTACTTAAGTTTTCAGGGTTTAAATGTTCACAGAGTAAGAATCAACTCTATCACTTATTTGCATCTGGTTGATTCATAGAGGTGATCAGTTTCTACGAATCTTCAAGATACTCTTGTAGAACTGATCATACTCTATGCGTTATCAAAATCTTAGAACATAGGTTTATACATACATAATAACCTATCAGCAAAGATTATTCCATATAAGATTAATTTAAACCTTGATATGCTTATGACTTATTTCAGATTTCATTCAATATGTCATCTTCAACCTAAAACTTGGGTGGAGAGAAAGTTTGTAAGCATTTGAGTTTCCAACCTCAGTGTACTTTCTCTCTTCACCTTTTTAGGTAGAGTATGCTTTCTTGAAAGAATATTGTTATAATGCATAAGGAGGTGCAATATGATGTACACATTTATATTAGTGAGGAATCGTACCTTTCTACTTTCAGTTTCTTAACAATCATTTAACTTAGATATACTAAGTTTAGGCATTGATGTGCATAGTTTTTTTTATTTGCTCCTGACAGCTTATTGCTCCAGTTGTCCTCAATCAATCAGTCATGTTTTTGAAGATGTAAGCTAAGAGAATCTTGGCATTTTTAGTTCTTTGGCATCCTTGAGTCCACAAGGTTCACATCCAGTTGCTAGTTGGCCAAATATATATTTGAGAAGTTATTCTTTCTTCTCTGGATAAGCACTTCTTAGCATGTATGGCCTTTTCATCTTTCAGGCCGATGGATGTTTGACTCTTTCCTGTTGAAGTCTCTTGAGCTTCCTCTCCTGGTCTTCAGACTGCAAGATTGATTGTGGACAAGGATTGGTCTTGTTGTCATGGCATTTAAGAACATGGACCAATCTAAGCAGCTTCAGGTGTTTATACACATTTACCTGTACACAATATTATCAACATGTGATCAGCTCATCTGCATTTACAAGTGACTTACTAATAAACTAAGTTTAGAACAATGTTTGTGCCTAGGATCACACTCAAAGCGATTAGCTTTTGAATATAGCATGAAAACATGCTCTGATACCAATTACTAGTTCTCAGTAGGCACCACTACAAAAAATAAGGTCATTGCCGACGGCAAGTGCCGTCTCCAATGACCCTATTTCCGTCTGCAATGAGGTCATTGGCGACGGCACTGTCTGTCGCCCTTCCCATCGCCGTATGGGTCGTCGCCCCGGCCTCCCTTCGCTCGCCGTCGGCAAGATGGTCATTACCAATGGTGTCATTACCGACGGCTAGCCATCGCCAATGACTCATTGCCGACGGCATGGCCGTCGCCAATGCCCCCGTCGGCAATGACCCACTTTAAAAAAAATATTAAAATTACAAAATTCCCCTGTTCATCTACATATACATTGTACCTGTTATAAACTAAGAAAAATAAATAATGACAATATACGCATATCAATAACAATCATATCTTTTACTATCAACAATCAATATAATTAGATACCAAACTCAAATCTGTACAACTCAAAAGCTAAATACATACATGAAAGTCAAAATATAAATATAAACAACTACTGCCCAAGATCAGGAATCTCTGTCCCATCGCCTCCGGTCCCATCGTCGGTCCCATCCTCCATAGTCTCATCAACATCAGCTCGGAGATCATCACCATCTCCTCCACGAGCATCACCTGTGCCGCCATCTCCACCTCCACGAGTCTCATCAACAAGACCCTACAAAATTAAAATATTAATAACGGAGTCCCCAAAATAGATCATATTTAAATTATTTTAGTCTGTGTTCTACAAGTGTTGTTCAGTTTCACAAACTGGGCGATAACTCGGTCTCCGTATTCCGGAATCGTGTCCCGTCAGTTGTAACATGTGTCTAATACCTACGCGGTGCTGTGTGTGTGTTTGTGTGGCGTTCGGACGGACGATGCGGGTTTCGGGCTCTTTTTCAGCTTTTTGCCCAAGTCTTGTTCAGTTTCGCAAACTGGGCGATAACTCGGTCTCCGTATGCCAGAATCGAGTTCCGTCAGTTGTAAAGCGTGCCTAATACCTACTCAGTACTGTGTGTGTGTTTACGTGCCGTTCGGACGGACGATGCGGGTTTCGGGCTCTTTTTTAGCTTTTTGCCTAAGTGTTGTTCAGTTTCGCAAACTGGTCGATAACTCGGTCTCCGTATGCCGGAATCGAGTCCCGTCAAATGTAATGCGTGCCTAATACCTACGCGGTGCTATGTGTGTGTTTGCGTTGCGTTCGGACGGACGATGCGGGTTTCGGGCTCTTTTTCGACTTTTTGGCCAAGTCTTGTTCAGTTTCGCAAACAGGACGATAACTCGGTCTCCGTATGCCGGAATCGAGTCCCGTCAGTTGTAACGCGTGTCTAATACCTACTCGGTGCTGTGTGTGTGTGTGTTTGCATGGCATCCAGACAGATGATGCGGGTTTCGGGCTCTTTTTCGACTTTTTGCCTAAGTCTTGTTCAGTTTCGCAAACTAGGCGATAACTCGGTCTCCGTATGCCGGAATCGAGTCCCGTCAGTTGTAATGCGTACCTAATACCTACGTGGTGCTGTTTTTGTGCTTGCGTGCCGTTCGGATGGACGATGCGGGTTTCAGGCTCTTTTTTAGCTTTTTGCCTAAGTGTTGTTTAGTTTTACAAACTGGGCGATAACTCGGTCTCCGTATGCCAGAATCGAGTCCCGTCAATTGTAATGTGTGCCTAATACCTACGCGGTGTTGTGTGTGTGTTTGCGTGGCATTCGAACGGACGATGCGGGTTTCGGGCTCTTTTTTGACTTTTTGACTAAGTCTTGTTCAGTTTCGTAAACAGGACGATAACTCGGTCTCCGTATGTCGGAATCGAGTACCGTCAGTTGTAACGCGTGTCTAATACCTACACAGTGCTGTGTATGTGTGTTTGTGTGGCATTCGGACGAACGATACCAGTCATCCCAAATGTTATCGTAGCAGCTACCTTTCACCACAACACCAGAATCAGCAGAAGCGACTTCCCCAATATCGCAACACTTAAATCTGTAACCGTTGATAATACAACATGTATAAGCATCTACAGATCTTTCGGGGCCGTCGGCTATAAGTTTTAGTCGATTGTCATCTAACTCATCTGTGAGGACCTAATGTACATTAACACAACATATTCTAAAGTTAATTACGCCATAAGAATAAGTCTATAATGGTAGATTCATTGAACGTTAAAAAGTTAGACTTACATGATCCTTAAACCATTGCACAATTTCTCCATTTCTCAAAATTTTCAAATCCTCGTCCGATATATTCGGATTCGCTTCACGTACTTCAACATCATATTGACTGCAACACAGTTATATACTCAATGTGTTTGGAAAGGAACTTGACACAATTACACCAGACATATATAGTTATGACTACTTACTTAATGTATGGCGCTACTTCATTCATGTTGACAAGTGCATACAATGTGGCAGCTGCATACTCACTATCGGTCAAGAATCGCCTTTTTTTACCGCCGAATGGGCGTACAAGATGACTAAAGGCAGTTAATTCTCCATTTTCCTCGTGCGCAACAGCCTGATTCCGACGTAAGCGATTTTGCTTCGTATGAACATTCGGCTCAAAGTACAACGAGCAGAAATTAACAAGTTCCTCCATAACATAACTTTCAGCAATCGACCCCTCTACACGGGCTCTATTCTTCACCTTTTTCTTTAGACGTCGCATATACCTATGTGATATATAGATTAACAAAAAAATAATGAACATTTTACCATATTAAAAACATTAATGTCATTACCTCTTAAAGGATACATCCATCTATATTGTACGGGACCGCCAAACTTAGCTTCGTATGGCAAGTGAATAGGTAAATGCTCCATTGAATTAAAAAACGATGGAGGGAAGATCATTTCTAACATGCACATTATTTCCACTATCTGCATCTCCATTTTATCTATGTCTTTGACCTGAAGCTCCGTCAAGCATAGATCTCTGAAGAAATTAGAAAGCTCTGTCAGTGCTTTAACCACACGTTTCGGTAACAAGTTGATAAATGCCACAGGGATCAGCTTCTGCATGAATACGTGGCAATCATGACTTTTAAGACCCCGAAACTTCAGTTCTTCAACTTTACAACACCTTGCTATATTCGAAGAATATCCATCTGGGAGCTTCAGTCCACTGATCCAATTACATATCAATAGCAATTGTTCCCTGGTCAAAGTATATTCAGCTTTAGGCGTTACCGTCTTACTACCCTCCTGATACAGCCACAAATCTTCCCTAATATTCATTTCTACCAAATCAAGCCTCGACTTGTTGTTGTCCTTTGTTCTACCAGTGGCATCTATGACTGTATAAAAAATATTATCAAATACGTTCTTCTCAGTATGCATCGGATCTAAACAATGACGGATGCAGAGTGTAGCTCGATAAGGCAGGTCAAAGAACATGGATCTGTGTGTCCAGTTGTGAACCTTACCGTAACCATAATCTGTGATTCTTCCCTGGAGGTGGAAACTTCAAATGACTAATCCAACTCAACACTGCTGACCCAGAAAGACGGTCAGGTACTTGACGTTTCTCTATTTTTCGATTGAATTCTCTACTCATCCGTCGATAACGATGTTCAATCGGCAAAAATTGTCTTGATGTTGCGAAGAAACTCATTTTCCCCCCATGTTTGAGCCGCACAGCTTTAACTGACCCCATGCACACGGGACATGACAAGCCCCCATGAGTCGACCATCCGCTGATCATTCCTAACGCCGGGAAGTCATTTATTGTCCACAGTAAAGCTGCCCTCATGTCAAAGTTTTGCTTAAGAGATACATCATAAGTTTGAACCCCTTTTTCCCACAACATCTTCAACTCATCAATTAACGGCCTGAGGTATACATTGATGTCTTTACTCGGACTCTTATCACCCGGAATCAGTAAAGGCATGAACATGTAGGGATCTTTCATGCACATCGAAGGCGGGAGGTTATACACCACAATAATCATCGGCCAAGTTGAGTAGGGCTTTGTGTAAGGCCCGTTAAACGGATTAAACCCATCCGTAGCAAGTCCAAGCCAAACATTGCGAACCTCTTCAGCAAACAAGGGGTGCTTGTTATCAAAATTTTTCCACTCAAGCCCATCTGCCGGGTGCGTCAGTTGACCTTCGACTATGTCCCGTGTAGAGTGCCACCTCATATCCTCGGCGGTATGTATTGACATGAACAACCGCTGAAGCCTCGGGGCAATGGGAAAGTAACGTAAGATCTTTCTCGGCACGTCTTTTCCCTTTTTCTTGCGCTGTTCACAGTATCTACTTGTACCACAAATATCACACGACCTCTTATCTTTATTGACATCACCGTAATACAATATACAGTCATTCTCACAAGCATCAATCTTCTCATACCCTAGATTGAGCCTTTTGACCATTTTCTTCACATCATGGTACGACTCCGGTAACTTATTTCTTACAGGTAAACACTCCTTCACAATGCTTAACAGTTCATTAAAACCTCTCTCGCTACAGTCATGCTCATTCTTAAAGTGTAAAAACTTAGTCACAGCAGATAAGATGGTGTGTTTTTCATGCCCATCATACAGTGCTGTCGCTGCTTCATGCAATAACTCATAGAAACCCTTATCCCCATCATTTGGCTCTTGCTCGGCGCTACTACCATCCCTGTCTGTATTCCACTGAAAGTACGAACCAGCAGCTTCGACTATCATGTTAGTACAGTCAAAGTTTTTGTCACCTCTAGATTCCGGTTCTGATTCATGTTCATCCAAGCAGGTTTCCCCATGATAGATTCATGTCGTATAACCCTGCTTGAACCCATACGCAAATAAGTCGCACATGACATCACTCCTTTCCTTCCACACTTCATTCACACACCTATTACAAGGACATCTGATCTCATCGCTGCTGACTTGCTCAAACGCGAAGTTGAGAAACTGTTCAACCCCACTACGATACTCAGAGCTAAGCCCACTCCTATCAGTGGCTACCCTACGTTCCATCCAACTTCGATCAACAGACATCTCGGACAACTGTCTGCTATATATATAGAAAGTTAGACAAAAACAATCAAGTCTCCAAGTTAATGTATATGCAAGCTTATGAGTTTCCTAACTTCATCTCCCACTCTAACGGGTCAGGCTTCTATCCCATTCCCGGATGTGTCGCCTCACTGATGCCAACAACTTGAACACATCTTTACATTTTTCAGAAATTTCGGCAGCACCTCCCCATGGTCTTCAAGTACACGAAATAGACTAACACATCGTAGTCTAAATATGCACCTGAAGAACATCAAGAGATATATACTGGCCAAAAATTCATAAAATATAAAGGCGTGCTCAAGTCGTTAACACCGACCTAAGTGAGATCGAAACATATAAAAACAGTCCCAAAACGGGGACTATTTGAGATTCATTCATACTAAATGAATCTCAAACGGGTTTCTAAGCTTCCTAAACTATATAAAAATATGCAAATGTGAATTTGAGAATTGAGAATAGGAAAAAAAAATAAATAAATTGAGAATTTGAATATGGTTAAGGAAATATCGAATCAACTAGGAAAATGAAAACAAACAACGGATCCTAAAATAAGTTTATAGCTAGTCAAACACTACAGTAAAAAAGGGCAAATCAAATGCAATAGAAATAACCTAGATATTGTAACTCTGCCATTGAAAGATACTAAATCACTTTCTTAAACTTGAATATGATACAAAGAAAAGAAAATAAACAACTCAAATTACCAAGCAACCACATGCAAAGATTTAGAACTATTTGCAATATCGAAACTAGATAGCAGAGGATCTCATTGCAAGCCATAACTATAATACTAATCCAAGGTCAATGCAAAAGTTGAAAAAGCTTTTGTTGGTTAATTCGAATTAGTCTTTATTTTATACTTGATAAGTCCTGGCCAATTAGACTTTGCCATCAGACTATCACAGTTGAGACAATTGAGGCAAACAATAGTAACTATATATAACAAATTGATCAAGTTATAATCTTGAATAGCAGGGTAATGCTTGGAAGCTTTAATGCACCAACAATAGGATGCCAAAATTGTAAAATATTTTCATTAGAGCTTAAGTTAATATTCTATATATAGGTCACATTTCAAGATACTTCCTTTACTTTCTAGAACAAAAAAGGCAATACAATTTCACCTTTCCCATTTACCTTTTTTTACAGGAAAAATCTAATATAATTTCTGCTTTTCTAACAAACTGATAATAAATTGCTGCTTAACCATAATTGAAGTCTTTTCTATCTGAGAAATCATGAAGTGTATAGTAAGCTTCGAAAACAGCCTCATTTTAACACTATACACATATGTCAATACAGTCACCAAAGACTCAAAGACATTACAAATTGTAGAACTATTTTACACAGCACAGATTACAAATTGCTAACACATAATTTCTACACTAGTTCTGTAATTAAGCTAACACATAATAGAGATGGATAATGCTCAAAAAAGTGTAAAATATATACTACTTAGAAATTAAACCCTAAAATAAATAAATTGGAACTTACAAATTAAAGCCTAAGAATAAAAAAAATCAACTTACTAATTGAACAAGCAGAACCAAGATGGACAGGTGACTGCAAAGGCGGACGGAGAAGGACAGAACCAAAAAGGAACTGGCAGAACCAAGATCGAGGGACAGACCTAATGGGAAAGAATGGCACAAGATGAGGAGTTAGATGGCAAAGGATGAGGGAGATGGCAACGGCGACAATGGTGAAGGCGACGGCAACGATATACACAGGCGACGGCAGAGGTGTAGAGGGAAAGAACCGAGATCGAGCGGGAGAAAGGGAGGAGAAAGCATAAGAAGAAAAAATGAATTCTAGGGATTAAAAAGAACCTCATTCTCGACGGGACTCACTTCCGACGGCAAGGCCGTCGCCTATGACCTTTTCTCACGCGCGCGAAAAAATTCCTACCAAATTTAGGCTCGGGAAGGGTCATTATCGATGGGACTCATTCTCAACTGCTTCGTCGTCGCCAATGAGGTTATTCTCGACGGGGGTAACACCGTCGCCAATGAGTCCGTCGCCAATGACCTGTTTTTTTGTAGTGCACAAAATAGATCTAGAAGGGGGTTGAATAGATCCTTTTTATTTTCAAATACTTTCCTATTTATTTTGCATTGCTAATGAATTAGCATATGACAAACATAAAAATCTTTTCAAGCACAGCTGAATAAGTAAAATACCCCCTTCATTGATATATTCATAATCATACATACATTGTTCTTAGAATTAGTTAAGTGGTAAGTAGTTAAAACATACATAATAGTTATAGCAGTTAGGTACATAATGTAAATGACATAAAGTAAATGACACAAGGGATTTTAAGTGGTTTAGAGACTCAAGCTCCTAATCCACTATTCTTCTTTCAACTAGCAAGATTTCCACTAAGGAAGGGGCAGCACCTTGAATCACTACGATTCCTTCAAGGCCAGCAACCTTGGAACTTCGATTCAGTAATAACTCTTCAAGGCCAGTAGCCTTAAAACTTCTCTAGTTCCCTAGGAACTTTTCAAAACTTCATTTAGTCCCTCCGGACAAGGACCCCTCAGGCCCTGCCTTCTTATTGTTGTTGGTGTTGTTGGTGGTGGTGGTGGTGGTGGTGCTGGTGGTGGTGGTGGTGCCTTGCTGATAAGATATCTTTAAGCTTGAACATATTATGTACTTAGCAGCTTGGCGTATTCCTCTTGGCATTCTACTTTGATTCTGTACTACTTCTTCTTTGGTGCAGCTGATCTTCATTATGTTCTACGCATCTTCATCTTTTGTCAGCTATGCACCATTACCATTTGGGTCTGCTAAGTGTTTGAGCTTTTGGTAAACTTCGTCTAGCACTTAGCATTCCTTGAATCCTTCTTGACTAGTTGGCAGACATGTTTCTGCACTTGTTCTAATTCAGCTTTAAGTTCATGGTGATTTGTAGAGTGGCTCTTTGGATCTTCTTTATGCTCTGTCACTTTTCTGAATGTTATTTTCTTTTCTTTCTTGTTTCTTAGCTTAGCTGTCATCTTCAGTGGCATTCTCATCTTTGTTGAGTGAAGTTTTAGTTTGTTAGAGTCCTTCTTCAAAGCTTCTTCACTTCCACCTCTGTAATCTCACTGTCAATGAGACTTGTTCTGCTTAGTTCTGGTGGAACTCGTAGAGTCAACAATAGCATTAAATCAACTCAACGATTCTACAACTAAGCAACTTCAGCAGCTCTTGATCTTCGAAGCTCTTGTTGATTTATACTCCTTCACAACCTTTTCGTTGTAATGTAGTTGTTAGGAGCTATTTGCATTGCTTCACAAATCTCGAGTTATTTGGTGTAGACTGCAGATGTGACATGACATCTCTTTTATGACTTTCTGACACTACAGTCTACTATTTCACCTACCCCATCAGAGATGTCACTTTGATGTCTTGGGCAGGTAGTCGACTTTCTGACATCTCGATCAGAGGTTGTCCTTTTGCATCGATGCTCTCAATAAGCTCTGTTCAAATATTAATCTTCAGATTGAACAGTTGTCAATGCTTCAATCTTTAGATGACTGAACTCTACAATTCTGATGCATATCTTCTTGGACCTAATCGTAGTGTCTAGTTGAATGTTTCCCATTGATAGGTTGAGACAACACTACGATCTTGAAGAGTGTTTATTGGATCTTCAATGTAGAACACCTCTTCTTTCTTTTGTGCAGTGTTTCAACACTTCTATTTGCCTCGACTGATTTCAGGAACTAATAGCTTGATTCCTTGTTCTGGCCTCTTATGAATAGCAAGACACTTCAGATTTGTGGCATGTCCATCTCGCTTTCTCCTTGTGATTTCCCATTCACTTATAATCAATGGACTGACATGATGCTTAATCACTTTAGCCCTGTTCTTCATAAGCTGACCAGTATCACTGTGTACACTTTATCAGTTCCTTCTTTGTTTGGCAAACACTATGATCCTGGATACTTCCAGGATTGTTGTCTTCTGTTTACTTGACAGCTACTGCACTTGCTGACTTTCCTAAGTCAGTTACTGAAGTCTTCTTCTGATCAACTTGTGGAAGACTTCATCTTGAATGGATTCACAACTCAATCTGGATCCTGATTGGGTTGGTGCTTAGATCTTCTGTTAGCTTGTATATCATTCATTGAGTACTCTCTGATTTCCTTCAGGTGGGATGTATCTTTGCAACTCAGACTAGAGGCTTCATACTTTGGATATTCTGGGAGTGCTCATTTGTTGAGAATCGTATTAGCTTTACAATTTTTCCTTGGCGTTGTGAGCACATCTGTTGAGGCCTTAGTTATGCACTCTATGATTCAGCTTCGGTTGTGCAGACACTACGACTCCGAAATAAGATCTTGACACTTTACGATTTCTGTCTTTATGCTTATTGTCTTCATCTGATCTTGCTCGACTCGATCTCTGGCTCTGATATGATCAGTAGACTCTACGACTCCGAGTGTAGTCTACAATTCTTGACTTCGCTTCGGTAGATTCTCGGTCAAATCGTAGACAGGCTGTCTCTACGATTCTGAACATGACTTCCTCAGCAGACTACGGCTCTTAGGAAGTTCTTCTTGACACACTACGATCCTTCCTCGTTTCTCCTGGCAGTCTACAAACTTCGAGATCTACTATCTTGCAGACTACGATTCCACCTAGATAGATCTAGAGTTTTCCTTGACTCTCCTGGCAGACTACGATTTTTGGTGCAGTGCTCGACGATCAGACAAACCTATCTATTACATTATAAGATCAACCTAACAAGTTTGATCTTTCTATATTTATAGTCCTTGTACATCTTTTCTTTTTAAGGACTTTACAAAGTTATTTTTGTAAGACCCCGAATTTTATGAAATAAAAGTATTCAATTTTTCTTATAATTATTATTCAGTAAATGGTTAAATTGATAAAAGTTTAAAGTTATGGGTGAAATGTGAAAATTTTGCAAAATAAGCAAGTGGCTATAAAATATTTATTGTTGTCGGGATATATTCGTTTGGTCGTGAAATATTCTTTCTGTCGAGAAATATTCTTACGACAGCGCAGCCATTTGTGGGCCCCATAACGGATAACAGTCAGATGAAAAATGACAAATTTGAGTTTTTACAAATAACGGCGTAGTTGTTACCGTTAACACTGTTGAAATACCCGGTGGTTAAAATATAGTAATACGCGTGGTTGCACAGTAGCACACGGTTTTGCACAGTATTTTTGAATTATTGATTCGTACGTAAGAAGGCACTACTCAATAATTGTTACAGTAATTACTATTTAATATTTTATTTTATTGGTTCAATAATTGCTGCGTTGATATTTTATATTATTGTTGTTTCAATAATTGTTACTGCACAGTATTTCCCATTATCGGATCAATAATTAATATCATTTGAATAATATTATAAGATAGCATTACTGGCAATGTCTAGAAAGTTCTGTCAAGGAGAGGTTTGGTCACCTAATTACGCGCCAGTAAGGAGAAATCCTTATCGGAAAGCCCCCTCTTTCCTGGGAACTGTCTGGTTGTCATTATTGTGATTCTATAATATTATTTATGAATAATTAATTACTGATTTATATGATAAGGAAATATTTATTTGATGTGGATATAAATGATGGATTTATTTATGTGGTTATAAATGAAGGAATTACTGTTGAGGTGTTTTATCAGTATTTTGTCGGATTGGAGGTATTAAAAGATCAAATCACTGTTCTTGAGATATATTGCGTGAGTTATAATTTTTAATCTGACCGTTGGATCGTTGTGATTTTTGGATATGTTATACATATATAAGTTGAGTATATGTCCACAAATTTTGAACCGTTACAAATGAACGTATAATTTGTTATGAATTTTAAGAGGTGACTGATTCAGAAATTAGGTTTATAAATGATTTTGGTGGAAAATTCTAGAATTGAGTGGGCCCCACTTGTGGTTGGTGAAGAAATGTGCTGAATTTTATTTCAAATGTGGTGGGTGGAAATAGTAGCAGGTAAAGCCATCGGGTAGCAGGTCAAGTTTGCTTCGGCGTGCTAATATTTTCCTATAAATAGAGGTCTAAGTTAGAATTGAAAATCACACCAGAAACAAGTTTTCTCTCTTTCTCTCTCTATATTATTGAGCGTATTTTGTGAGTATTTTGATACTTTGAGAGTTGCTATTCAGCCTCATATCCGATATTCCGATCAGAAGTACTATTATTTTGAGGTAAGGGATTTTAAGGGTTGTTATGTTTTTCAGTTTCGTAATTTTTCTGACCTTCAACAATTCTGGAAAATTTTGAAATGATAATTTGATGAGTTTTCTAGATTGTGTCCAAAAATGGCATTTTTGGATGTATAGATTAAGAGTTATAAATTTTATTAGAAAATACTATTTTAAAAGTAAACCCTTATAACTCCTTGTGGTTAACTCCAAAATTGGTGAAATTTTTATTGGGAGTACATGTATATAACAGAAGTATACTCTGTAAATTTCAGAATTTTTTGCACAAAATTACAATTTATGATAAATGTCTAAATATTCGGCAGTTTTGGCCATATGAAAAATAGTAAATAAATTTTAAAAATTCCGGAAAAAATATATATTCAATATGGGACTATATTCTGCTAAATCCTAGAAAAGAAATATATTTGGAACTGATTTGGTATTTTTCATGAAAATGGACTAGTTACGAGTAAATGAATTAAATATGTTATGTGAAGTAAGAAAATTGGAAAAACATGATTTTATGTCTTGAGAATCCTATATGAGGTATATGCAGATTTTTGATGAGGGTTTTGGTTATTGTTGATGAAATCTTATGAGTTTGGCATTTTAGGATGATTAAATACATTATTTAGTAAAGTGTAAACAATTAAAATAAATTGTTTATAAGTTTAAGAAATGTTATTCTTTCAATATCATTTTACCGAAATATTGGTATGAATTTTATTGTGGAATTTCAACTTTTTTATGTCGGGGTTACTATTCATGAGTTACTATTCATGAGTTACTATTCACGAGTTACTATTCACAGGGTATTATTCACGAAAAAATTGGTTTCTTTTTCTGACCAAATTATCATTGATTTATGAATATTATTTTTGAAATTAAATCCATGTTTTGATCATATTGTTTTTATTATAATATATAACATTTTTATAATTCTGGTGAAGAAATTTCTCTTTGACTTGAGTGTAAAGATTGATAGATTATTGGTATGATCGTAACTATGGGTTCTCTTTGGCCAGTAGAGCAAAGATGAATTATTGACTGGTATGATCATGACCATTGAATTTATAATTAAATATCTTTAGCTTAAGTGCAAAGGTGAATTGATCAACATGGTTATAATTATTTTTTATATAAATTCTGAAATGATTATATATTTCTTTGAGATATTAATATCTTTGGCATGTAGTGCAAAGATGAATTGTTGTTGAATATCTTTGGCCCGTAGTGCAAAGATGAACTGTTGTTGAATATTTTTAGCCCGTAGTGCAAAGATGAATTGTTGTTGAATATCTTTGGCATGTAGTGCAAAGATGAAATGTTGATGAATATCTTTGGCCCGTAGTGCAAAGATGAATTTATTAGTATGATTATGAACAGGAACTGTTATTTGGTATAACCATGATCTCTGATGTTTCAGGTAAAGACAGGTGATGTAAATTATCTTCATCCTGGATGAGAAAAAGAATTTAGAACCATAATTATGATTATGAGTTATTCACATGATTGTGGACAGGAACTGTTGATTGATGTTACAGGGATAAAATATTGTTGGTGGATTTTTAACATGGAAAAGATAATAGACTTTATGGTCTATTTGCATGACTCTTCTAATGGATTGCTCGTTCCGCTGCAACTATGGTTGAAAATTTTTATCATCTACCATATATTTTAAATCTCTAATTTATTACTGTTGAAGGCTATTGATAATTTATTTATTTTTAGTCATGATACTCTTTACTAGGCTAGTTGAGCTCACCCTTTTGCTTCACAATTCCTTTCAGGTAATAAAAGTGTAGCTGGGTCGAGCGGGGGTAACAAGGGAATAGAACGGTGGTATCAAGCTGTGGAGTTCTCCCTAAACAGTATAGAAAAGTGTGTTGTATTTTATACATCATTTAGTAGTTATATTTGGTGAATCAAATAGGGTGAGGCGAACCCAACGTTGGAAGGGTGTTTTGCCACTATCATACAAGATGTCTAATGACATACAGCCTCGTATCATCATAAGACAGGGTTGTGCACATCCACTTGCTGAGTATATCTACGAGCACTACCTATATAATCTTGGTGTTTGGTTGAAGTATAACTCTCAATTAGAGACAGTGGAGATAATGATATGTCAAGAGAAGACTCTCCATTAGAACGAATATGATAGTAATCTTCTCATTTTTCTTTGGGGTCTATTGGGTCAACCAAGGATAATTCTGTGGATATATGATATCTATCATAACCTAGACGCATGGGTTCCGATGTACGAAGGTTTCCTTGAGCACTTCCCAAAGATTCTAATTTCTAAAACAGTTTTTGACTATACCTTTATGTAAGGTGACATTGTGACGTGCTATCCAAGGTTGGGATGAGAGTCACAGTTGGTATATATTTGTATCAAAACTCACAACATATGTGTTGTTGTATTTTTCACGACAATGGTTGTAATAAAGTTGTAGTTATTTTCTGTACCATGTATTTGGCGACTCAGAATAGGTTGGGTGGGATGGACCTATTTTGGGGTTGTCACAGTTTTGCTTATGTAGGACCAACCTAACATATTTGATCAATTCATTCTAAGTCCTTGAACACATGTTTCATGTTATCTATCAAAGGACTTTACAGTTTTTCTTAATGCAAGAATACTTGCATATTCATTCATATATATCATAATCAAAGCATACATAAATACGAATATTATTCACTTGTTTATTCCTGACAGGTTGTGTGAACCTATTCTGGGGGCGTCGCATTATCAATGGAATCCCAAGAAATTTCACAGGAAAAAGGCCTAATTGGAACCCCAAAGAGGAAAGAATAGCTTCAGCGGTAACATGGGGAATTGGATAGAAAGCACATACTCTTAGCTGCATTCAGATGAAAGCCAGAAATAGAAGTGAAATTATCAAGACAACCTTTCAAGATGGATACAAACCTGATGTCCCCATGGCAAAATAAAATGAGATCGTCAGCGAAAAAAAGATGGGTTAGCCGGATAAGCTTAGTTTTCCAGTGGAATGTGAATGAAGGCTTTTCACACTCCTTGGCAATTATAAGGGCGAGAACCTCCATTGCAATAACGAACAGATAGGGAGAAAGGGGATCCCCTTGAAGAAGCCCTTTTGCTCCAAAGAAGGAACCATACAATCCATCATTTACCTTAACTGAGTATGTGGCAGTAGTAACGCAAGCTCTAATCCAGAAAATGAACTTTGGAGGGAAGTTGAAGAGCTTCAGAGATTCAAGTAAGAAATCCCAGGACACCGAATCAAACGCTTTTTGGAGATCGATCTTTAATGCACATCTGGCAGGACCCGATCCTCTGTGGTAGTTTTTGAAGAGTTCTTGAGCAATCAGAATATTATCACCAATACGCCTACCCGAGACAAATGCAGCTTGAAAAGGGGAAATAATCCTGGGCAGAATACCCTTGAGCCTACTCACGATGATTTTAGAGATACATTTGTAAGTAGTATTACAGCAGGATATAGGTCTGTAGTCGTTCATAGAGGAAGGGTTTGGGACTTTAGGAACAAGAGCAATAGCAGTAGAGTTAGTCCCTCTCAAAAGACACCCCCACTGGAAAAAAGACTTGACAGCAAAAGTGAAGTCTTAACCGACAATATCCCAGCAAGCTAAAAAGAAGTTGACATTGAAGCCGTCAGGGTCAGGGCTCTTATTCTGTTTCATAGCTTTGAGAGAAGACAGAATATCTGCATCAGTGACTTCTCTTTCAAGATCAGCAGCTTCAAGAGGAGTAACAGTGTTCACAAAAATAGGAAGCTAAGTTTTGGACATTTTGGGCACATGAGGTCAAAGGGGCACCAAAGAGGGATCTAAAATGGTCCACAGAAATCCGTTGAATGTTATGTTTCCCACTTATAAGAATACCCTCAGCATTTTCAATCGAAAGAATTTTATTACGATTCCATCTAGCTTTAACCTGGTTATGAAAGAAGGCCAGTATTTCTATCTCCTTCTTTTAGCCATTGAACCCTAGATTTTTGCCTCAAAATTTTTTCATCACAGAGAAGGTCAGCCCAAAGATGATCCGTTTCAGATTTTTTCCTTTCCAAGAGAGTTATATCTGTAGGGTTAAGAGTAATAGCTTACTGAGTCGCATGAAGGAGGGCCCTAGCCTGAACCACATTGGAAGACAGATTTCCATTACTTTTGTTTAAGTTGATAAGAGCCCTCTTAACAGACCTGCTAAGGTTCGCAATAGATCCCCAAGGACATGACAGTTCCATGCATTCCTGACCACTGTTTGAAAGTTTTCCAAATCCACCATGAAATTGAAAAGTCTTAGGGATACGAGGCAGCATCATACCAGATTGAACAATGACAGAGCAGTGGTCAAAAAGGTCTCTAGGAGAGAAAATAGCATGGGAAAGAGAGAGCGAAAGTAGCCACTCTGAGTTAACCATAGCTTTGTCCAGTTTCCTGTAAATAGGGTTCTAAATATGAGAATCCCACCAAGTATGACAAGGGCCCACAGCCCGAAGATCCACAAGGGATATATCCTCAATACAGTCCTTGAAGTCTTGCTTACCACTAACTATCCCAAGTCTCGTTCCCACCATTAATTTCAGAGAGGTGAAGTACTTCATTAAAGTCTCCAAGGATGCACCACGGTTTATCAATTGGAATAAAGACAGCTCGTAAGTCCCTCCAGAGCTGCTTCCTTTCACTAGAAGTGTTAAGGCCATAAATGACCGAGACAAAAAAAAACAGATGTTTAATCTGGACTGAAAGTAGCCATCTGATCATTGCTTTGTTTCTACTAATTTTCATCCAATTAACTTTTACATACAATTAATCTGGACTGAAACCTTAAATTATGGCAATTAGGGAAACAGATAGGGGATGTAATCTCTCAACATTCATGACAATCAATTTTGCACTTGAAAACAAAATCGATCGAACAAAAGCTAAACTTATTTGTATAGTGCTATTGTTCAAATTCAGATATGTTCAGAGGCGGAACTAGGGGGCGGGAGGGGACATCTGACCCCGGTAGAGGGGCTGTACAGGCGTAACTGGGGGGAGGGGGGCACCCGCCAGCGGCCAGCCAGCGTTCCGAGCAGTCGTCTGCTCCGCAACTCCGGTGCGGTCTTTTTCTTTGCCTGCGGCCTGTCTTCCGACTCTTGCAACAGACTTTGAGGAAGGGGAAAATAGAAGCAAAAATAGTGAAATTGAGGAAATCAAGGATACTGTTTTGGAGTGGATAGAGGGAAATGACATAAAGGAGAGAGAAAATGGGTTTGAAAATGGAGTGTTCTGTTTTGGTGAACAGAATGAATGAGTTGTGGCAGGTGACTATTTATTCTTTTTATTTTATGAGAAAGAGAATTGATACTTTTTTTTGATATTCGAACATCATCCTTATTCACATATAATATAGTTGGTCTCTTTTTTATATAAAAATATCATATAAAAATATCAAAAATTCATATCAAAATAATATTTTCCTTAATATATGGACCAATTATATATAAAAAATTACATTAAATCTATTATTTATCAAATATATATATATATATATATATATAATATTCAATAATAGATTTTATTTTTTATTTTTTTTATATTATGTGTATAATTTTTTATTTTGAATGTCAGTTTTTTATTTTATCCTAACGAGTCATGTTGGCACGAGAGGTATGACACTTTCCGTGGCGGTGTGATTAGTCCACGGCGTCTCCGTTTTAGGTTCCGGAAGAAGTGGGTCATTTGGTGTTTTGTTATGGGAGGCGTATGGGTTAACTCTAGTTTTCTGTTCTGCGAATTTGTGATGTTGTGACAAACACACCTATCCGATTTGCATACATTTGGATTCGCGGTCCAATGTGTGATTTGCATGTATGACATTATTTTGGTTGCCTGTGTGGCATCATTTGACTTGCATGTGTGGCATTATTTTGACAATTGCCTGTGTGGCATTGTTTTGACTTACCTGTGTGGCAATGTATATTTCTAAGCTAGGGCATGAAATAAAACTCAATCATTTGATTCAATCTATTATTTCATTGTATTAGTTTTGTTTGTTTCTGTTCAGTTCAATTCATTGAGTTAGTTACTTCAGTTCGTTATTTCTTTATTCTTCTATTGGTTTCGTCAATTTTGTTTATTCAGATATATTCTATTCAGATCTTTGGAGATTATATTTTCGTCCGTATTTACACTTGAGGTTTTGCTCAGTATTTTGTCTCAATTATTTTCGTATATTAGTTGTATATCTTTTGTATATCTGTATCCGTACTAGGCAATTGGCTCATGCTGTGTTTTTCTTCCGGCAGGTTTGCAGGGGTGATTAAGGGTTAGTGTGATGAGAATGTTGCCTTGACCATCTAGGTTGATTCAATTTTTTTTAGTTTTGCTTATTTTGACTCTAGTTGGAGAATTGTATTTAGTACTTCATTGATGGATATCACTATTAATATTATGAAGTTGTTAGTACTCTGTTTACTTATTTTGAGGTTTGTTGTGCTTCGCACGTGACCTTCATTTCCTTTTCGGGAAGGGGGTGTTACACGAAGTCATAGGCATGAAGGTTCATGGCCAGATCGAACACTTCAAATTGAGATATGAGATGAGACAAAGAATGAGACAGAAGATTTGAATTTGTATCATTTGTGCATCTTATAAAATGTAAAAACTAAATTGAAAAGACAATACAATCTAATTATGTATAATTCATATTTTTTTTCTTTCAACCCTAGAGAAATCTAGCTAGTTACTTAACCAAACTATAGAAGAAGAATCTGATATTTACATGTGTTCATGCTCTTCTTTTTTCCATTCAATTCCTAAAAATCTGCCAGGCGAAAACCTAATATTCCTATATTCTGAAATTGTATCAAGCTTAGGAGACCATACTTGATCCTTTGACCCAACCAACATATCGTAGTGCTTCTTCAATTCCGGCGTAGTACAAAGAAAATTAAGGTTTGGACTATCATTTTCTTTTCCTATTGTAGTAAAGCAACTGATGATAAACTCCGGCGATACCTTAAATAAAGCTTTTCCATTAGAACCCTTCATGTATTGAAATGGAGTAGTGTCCTTGAAATTAATCGCGCTCCGTTTAGTGCCAGAAAGTAGGGCAGTAAAAGAAGAAGTCGAAAGGACATTACTTGTGAAACAATTAATGGGAAGAACAAAGTAGGTTTGACCAGATATAAGCTCGTCGTCGATGGCTAGGGCAGGGACCGGTTGGCCGATGAAGAATGAGTCTGCATGGCAAACCATGCGGTCGGGAAACTCGAACATGATTTCTCCGGCGACCGGAGTTTTGCCTGTGAGAGTTCTTGAGGTTCCTTCCCAAAAAATTAGCTTCACAAATGAATTTGGTTGACAACAAATAACCATTGTATTGCCCATGAGAAAAGAGAGTTAATTTAGGGGAGGAGTTGAGTTTGTAGTTATTATATATAGAGGGGGAAGGTTGACTTTGAGGAAGTCATATCGGGAGGTCGGTAGCCGGCTATTAAACATCTTAAGGGACGTATTATGTAGTGGATTTATGTCAATCCAATCATCAAAAATCACCTAAACCTAAAAATTACATGGCCCAAATAACTGTCCCTTTTCTGTTTTATATAGCATCTTATATATCCTATATATTGGTATCAATTAGTACCTATTCAGTTTTACTATTTTTTTTATTATTTTATAGTATATATTGGTATCAAGTAATACTTATCTATTTAAAAAGATAATTGTGAATAGATAATTGAATTATATTTGACAACAACGCATCAGAAAAGAGATGGACGATGAGACTGAAGATGCATGTATTTTAGATTCTAAAATACATACATGACCTCTTCCTTTATTGTGTTACATCATAAGTTTGAATTTACCTCTTAGCTCGACAAAAGCGCTGCATGAAAAAAAAAAATTCGTAGGTTCTCCCCGTACTTTCCTCCTGGCTCCTTAATTTCCCAGGTTCTCCCAAGCCATAGTCCATATAAAGGTATCCCTAGAATTGAATTGTAATAGAAGAGGTAGTCACAAAAAAAAGAAGAAGAAGAAAAAGATGCCATATGAAGTTTTTAAAATACTCCCTCAAATCCCAGATTGAGAATCTCATTTTAACTAAACAAATAACGTTTTCTACTACTGTTTTAAAAAATAAAAGCAGAGAGAAAATTGAAAATTGAAATAGTTATCAAATGAGTCCTAAAAAATGTTAATCAGTTCTTTTTTTATTTTATTTTAACCTATTATCTCAATTTTAGTAAATAATATTTTATTCATTCTAAAATATAAGATTATTATTGATTTTGAAAAAGATAATTTAAAAAATTTACAAATTCAAAATTGATATGATAGATTTATAATTATAAAATAACAAATCTTATAATTAGTACTACTTTTTAGGTAATTTATAATTTTCGTCATTGAATTGACTAAAATTGTAAATATTTATATCTATCATGATTTTAAAATGTCTCATGCAAGTTGAGTTTCAAAATTTGAGAAGTCTAATAGTACTCTAGTATGTTTGGTTAATTAAACACACAATGGGTCATGACTTATTAATGCATGGTTTCAAACTAAAATAATTTAATTATTTTGTGATTTAAAATGGTGTTTGTACTTAGATCAAGTTAATTATCAAATTGAGGATAGTAGTTTAAAGGAAAGAAAATAATTTAGCATATATATTGTGAGTTAAAATCAGATAATGTATATACACGGATGATGTTAACTTTATGACGTTTCATTAAAATAAGAATAATTTTATTTAATAAAAATATTTCATTAATGATGTGTGACGGTATGAAACTTTAACTCATAAATTATATTATCTCTGTTTCAAAATATAAAAATAAAATTGACTTTTTAAAGTCAATATTAGATATTTTTAAATTCAAATATAAAGTAATTTATTTTACTTTTAAAAATAATAAATCTTATAATTAACAGTACATTTTACTTAATTATATTGTCTAAAATTAAAAGAAGTTATTTCAATTTCAATTTTTTTCTTCTTAAATCAACTTTAAAATATTAATTGTATTATAGATTTTAGAATGGAGGGTTTACTAAATCTAAGGTTGCACGTTATAATAGTAGTAGTTATAATTAAGTTTTAGAAAAACGAAAACAAAATAAATAAATAAACAAGCAAAAAGGTTGACATTTTCTTTGGTGCATGCATGTTACTCCTCATTTAATGGAAGTCTTTATATTATTGGTTGAATGGTCGTGGACTGAGAAATAAGCACGTGGCCGGTGTGCCTAATAGTAATCATCTAGCAATCATATACGTTATAATTAATACTCCCTATCTACTTGTATTGATAGTGATATTGAAAGTGTCAAATATCTCATCCATGTTGCAAACTTGTCTTTTATTAAATTCATTTATCTCTAGTAATTTCAGTTCACGAAATGAAAACAAGATAGTCCAAGTTTTTCTCCTATACTCCCTCCATTTCTATATGTAAGTCATTTTAGACTTTTTTTTTTATTTTTAATTATTTGTCGTTTGTGATTATCTAGGAGAATTGATTACTAATTTTCTCAAATTGCCCCTTATTACTCCACCTAATTTTTTAATCCATATTTATGAGATAAGTAAGGTGAAGGGTTGTAACGCCCCCAAAATAGGTCCAATCCAACCAACCTATTCTGAGTCGCTAAAAATATGGTACATAAAACAACTACTGTAAGACCCCGAAAATTTTTTAAATAAAAAGAAATTTCCTTTATTTATTATTTTCAAATAGTAAGGGTTGATTTGATTAATGTGGAAAGTTATGGGTAAAATGCGCAAATATTTTAAATAAACAGGTGGTTATAAAATATTCATTGTTAACGAGGAATATTCGTTTGGTCGTGGAATATTCTTGCTGTCGGGGAATATTCGTACGACGGCGCAGTCTTTTGTGGGCCCCATAACGGAAAGCGATTGGATGAAGAAAACGACAAGTATAAGTTGTTTATAAAAAACGGCGTAGTTGTTACCGTTAATACTGTTGGAATATCCGGTGGTTAAAACACAGTAATACGCGTTGTTGCACAGTAGCACACGGTATTGCACTAATTATTGATTCTTACGTAAGAAGGCACTACTCAATAATTGTTACAGTAATTACTGTTCAGTATTTTATGTTATTGATTCAATAATTGCTGCATTGATATTTTATATTACCGTTGTTTCAATAATTGTCACTACACAGTATTTTTCATTATCGAAGCAATAATTCATATTATCTGAATAATATTATTAGATAACATTATTGGCAATGTCTAGAAAGTTCTGTCTAAGGAGAGGTTTGGTCACCTAATTGCGCGCCAGTAAGGAGAAATCTTTATTGGAAAGCCCCCTCTTTCCTGGGAACTGCATGGTTGTCAATATTGTGATTCTGTAATATTATTCGTGAATAATTAATTATTGATTTATATGATGAGAAAAATATTGATTTTATGTGGATATAGATGGAGAAAATTTTTAATGTGACAATTGTTGAAAATTAATATTTTATCTTTTTTTGATAAAATAATTCATTTAAATATATTATTTTAATAATATATTAACGGTGATATTTTTACGATGAATGTGGGATATATGAGTATATGAGGAGAAAGAATATTTTTGTTGTAATGAATATTAAAAACAGATTTTGTGTGTCGGTAGACCTGTTTCTTGACTGAAAATTTGATTATAGCCTGTAAAATCGCCTGTTTGTGGATTTCGGTCAATTTCTGTTTGGAATTTGGAAAAACTTCCTTCTGCAAAGTTGTAGAGAATTGAATTTTCTATTAAAACATGCGAGATTCGAATTTTCTGGCAAAAGGGCTATTTATTGTGAATTATTGAAGTTTCGAAGCTCCGAAATAATTGATTTTTGGAAGTTTAAAATATTTTTAATTACAAAAACGTTTTTATCATTTTTGTGGGTTTTGAATGTGTTGGAATTTTCTGAATTCAGATTCTAGAGTGTGTGCGTAGGAATATTTATATAATATATTATTATTATATTAAATTTTCTGCTTTGGTGTTCTAAGCAATTTCCTATAAATAGGTGCTTAGGTTAGAATTGAAAATCACACCAGAAATTGAAGTTTTCTCTCTCTATAATATCGAGCGTATTCTTGTGAGTATTTTGAGTATACTTTGAGTATTGCTATACGGTGCAAGTTCAAGTCATAACCTATATCCGGTGTTTTAACTAGAAGTGCTGTCTTTCGAGGTAAGGGATGTTATTTTCTTCTCAAATGATATTATTTCTTCAATATCATGATGTTGAAATATTGGTTGGAACTTTTTATCAAATTTGGAACTTTTTCATTTCGGGGTTACTATTCATGAGTTACTATTCACGAGTTACTATTCATGAGTTACTATTCACGAGTTACTATTCACGAGTACTATTCACGAAACGTGATGATATTTTTTGTGAAATTTCTATCTTTTGGTGTCGGAGTTACTATTCACGAATACGGCATTATTCACCGAAAAACGAAATTTCTTCTTTTTGTCCAAAATATCTATTCTGGATACTAGCTTTGATTGTATCCATGTTTTGATCATTCTTGAATTTTACTTCAGTATGATTATTTATGAAGTATTTTTGAACTCGGATTGTTTAAAGTACGAATCCTTAATACTTGTTATTTTGTTTCACTGGATTCGTTTCCTTTAAAATATTTTTCATCATCCTCAGTCCTAAATGACGGTGTTACTAAATATCTTTGGCCTGTAGTGCAAAGATGGTTGATTTTATTATGAATATCTTTGGCCCGTAGTGCAAAGATGTACAGGTGTTGAGATGAACATGAACAATTGATGAATATCTTTGGCCCGTAGTGCAAAGATGAACAGGTGTTTAGATGAACATGACCAACTGATGAATATCTTTAGCCTGTAGTGCAAAGATGAATATTTGATTTGATTTGAGATATATATTGATTGATGTTACAGGGATAAAATATTGATGATAGACTTTTAAATTCATATATGTTAGTAGATTTTATTCTCTACTTAACCCTTCTAATGAATTGTTGTTTCCGCTGCAGTTGTTGATCTAAAACTTGTTGTCTATTGTATTCTATCAGATTTTTTCCCTGTTGAAGACTAACGATAATTTGTTGTATATTATCTTAGTCATAATATTCTTTACTGGGCTAATTGAGCTCACCCTTTTCCTTGTTGTTCCATTTTTCTTCTCAGGAGGCGAGAATGTAGCGAGTACTAGTCGGGGTATGGAATGAAGGTTCTAGAGAGAGTTGTTTAGTAGTCCTCACCATTTTTTTGTAAAATTATGTATCAATAATTATGATGGGGATTTATTTGCATGTGGATATTATCTAGATGATAATGTTTGTATTCAAACTCACAGCTTATGGGTTGTAAAAGTTGTAGTTGTTTCTGTACCATGTGTATTTGGCGACTCAGAATGGGTTGGATGGAATGGACCTATTTTGGGGTTGTCACAGTTGGTATCAGAGCTTAGGGATATGATCTCTGGCGGAGATCGGGGAATAAAACTAGGAGGGGAGAGACGAGTAAATCCTTCGCTAGTGTGTCCTACCTAAGCTTATTTGTTGGTCGGTCATAATATAGGGGTATTATGTGATTTGTTAATTCGTTTAATTAACCCTTGTTTTATGACAGTATTTGAGAATGTCGACTGAGAATGTTAACAGTGGAGTAATGAGACCGTAGGAGACTGCCTGTACTTACCAACGAGGAGAACGTGCAACAGGCTGGCAATGTACCTCCTGTGAACAACGCCACTGAGCAGATGATGAACGACGGGATGTTTAGAAGCTTTTTGCAGTTCATGCAAAATCAAACGAGGGAGACACGTGTACAAAATACAGGAGGAAATGATAGCAATTCATGAGTTGTCACAACCAAGCAGTTCAAAGAGTTGGGACCACCAGAATTTAAGGGAAAGCCCGATCCGATCATGGCGGAAACATGGGTCAAGCAAATTACCAAGATATTCAATGTATTGGGATGCACGGAGGAACAGAAGGTTCCATTCGCCACCTTTATGTTCCGTGGTGAGGCAGATTACTGGTAGGAATCTGTGAAGCGTACACATCCAGCCGCACTCAGCATGTCATGGGAGACGTTTTAGAAACTTTTCAACGAAAAATACTTTCCTGAAAGTATTCGCCATATGAAGGAAGTGGAGTTTATTAGACTAGAGCAGAATAACATGACGGTGTCCCAGTACGAGGCAAAGTTCGCGGAGTTATCCAGGTTTGCACCTCATTTGGTGGAGAATGAGGAACATATGACGCGAATGTTTCTGAGAGGTTTGAAACCCGGCATACGTCAGTATCTCATTTCTCATAAATTTTATATCTATTCAGATGTTGTCAACAGGGCACAATTGTTAGAGCGAGATAACGAGTACGTTCAACCGAGGGACCATAATCAGGATCATACCGAAGATAGCAGTCATCAGAATAACGATAACCAGCGGAGAAAGAAGAATATGGACAAAGGCTGGTAACCACTCTGGTGGTAATCGTGGCCATGAAAATAGAAGAAGTGAGTCGGGAGGAGATTTTAAAAAGAGGAGATTTAACAACGACCATGTGAAGACGACAGTGCCAGCAGCAACTGGTTCCACGGGAGGAGAAAGACCACCGGTCATATGTTACAAATGCGGGAAAGAGGGACATATCAGCCCAAACTGCCCACAACAGTTCAAGGTATGCTATAATTGTGGAATGGAAGGACATATCGCTCGAGAGTGTACGGTAGTGAAACCAATTCCAGCGGGGATGGTGATTCAAAAGGCTGTCCCAGAAAAGTCAAAGTCAACGGTTCCTGGAAGAGCGTTTGTCGTGACTGGTCAAAATGCGAGGAACCCGAATGAAGTTAGCACGGGTTAGTTAATTATAATTTTTGCGAAGTTTATACCTTACTAGGTACTGATTCTACCCATTCTTTTATCTCTCTTGCTTGCGCTCAACGTTTGAATTTGACTACGGAGAAATTAGACTTTGACCTATTTATGGAGACTCCGTTAGGAGAAACTTTCATTACATCCGTTGTTTAGAAATCTTGCTTGATTCAAGTTGGCACTATCACATTACCTGTTAACCTTATTTCTATAGAGATATTTGCTTTTGATGGGATTTTAAGGTTAACTACTCATCATGCCAAAATTAATTGCTTTTGTAAAGGTTGTTAGTTTTCATATTCTTAAGCAACCTGATATTCGAACTCAAGCAATCAAACCATTGAAGTCAAACATTTTTATATCAAGCCATGAAGTCATTCGTTTATTGAAAAATGGATGTCATGTTTTCTTAGCCCATGTCATGGACTTGAACAAAAGTACATCAGATTTGAATGATATTTCTGTTGTTAGTAAATTTCCTGATGTATTTCCTGAAGAATTTCTTGGCTTACTCCCAGAGCGTGATATTAAATTTTGTATCGACTTTGAATCCGGTACAAAACCCATTTCTAAAATCTCATATCGAATGACTCATATTGAACTTCAGGAGTTAAAAACCCAACTGTAGAAGTTGATACACGAGCCTTTATCTAGTGACTTCCTTTGTGGAATACACAGAAGCCAGACTTTTCGTAGGGGATGCCATATTCGTACGGTAGTAAACTGATAGGTGTTATTGTGACGTGCTATCCAAGATTGGGATATGAGTCACAGTTGAGAGCAACCTAAGTCAGTAATCGAAATACGTAGCTTTCTAGGCTTAGTTGGTTATTTTCGGAGATTCGTTGAAGGATATTCTCGAATCGCTACTTCATTAACGCAGCTGACTCGTAGAGATACAAAATTCGAATGGAGCAAAGAATGTGGGAAGAGCTTCGAAGAACTCAAGAGGAGACTCATTTCAGCACATGTTCTGACCATGTCATCCTGAAAAAGTGAACGTTGTAGCTGACGTGTTGAGTAGAAGATCGTATACAAGTACGAGTACGATATTGTCAAAGACTCATTTCGTATAATTTACAAATAATAGAGATGGAGATAAAAACTCTAGGTGCCCACGTGATGATATACGAGTATAATCGACTTTAATCGATAACGTTAAAGCTGTTCAAGCTACACACCGGAGCTGATGAATATAAAGAATGAGGTACAAGAAGTTGTTATTTCAAAAGCGAGAATTGGCGATGTGAGCAAAGCTCAAACCTTCGATTTATTAATCCATTTGAAATTCTCGATCGAATAGGAACTGTGGCCTATAGACTCGTTTTATCGCCAAGTATGTCGCGTGTTTATAACGTTTTTTTTATGTACCGATGTGGACGACTCGAACCATGTCATTGAGTTAGAACCGGATGAGATAGCCGAAGACTTAACGTACGAAGAGGTACCTGTCAAGATCTTGGATAGGAAAGAATATGTCCTATGTACCGAGGTTATACCACAAGTTAAAGTTTTGTGGAGGAATCATGCTATACAGGAAGTGACATTGGAGTTGGAAACGGAAATGAAAGCGAGGTATCTTTACCTTTTTGAAACACCAGTTACGTACGTCAATTTCGAGGACGAAATTTCATAAGGAGGGGAGGATGTAAGACCCCGAATTTTTTTTTAAATAAAAATGGAATTTCCTCTATTTTTTATTTTGAAATAGTAAGGGTGAATTTGATTAATGTGGTTAGTTATGGGTAAAATGCGCAAATATTTTAAATAAGCAGGTGGTTATAAAATATTCATTGTTGACGAGGAATATTCGTTTGGTCGTGGAATATTCTTGCTGTCGGGGAATATTCGTACGACGGCGCAGTCTTTTGTGGGCCCCATAACGGAAAGCGATTGGATGAAGAAAACGACAAGTATAAGTTGTTTATAAAAAACGGCGTTGTTGTTACCGTTAATACTGTTGGAATACTCGGTGGTTAAAACACAGTAATACGCGTTGTTGCACAGTTGCACAGTAGTACATGGTATTGCACCAATTATTGATTCTTACGTAAGAAGGCACTACTTAATAATTGTTACAGTAATTACTGTTCAGTATTTTATGTCATTGATTCAATAATTGCTGCATTGATATTTTATATTACTGTTGTTTCAATAATTGTCACTACACAGTATTTTCCATTATCGAAGCAATAATTCATATTATCTGAATAATATTATTTGATAACATTATTGGCAATGTCTAGAAAGTTCTGTCTAAGGAGAGGTTTGGTCACCTAATTGCGCGCCAGTAAGGAGAAATTCTTATTGGAAAGCCCCCTCTTTCCTGGGAACGGCCTGGTTGCTAGTACTGTGATTCTGTAATATTATTTGTGAATAATTAAATTATTGATTTATATGATGAGGAAAATATTGATTTTATGTGGATATAGATGGAGAAAAATTTTAATGTGACAATTGTTGAAAATTAATATTTTATCTTTTTCTGATAAAATAATTCATTTAAATATATTATTTTAATAATATATTAACGATGATATTTTTATAATGAATGTGGGATATATGAGTATATGAGGAGGAAGAGTATTTTTGTGGCATTAAATGTTTAACACATATTTTGTGTGTTGGTGGACACAATTATTGACTGAAATTTGATTATAGTCTGTAAAATCGTCCGTTTGTGGATTTCAGTCAATTTTTGTTTGGAATTTGGAAAAACTTCCTTCTGCAAAGTTGTAGAGAATTGAATTTCCTATTCAAGGTCGCGAGATTCGAATTTTCTGGTAAAAGGGCTATTTATTGTGAATTATTGAAGTTCCGAAGCTCCGAAATAATTGATTTTTGGAAGTTTTAATTATTTTAAATAATAAAAATGTTTTTTATTTATTTTTCTAGAAGAAAGCATGTGTCATGTTGCTGAAATCAGATCTGAAAGAGTGGGCGTAGAATTTTTAAAAAATATATAATATTTTATTAAATTTTCTGTTTTGGTGTTCTAAGCAATTTCCTATAAATAGGTGCTTAGGTTAGAATTGAAAATCACACCAGAAACTGAAGTTTTCTCTCTCTATATTATCGAGCGTATTCTTGTGAGTATTTTGAGTATACTTTGGGTATTGCTATACGGTGCAAGTTCAAGTCATAGCCTGTATCCGGTGTTTCAACTAGAAGTACTGTCTTTCGAGGTAAGGGATGTTATTTTCTTCTCAAATGATATTATTTCTTCAATATCATTATGTTGAAATATTAGTTGGAAATTTTTATCAAATTTGGAACTTTTTCATGTCGGGGTTACTATTCATGAGTTACTATTCACGAGTTACTATTCATGAGTTACTATTCACGAGTTACTATTCACGAGTACTATTCACGAAGCGTAAAGATGTTTTTTGTGAAATTTCTATCTTTTGGTGTCGGAGTTACTATTCACGTATACGGCACTATTCACGAATACGACACTATTCACCGAAAAAATAAAATTTCTTCTTTTGTCCAAAATATCTATTCTAGATACTAGCTTTGATTGGATCTATGTTTTGATCATTCTTGAATTTTACTTCAGTATGATTATTTATGAAGTATTTTTGAACTCAGATTGTTTAAAGTACGAATCCTTAATACTTGTTATTTTGTTTCACTGGATTCGTTTCCTTTAAAATATTTTTCATCATCCTCAGTCCTAAACGATGGTGTTACTGAATATCTTTGGCCTGTAGTGCAAAGATGGTTGATTTTGTTATGAATATCTTTGGCCCGTAGTGCAAAGATGTACAGGTATTGAGATGAACATGAACAATTGATGAATATCTTTGGCCCGTAGTGCAAAGATGAACAGGTGTTTAGATGAACATGACCGACTGATGAATATCTTTGGCCTGTAGTGCAAAGATGAATATTTGATTTGATTTGAGATATATATTGATTGATGTTACAGGGATAAAATATTGATGATGGACTTTTAAATTCATAGATGTTAGTAGATTTTATTCTCTACTTAACTCTTCTAATGAATTGTTGTTTCCGCTGCAGTTGTTGATCTAAAACTTGTTGTCTATTGTATTCTATCAGATTTTTCCCTGTTGAAGACTAAGGATAATTTGTTGTACATTATCTTAGTCATAATATTCTTTACTGGGCTAGTTGAGCTCACCCTTTTCCTTGTTGTTCCATTTTTCTTCTCAGGAGGCGAGAATGTAGCGAGTACTAGTCGGGGTATGGAATGAAGGTTCTAGAGAGAGTTGTTTAGTAGTCCTCACCATTTTTTTTGTAAAATTATGTATCAATAATTATGATGGGGATTTATTTGCATGTGGATATTATCTAGATGATAATGTTTGTATTCAAACTCACAGCTTATGGGTTGTAAAAGTTGTAGTTGTTTCTGTACCATGTGTATTTGGCGACTCAGAATGGGTTGGATGGAATGGACCTATTTTGGGGTTGTCACAATTATTCTCTACTTTTTAGTGTTCCAATTACTCCAATGCATCAATTTTATCTCCTACTGAAGCTTGGTACTACTTTTTCCTTCTCACAAAGGTGTTTGTTTCTAAATCTTTTCACACTAAACAATTGCATACATACAAATTACAAAAAATCTAATAGTACCACTCAGTTTAGTTGCCTAAATAATACATACAAAATTCAAAATCCAGCAAGCATGGTGGAGACTCAAATCATTTCACTAAGATTGAAATTCTTCAGCTTTTTTTTAGATTCCAGTCATATTTCACAATTTTTTTCTATAAATTCTTAGTAATCAAACAACCTAAAGTGAAACTTAAATAAATTAAGGCATACCAGATTCACAAATTCTTAGTATCATACACATAGTTATTTATATATACAGTTCTATAAATTACTACAAAAAATTTGAATTTTTAGAGAGATTGTAGCTTACCTGCTGTGTAAAGAGAGAATGGATGAATGAATCTGGTGGCCATCCCTGATTTCGCCGAAAGCAGGAAGTGGCTGGCTGGCCGCCCAGCCGCCCCCCGCCCAGCCGCCCTCCCCCGCCCTCATCCCCCCTAGTTCTACCTGGACCTCTGCCAGCTACCGGGGCAGATGCCCCCTGCCCCTAGTTTCGCCTCTGTGCATGTCTATATGTAAATTGAAAAAGAACCAAAGATCTCTCCTATTTTTTCAAACAAACTCAAGGCTAGCACGCTGACATGACTAACATTGGGTATTATGTGATTATGGTGTTGGTTTTCATGATTTAGCTACTGTTGGTTTTATAATTTCATCTTGTCATTTGGTAGAAATGACGATGAAGCTCTCAACAAGTCTGATCCAGATCCACTGACTAAGGGGCTATTTGATAAAAACTGAATGAATCTGAATTTGAATGAAATGAATCTGAATGAAAAAAGTTGTTTGATAATTGATATGTCTGAAATATCTGAATACCAGTATTTTACTATTTTACCCCTCTAAATTATGCTGAAAAAGTATATAATTTTGTCTGGACGTATTTAAAAAAATTAAATACCATATTCATTATATAACAAATAAAAATAAATAATTCAAATAAATTATCAAACAAATCACGATCCATAAAAAAAATAAGCACATATAATAAGTTACTAAATAAATATATACCAAAAGTAACAAGTTTATACAAAAGCTGTATCCAAAAATCAAAGTTTTGGCCATCGATCCAAAATTAACCCTTTGCACCCAAAATAATAAGTTTTGGCCATCGATCCATACAAAATATTAAAGTTTTAACTAAAATCATCCAATAGTAAATATTTAACTAGACTAGAAATCCTAACTTGCGTGAAACCATTTCAACCCAAACTTCATTCTCTTCGTCTTCTAAGATCATCCATTGTTCTCTATAACTTGCACTCTCACAAAATATCCCAAGTGCCATTTTGTGCAATGGATTTTGTGATCCCCACCCAAGATGATTTAATTTATCTTTGCGCTCTGTTAGTTCTCAGAGGCACAATAGTTATCTAGAAGGGGGGGGGGGAGGGTTGAATAGCTATTTAAAATTCTTTTTGTTTTACTTTGTTAGTTTTGATAATGATTTAAACACAGCGGAATTAAGATTTGTTTGATCTCACTTTTTAGATATGGTGAGTTAATGAGAGTGAGGCAATTATAGCAGTTGTAGCAAGAATGCAATAGACACATAAGTTTTAAGTGGTTCAGAGCACTTAAAGCTCCTAGTCCACTCTTCTACTCCTCGAGTAGGAAATCCACTAAGGATGTATTTTACACTTTCTGAATCTCAAAGATTCCTTCTAGACCAGCAGTCTAGGAACTTCTTAGTTCACACTGGAACTCTTCAAGTCCAGCAGACTTGGTTCTTCACAGTTCACTTTAGAACTCTTCAAGTCCTTCTGACTTGAAACTTCTTACTTCACTTGTTTGACTATTGTTGAGTTCTTGATTGGATATGCTTTGAAGCTCCAAAACACGTGATCCCAGCAGTTGAAAATTTAAGCCCTGTGGAAAGGCATCATGGGTAGATAGGAGAACAATTGATTGTAGTTAGCTCTCCTATACCCATCACAACCCACAACTATGATTTCTATTTCATCATCTTCTTCTTCACTGACTTCTTTGGTGGTGTCCACTACATCAATTAACTCTATAATATCACTTCTTTTCAATCCTGCAGTTTCTGAAGCCAGAATTTCGCGAGGAACATAGGGAGATTCCTGATGATCTTTTGGCAGTTCCTCCTTAGGAGCAGCTTCTTCTGTCATGAGGAATTCATGATGCTCCTCCTCAGCTATATCATCCATTTGCATTTCAAATAGCTACCCCTCAGCTGGATCATTCTCTAGAGTAGGAATTTCAGAAAGTTCCCCCTCAATTTGAGCTATGTTCTTTTGACTTGCTTCGGATAGCCTGTTTTCTGCAGCTATCATTTTATCTTCCTCCTTTAAGGCCTTTTCATTGACAAGAATGTATTTCTTGACAAGTTTTCTTCTTGACTTTTTAGGCTGAGCCACAGCCTCAACACTTCTTTCAGCTTCAACTCTGAACTGTTGATCAGCCAGAATATCTTTTGCAGCAACCTCTTTAGGAGAAGCGTCTAATCTAGTCTCTACGATCGGTAGAGATTCTACGATCGAGGAGACAGATGGTCTCTTTGACTTGTGACTGTTTTTATTCTTCTTTAGCAGCTGAGAGATGGTAGCTCTGTCTTCATCTGCCTCAGCCAGCTATTCTTTCCTTCTTAATATCCTCAGAGTTTCAATGTCAGAAAGTTCTTCAGCTTTCTTTTTCCTTTGCTTTTTTTGACTAAAGAAATTTGTTCCTCCTTATTGGTTTCTTCTTCATCTTCTTCAGTTTCCTTAACAACAGACATGTTCCCTGTGATTCCTGACTCCTTTGCATCACCAGTTCTACCACTGGACTCAGACATCATTCGTACATTTTTTGCTGGATTCCTTTTCCAATTTTTGAACAGTTGCTGGGTCATTCGTCTGTTCGGATTGATGGACTCTCCTTCATCATCCCTTATCTTATTTCCAAAGGCGGACTGTAGGATAATACTTATGAATCATCCGTATAGCATCTTTCCAGAGCTCTTTAACTTCTTCGAGCTAAGAATCCACTTCCCAATCCATTCAAGTAGTAGGGCTCCATAGTTAAGCTGTATCCCACAACTGATGGATGTCATGAGCTTGAGCTGTACTTCATTAACAGAGTTATGGCTGGAGATCTTGCAGCATATGCATTTTCCAACAATGTCTGCCAGAAATTCATACCTCTGAGGGAACTCTTTCTTCTTGTACCCTTTGACAGTGGGGAACTTTTTGTGGTGCATTCTCTTAAGTCCTTCATGGAAATCAATGCCATCTATGAACGGAAACCCCTTCGATTTGAAGCCTAGGGATAGATTGATATCCTCAGCCTTGAGCTTGATTTCCATGTCCTTGACCCTCGTGGTGATGACGTCGTTCTTAAACACACCATTTCTGTAGAATTCTTTTATCAGCTTTGGGTAGATTATCTTGCTCGTACCCAGAGCCTCTTCAAGACCAGCTTTATTTATCAGAGACAGATTTATGAAAAACTTTGGATCAGCTGTCTTGAACTCATCAAAATAGAGTCTATAACCAGAGATAACATTTGAGTCTGCCATTGATTTCTTTATACTTAGGATGATTTTGCGATTTTGAAAGCTAGGGTTTTTTCTGTTGGAGAGAGAGAGAGAGATATGAACTTTTTAAACTTCTGAGCTTTCAAAAAGGTTTTTTTTAACTATTCTTGTAACTTCCCTCCACACGATCTGATTAGAGAGACATGTGTCTAGTGCTGCTTGGCTCCACGATTTTAACTTGTGAGAAAATATTAATTTGACCCTTAGCTCCTCCTGAGCTGATGTGTCCTTTGGGAGGACGACGATCGTTGAGGTAGTTCTTATAATCGTCGAGTCTGCACTATGATTGTCAAGTCTGTTTTACAATCATCGAGTCTGCTCTGTATTAGTTGAGTTTGTACTGCGATCGTTGCGTTTACTTCTGAATCTGCTCTGCAAACGTTGTCTTCCCTGGTCCTTGTGATTGAAATTTTGAATTAGCATATCTCTTAAGTTAAGGTATCTCAGGAAGGGCCAACCTCTTAGAGTGAATTAAGGGTTAGGTTTGTCCATGAGGCGCTTGACAGAGAGATTGCTTTGATTTGTTGGAGCTTTGTCATCATAAGATGCTTCTTTGTTCTGTTGATGGAGATCTACGATCGTGGTCTTTCATATCACTACAACTCTACAATCCTGGACTTTCTTTGGTCATGTCTACGATTTCGAACTTAGCCTTTATATCTACACGGTTAGCACAAACTAGAGGATAGATTTTATGGTTGTAAATTTAGCATGCTTAGTTCACTAATTAGTTTATTAAATCTGGATTCATCCAGAGGTTTCGTAAAGACATCAGCAAGTTGATTTTCAGTAGGAATATATTATAAAGATATAGTTCCATTTTGCACATGATCCCTAATGAACTGATAGCTTATTTCTATATGTTTAGTCCTAGAGTGCATGATAGGATTATGTGTTATTGCTATGGCACTTGTGTTATCACAGTGAACAAGTATAGATTTAAATTCAAATTCATAGTTTGCTAGCTGATTTTTCATCCAGAGGATCTGTGCTCAGCAGCTGCCAGCAGCAATGTATTCAGCTTCTGCAGTTGAAGTAGATACTGAGTTTTGCTTCTTGCTGAACCAGGACACAAGTCTATTCCCTAGCAGCTGACAGGTGTGACGCCTCCAAAATAGGTATACATCACCCATTTTGAGTCGCCAAATACATGGTACAAAATTTAAATACAACTTAATTATACAATAGTCGTGTAAAATACGACAAAACATAATCTAAGAGTTTTAATAAGAATATTGTCATCTAGACAATATCCACACTCAATGGAGTCCTCATTACATTTATTGTCACACTATTTAACAGAATAGTGAGGACTACTAATGCTATCATCTGGACCGTCACTCCGTTCCCCGACTAGTCCCGGCTACATTCTCATTTCCTGAAGAGAACAGTTAAAGAAAGGGTGAGCTCAACTAGCCCAGTAAGAAATATTATGACTAAGATAATGCAGAATAAATTAACATTAGTCGTCAACAATGTTAAACTGATAAAATACAATAGACATCAAGTTTAACTACAGTGGAATAAGTAATCCATTAGAAGAGTCAAGTAGAGCATGATATCTACTATCTTCTATGATTTAAAATGTTTTCATCAATTTTTATCGTTGAGACTCAGCTTAATAAATAAACCACATCATCGAGTCATCCCTGTATTACTGGCCAAGGATATTCATTAAATCATCAATGGTAATGACTATACCGAATAATCTCTGGTCATAATCATACCAAAAACTGTCCATCAATGCACTACTGGCTACTAAGGACTTTTACCACATCATTTATAACATTATAACTTATGATTATACCGAATAATCCCTGGTCATAATCATACCAAGTCCATCTATGCACGTAAGCCAAAGATGACTTTCATCACAATATAAGCATGAGGATGATGACAATGACATAATAATTCAATAAAACAAGTTCAAAAATAAATTTTAAAGATTTATAAGTTAATTTATCTTGAAATCAATTACGTCCAAATTGTCAACATGGTACTGCTTTGTGGGGTAAAATTCAAGAATGCTCAGAAGAATATTTTCGTGAAAAGATACTGGATGAAGCGCAAATAT
This sequence comes from Panax japonicus, assembly GCA_020205505.1. Classification (NCBI taxonomy): domain Eukaryota; kingdom Viridiplantae; phylum Streptophyta; class Magnoliopsida; order Apiales; family Araliaceae; genus Panax; species Panax japonicus. The sequence goes on along the minus strand of CM035112.1, from coordinate 25,307,903 downwards.
CCAGGATATTCTACTAATTTCATGGAGTATAGAAGCCAAAACTTTAACCAAATGAGTATCATAGAATATATGAAACTGCAAATGGATTTTCACCCGCCATGCGGTAATCCACGTAGACAGATCATTTCCATAATTAAATAAGGAATGAATATGAAGGATCATTCACCATGCATGTGGTAATCCACATAGACAGGTTATTCCAACAGAATAATAAAGAATGGAACCAGGTCATGCATAATCCGCACACACAGGATATTCTAACAGAATAATAAAGAATGAAATAACAGAAGAATTCACCATGCATGCGATAGACCGCACAGACAGGTTATTCCAAAAGAATAATAAAGAATGGAACCAGGTCTAACGTAATCCGCACAGACAGGATATTCCAACAAAATAATAAAGAATAGAATAACAGAAGAATTTCACCATGTATGCGGTACTTCGCATAGACAGGTTATTCCAACATAATAATAAAGAATGGAATAACAGAAGCTCTCTTCATGAATACGAAAGAAATAATACCTCTTACCTTAGAAAAAAAAACTGGATACTGGAGTAGAGAGGTAGCGGACTTCTCTTCTTCTTTCTCTCTATAATTTCTCTCTATAATAATTGCTCTATAGCTTTAGTGAATTGATGAGAAATGAAGGAAGAATGAGATTCTATTGTGATGCCCCCAAAATAGGTATACAACACCCATTCTGAGTCGCCAAATACATGGTACAAAAAGCAAACTACAACTTCAATAATACAATTGTCGTGCAAAATACGACACACATACTGTGAGTTTAATTACAAATATTATCTTCTAGACAATATCCACACTCAAATAAGTCCTCATTACAATTATTCAAACACTATTTTACAGAAATAGTGAGGACTGCTAAAACATCTTTCTAAAACCATCACTCCATACCCCGACTAGATTCTGCTATGTTCTCACCTCCTGAGAAGAAAAATGGAATAAAAAGGAAAAGGGTGAGCTCAACTAGCCCAGTAAATAATATTATGACTAAGATAATATACAACAAATTATCATTAGTCTTCAACAGGGAAAAATCTGATAAAACATAATAGAAAATAAGTTTTAGATCAAAACTGCAGCAGAAACATCATTCCATTAGAAGAGTCAAGTAGAGAATGAGTTCTACTATCTTCTAAGATTTAAAAGTCCATCATTAATATTTTATCCTTGTAACAACAATCAATATACATCTTTAATCGAATATTCATCTTTGCACTACAGGCCAAAGATATTCATTTGTATCACCAGTTGGTCATGTTCATTTCAACACCTGTTCATCTTTGCACTACGGGCCAAAGATATTCATCAGGTAATCATTCATCTTTGCACTACAGGCCAAAGATATTCAATAATATCATCATTAAGGACTGAGGATGATGAAAAACATTTTAGAGAACGAATCCAGTTAGATAGAAGGACAAATATTAGGGATTCGTGTTACAATTTATCCAAGATCACTAATACTTCATAATAACCAAATTTGAAGCAGAATTCAAAAATAAAGATTAAAACATGGATACAATCAAAGATAGTAACCATAATAGACATTTTGGATAAAAGGAAAAATTTTATTTTTCGGTGAATTGTGCCGTATTCGTGAATAGTGCCGTATACGTGAATAGTAAACCCGACACAAAAAGTTCCAAATTTGATTAAAAAGTTTAAACCAATATTTCGACATAATGATATTGAAGAAAATAATATCATTTAAGAAGAAAATAACATCCATTACCTCAAAGAAACAGTACTTCAGAATGAAAGGTCGGAAGTGATGCTGAATGAAACTTTTACTGCAAAGCAACTCTCAAAGTATCTAAATACTCACAAAATATTCTCGATAATATAGAGAGAGAAAGAGAGAAAGCTTATGTTTCTGGTGTGATTTTTAATTCTAACTTAGCCCTCTATTTATAGGAAAATTTAGCACGTCGAAGCAGACTTGACATGCTACTATTGCCACCCACCACATTTAAAATAAAATTCAGCACATTTCTTCACCAACCACAAGTGAGGCCCACTCAATTCTAGAATTTTCTACCAAAATCATTTATAAACCTAATTTCCGAATCAGTCACCTCTTACAATTCATAACAAATCATACATTCATTTTTAATGGTTCAAAATTTGTGGACATATACTCAACTTATATATGTATAAAACATCCAAAAATCACAACGATCCAACGGTCGGATTAAAAATTATAACTCACGCAATATATCATAAAAATACTGATTTTATTTTTAATACCTCCATTCCGACAAAAATACTGATAAAATAGCTCAACATTAATTCCTTCAATTATAACCACATAAAATAAATAAATCCATCATTTATATCTGCATCAAATAAATATTTCCTTATTAATAATTAATTATTCACAATTAATATTACAGAATCACAATAATGACAACCAGGTAGTTTCCCAGGAAAGATGGGGCTTTCTGATAAGGATTTCTCCTTACTAGCGCGCAATTAGGTGACCAAACCTCTCATTGACAGAACTTTCTAGATATTGCCAATAATGCTATCTAATAATATTATTCAAATAATATGAATTATTGATCTGATAATGGGAAATAATGTGCAGTGATAATTATTGAAACAACAATAATATAAAATATCAACGCAGCAATTATTGAATCAATAAAATAAAATATTGAACAGTATTTACTGTAATAATTATTGAGTAGAGCCTTCTTACGTAAGAATCAATAATTCAAAAATACTGTGCGATACTGTGTGCTACTGTGCAACCACGCGTATTACTGTATTTTAACCACCATGTATTCCAACAGTTTTAACGGTAACAACTACGCCGTTATTTATAAAAACTCATACTTTATCATTTTCCTTCATCCAACCGTTTTCTGTTATGGGGCCCATAAATGGTTGCGTCGTCGTACAAATATTCCCCGACAACAAGAATATTCTACGACCAAACGAATATTCCCCGACAGAAATGAATATTCTATAACCACTTGCTTATTTTGCAAAATTTGTAAATTTCACCAATTAGCAAAACATTATATCAAATTAACACCTTATTAATTTAGAATAATGAAAAGAAGAAAATTCAATTTTATTTATAATAAGTTAGGGTCTTACAACCTCCCCTCCTTATAAAATTTCATCCTCGAAATTGACGTACGTACCTGGTGTTTCGAATATGTGAGGATACCTCGCTTTCATTTCAGATTCCAACTCCCAGGTCATTTCTTCAATAGCATGGTTCCTCCATAAAATCTTGACTTGTGGTATAACCTTTGTTCATAGGACATGCCCTTTTTTATCCAATATCTTGACAGGTACCTCCTCATACGTTAAATCTTCGGCTATCTCTTCTGGTTTTAACGCAATAATGTGGTTTGGGTCGTCCACATATTTACGTAACATCGATACGTGAAAAACGTTATAAACACGTGACATACTTAGCGTTAAGGTGAGTCTATAGGCCACAGTTCCTACTCGATCAATGATTTCAAATAAATCAAAGGTTTGAGCTTTCTTCTCTTTTTCGACTCTTACTTTTAGAATAACGCCTTCTTGCACCTTCTTCTTTATATTAATCAGCTCCGGTGTGTACCTTGAGCGGTTTTATCGTTATCGATTAAAGTCGATTCTACTCGTATATCATCATGTGGGTCCCTAGAGTCTTTAACTCTATCTTTATCGTTTGTTAATTATACAAAATAGGTCTTTGTGTTCAACAATATCGCACTCGTACTCGTGTACGATCTTTTACTCAACGCGTCAGCTACGACGTTCGTGTTTTTCAGGATGGTATGGTCAGAACAGGTGCCGAAATGAGTCTCCTCTTAAGTTCTTAGAAGCTCTTCTCATATTCCTTGCTCCATTCAAATTTTGTATCTTTTCGAGTCAGTTGAGTTAATGGAGAAGCGACTCAAGAAAATCCTTCCACGAATCTCCGATAGTAACCAGCTAAGCCTAGAAAGCTAGATATTTCGATTACTGACTTAGGTTGCTCTCAACTGTGACTCATATCCCAATCTTGGATAGCACGTCACAATGACACCTATCGTTTTACCACCACACAAATATAGCGTCCCCTACGGAGAGTCTGGCTTTGGTGCATTCCACAAAGGAAGTCACCAGATAGAGGCTCGGGTACCAACTATTGTACTTGGGTTTTTAACTCCTGAAGTTCAATAGGAGCCATTCGATATGGATTTTTGAAATGGGTTTTGTACCGGGTTCAAAGTCGATACAAAATTCAATATCACACTCTGGGGGTAGGCCAGGAAATTCTTTAGGAAATATGTCAGGAAATTCACTAACAACAGAAATATCATTCAAATCTGACGTATTTTTGTTTAAATCCATGAAATGGGCTAAGAAAGCTTGACATCCATTTTTCAATAAACGAATGGTTTTATGGCTTGATATGAAAGTGTTTGACTTCAATGGTTTGGTTGCTTGAATTCGCATAAAAGGTTGGTTAGGAATATGAAAACTAACAACCTTACGAAAACAATTAATTTTGGCATAATGAATAGTTAACCAATTAATCCCTAAAATCACATCAAATACAAGTATATTTAAAGAGATAAGATCAATAGGTAATATGATTGTGCCAACTTGGATCAAACAAAATTTATAAACAGTGGATATGATAAAAGTTTTTCCTAAAGGAGATTCTACAGATAAGTCAAATTCCAATTTCTCCGGAGTAAAGTTTAAACGTTGAGCACAAGCAGGAGAAATAAAAGAATGGGTAGAACCAGTATCTAGTAAGGTATAAACTTCGTAAGAATTTATAATTAACTAACCCGTGATACCTTCGTTCGGGTTCCTCACGTTTTCGGCAGTCACGACAAACGCTCTTCTAGAAATCACCAACTTTGTTTTGTCCGTATCCGCCTTTGGTGCCACCATCCCAGCTGGACTTGATTTCGCTACAGGAAAAAATTGAGCTATATGGCCGTCTTTTCCATAATTAAAACACACCTTGGAAGGATGTGAACAGTTTGAACTTATATGTCCCTCCTCTCAGCATCTGTAGCATCTAACTGATGGTCCTTCTCCTCCCCTAGAATTTGTTGCTGGTGCTGGTGCTGCTGCCGACGTCTTCCCGTTATCGTTAAATTTTCTCTTCTTGAAATTTCCACTTGAATTATTTCTTCTATTATCTTGGCAATGATTACCACCGAAGTGGTTACCATTTCTAGCATGATAATTTCCTCCACGATGGTTATCATTGTTTCGATGACCGTTGCCACCGGTATGATTATCATCGAGTTGTTGGTCGTTATTCTTCGATTGAGCTGACTCATTATCGCACTCCAATAATTGAGCCCTATTCATAACATCTGAATATAAACAAAGTTTGTGAGAAATGAGGTATTGACATATTTCGGGTTTCAAACCTAGCAGAAACATTCACGTCATTCTCTCTTCATTATCAACCAAATGAGATGCAAATCGAGACAATTCGGCAAACTTAGCTTCGTACTGTGACACGTTCATATTGTTTTGCTTTAGCTTGATGAACTCTACCTCCTTCATGTGACGAATACTTTCAGGAAAGTACTTGTGATTGAATAGTTTCTGAAACGTTTCTCAAGACATATTGAGTGCGGCAGGTTGGGTACGCTTACATATTACCACCAGTAATCTCCCTCACCACGAAACATAAAGGTGGTGAATGGAACCTTCTGTTCCTCCGTGCATCCCAAGACATCGAATATCTTGGTAATTTGCTTGACCCACGTTTCCGCCTTAATCGAATCCGGCTTTCTAAAGAATTCTAGTGGTCCCAACTCTTTGAACTGCTTGGCTATGACAAACCGCGCATTGCTATCATTTCCACCCGTATTTTGTACATTAGTCTCCCTCGTCTGATTTTGCATGAACTGCAAAAAGATTCTAAACAATCCATCATTCATCGTTTGCTCGTTAGTGTTGTTTATAGGAGGACTATTTCCTTCCTGTTGCACGTTCTCCTGATTTGTGACTAAAGGTTGTTCCACAGTCTCATACACTCCATTGTTAACATTCTCAGCAGTCATTCTTAAATACTGCCATAAAACAAGGGTTAATTAAAGAAATTAACATATCACATAATATTCCTATATTATGACCAACCAACAAATAATCTTCGGTAGGACACACTAGCGAAGGATTTACCCGTCTCTCCCCTCCTAGTTCTAGTCTCACATCTCAGCCAGAGACCATATCCATAAGCTCCGATACCAACTGTGATGCCCCCAAAATATGTATACAACACCCATTCTGAGTCGCCAAATACATAGTACAAAAAGGAAACTACAACTTCAATAATACAATTGTCGTGCAAAATACGACAACACATACTGTGAGTTTAATACAAATATTGTCTTCTACATAATATCCACACTCATATAAGTCCTCATTACAATTATTCAAACACTATTTTACAGAAATAGTGAGGACTGCTAAAACATCTTTCTAGAACCATCACTCCATACCCCGACTAGATCCTGCTATGTTCTCACCTCCTGAGAAGAAAAATGGAACCAAAAGGAAAAGGGTGAGCTCAACTAACCCAGTAAAGAATATTATGACTAAGATAATATATAACAAATTATCATTAGTCTTCAACAGGGAAAAATCTGATAAAACATAATAGACAACAAGTTTTAGATCAAAACTGCAGCGAAAATATCAATCCATTAGAAGAGTCAAGTAGAGAATGAGTTCTACTATCTTCTAAGATTTAAAAGTCCATCATCACTATTTTATCCCTGTAACAACAATCAATATACATCTTTAATCGAATATTCATCTTTGCACTACAGGCTAAAGATATTCATTTGTATCACCAGTTGGTCATATTCATTTCAACACCTGTTCATCTTTGCACTACGGGCCAAAGATATTCATCAGTTAATCATTCATCTTTGCACTACAGGCCAAAGATATTCAATAATATCATCATTAAGGACTAAGGATGATGAAAAACATTTTAGAGAAGGAATCCAGTGAGACAGAAGGATAAATATTAGGGATTCGTGTTACAGTTTATCCAAGATCACTAATACTTCATAATAACCAATTTTGAAGCAGAATTCAAAAATAAAGATCAAAACATGGATACAATCAAAGATAGTAACCATAATAGACATCTTGGACAAAAAGGAAAAATTTCATTTTTCGATATATAGTGCCGTATTCGTGAATAGTTCCGTATATGTGAATAGTACCGTATACGTGAATAGTAACCCCGACACAAAAAATTCTAAATTTGATTAAAAAGTTCAAACTAATATTTCGACATAATGATATTGAAGAAAATAATATCATTTAAGAAGAAAATAACATCCCTTACCTCAAAGAAACAGTACTTCGGAATGAAAGGTCGGAAGTGATGCTGAATGAAACTTGTACTGAATAAAAACTCTTAAAGTATCTAAATACTCACAAAATACGCTCGATAATATAGAGAGAGAAGGAGAGAAAGCTTATGTTTCTGGTGTGATTTTCAATTCTAACTTAGCCCTCTATTTATAGGAAAATGTTAGCACGCCGAAGTAGACTTGACCTGCTACCTGATGGCTTTACCTGCTACTATTGCCACCCACCACATTTGAAATAAAATTCAGCATATTTCTTCACCAACCACAAGTGGGGCCCACTCAATTCTAGAATTTTCACCAAAATTATTTATAAACCTAACCTCTTATAATTCATAACAAATCATACGTTTGTTTTTAACGGTTCAAAATTTGTGGACATTTACTCAACTTATATATGTATAACATATCCAAAAATCACAACGATCCAACGGTCGGATTAAAAATTATAACTCACGCAATATATCATAAAAATACTGATTTAATTTTTAAAACCTCCATTCCGACAAAATACTGATAAAACACCTCAACATTAATTCCTTCAACTATAACCACATAAAATAAATAAATCCATCATTTATATCCGCATCAAATAAATATTTCTTTATCAATAATTAATTATTCACAAATAATATTTCAGAATCACAATAATGACAACTAAGTAGTTCCCAGGAAAGAGGGGGCTTTCCGATAAGGATTTCTCCTTACTGGCGCGTAATTAGGTGACCAAACCTCTCCTTGACAGAACATTCTAGACATTGCCAATAATGCTATCTAATAATATTATTCAAATAATATGAATTATTGATCTGATAATGGAAAATACTGTGCAGTGATAATTATTGAAACAACAATAATATAAAATATCAAAACAACAATTATTGAATCAATAAAATAAAATATTGAACAGTAATTACTGTAACAATTATTAAGTAGAGCCTTCTTACTTAAGAATCAATAATTCAAAAATACTGTGTGCTACTGTGCAACCACACGTATTACTGTATTTTAACCACCAGGTATTCCAACATTGTTAACGGTAGCAACTACGCCGTTATTTATAAAAACTCATACTTTGTCGTTTTCTTTCATCCAACCGTTTTTTTGTTATGGGGCCCACAAATGGCTGCGCCGTCGTACGAATATTCCCCGACAACAAGAATATTCCACGACAAAACAAATATTTCCCGACAGAAATGAATATTCTATAACCACTTGCTTATTTTGTAAAATTTGCACATTTCATCCATAACTAAAGTATTATATCAAATTAACATCTTATTAATTTAGAATAACGAATAGAAGACAATTCAATTTTATTTATAATAAGTTAAGGTCTTACATCTATTTATAGGAAAATATAGTTTCGATAATTGCACATTTTGGGGCTCAAAATATTACAGTACAATACCTTCAACTTTTCTTTCATTTTTAATTTAGTCCTGCAAGTATTATCAAACTTGCACCACCTCCCCTAATAGTAAATAATGTGAATCAATAGTTCAATCATGTGAATCAATAGTTATAATCACGTGAAAATACGAATTACAGTATAGTACCTTCATCTATACCTCCATTTTTAACTTAGTCATGCAAGTATTATCAATCTTGCACCAACTCCACTAATAATACAAGAGTGTGAATCAATTGTACACACATGTGAACAAATAGTTATAATCATGTGATTTAATAGCAATTAATTGCTCATTTATCTGGTTAATTACCCGACTGGTTAGTATAAATTTCAGACATCAATTAATATCAAAATAAATGTCGATTTCCACTAACACTAATAATTCCAACACATTGGAACTATCAATTTCATCTTTAATCAACACAAACTTATTCATCATTAATATTATAACTCACAATATTTAACAACTAGGTCGTTCCCAGGAAAGAGGGGGCTTTTCGATAAGGATTTCTCCTTATTGGCGCGCAATTAGATGACCAAACCTCTCCTTGACAGACCTTCTAGACATTGTAAATAATGTAATTTAATAATATGAATAACTTTATCGTCTCAATTATTGATTTAATAATATATCATATTATGCAGATGATACTATGACAATAATCGAATCAATAATATGAGAGACATGATACAGCAATTACTATAGCAATAATTGAGTATAACAGAGTGACTTCTCATGTAAGCATCAATAATCAAAACCGTGTGCTACTACACAACCACGCGTATTACTATACTTTTACTACCGGGTAGTTTAACAGTTTAACTGTAAAACATCCGCCGTTATTTTTATAAAAAGATAATTATGTCGTTTTCTAACTACGACAATACTTCCGTTGTAGGTTCCACCAATGATTGTGCCGTCGTACGAATATTCCCTGTTAAAATGAATATTCCCCGACCAATCGAATATTATATAACCACTTGCTTACTTTGTAAAATTTATAAATATTACCCACAACTATAACATTATATCAAATCCACACCATAATATTAAAAAATATATTTTGAGAAAATTATTCTTTATTCATAAAAGTTGGTGTCTTACAACCTCCCCTTCTTATGAAATTTCATCCTCGAAATTAGGGTGCGTACCTGGTATGTCGAAGAGGTGAGGATACCTTGATTTCATCTCAGATTCTAACTCCCAGGTCATTTCCTCCACATCGTGGTTTCTCCACAAAACTTTGACTTGAGGTATAACTTTAGAGCGTAGAATATTATCCTTCTTATCCAAGATTTTAACAGGTAACTCTTCATACGTTAAATCTTCCTCTATCTCGTCTGGTTCTAATTCAATAATATGGTTCGGGACTTTCACATATTTACGTAACATAGATATGTGAAAAACGTTATGAATACGAGACATACTTGGCGGTAAGGCGAGTCTATAAGCCACAGTTCCTACTCGATCGAGGATTAAAAATGGGCCAATGAATCGAGGATTGAGCTTTCCACTCTTTCCAAATCTTGTAACTCCTTTCCATAGAGCAACACGTAACAACACATGATCTCCAATATTGAATTCCATGCCTTTTCGATGAAGATCGGCATAACTCTTTTGTCGATCTTGTGAGGTTTTTATACGTTGTCGGATCGTTTGAATCTTTTTCGTAGTTATACGTACCAAATTCGGTCTTAACAACGTTGCTTCACCCACCTCATCCCAACATACTAGAGAACGACATTTTCTTCCATACAACGCCTCAAATGGATCCATACCAATACTTGCTTGATAACTATTGTTGTAGGAAAACTCCACCAATGGTAAGAACTTGTCCCAACTTCCTTTCAAGTCAAGGACACAAAGTCTTAATAAATCTTCAAGAGTTTAAATAGTCCTTTCCGACTACCCATCCGTTTGAGGATGATATGCCGAACTAAATCGTAAATCCACACCCATAGCTTTTTGCAAACTAACCCAAAATCTTGAAGTGAATCTTGGGTCTCGATCAGAAACTATGGATACTGGCATACCATGCAATCTTACGATCTCGTTTATGTATATACTAGCAAGACGTTCAAGTGTAAAAGTTTCTCATATAGATAAGAAATGAGCAGACTTGGTTAATCTATTAACAATGACCCAAATCGCATCTATACCTTGAGAAACCTTGGAAAGACCAATAACGAAATCCATGGTAATGTGCTCCCACTTTCATTCTAGAATTTCAAGTGGTTGCAATAGACCTTTTGGCACTTGATGCTCCGCTTTGACTCGTTGACAAGTTAGACACCTTGAGATAAACCCCTATATCTCTCTCTTCATATTGCTCCACCAAAATGTATGTCGAAGATCATGATACATTTTGGTACTCCTAGGATGGATTGCAAACGATGTGTTGTGCGCCTCCATCATGATTTTATACTTCAAGTCAGAATCGTTAGGAACACAAAGTCTGGAGTTGACTCGAAGTAGTCCTTCTTCATCGATTATTGCTTCCGGAATAGCACCTTCTTGCACTTTCTTCTTCATACGCATCAGCTCCAGGTCTGTAGTTTGAGTAGCTTTAACTTTATCGATTAAAGTCGATTTCACTCGTATATTCGCCATCATCACATGGGTCCCTGGAGTCTTTAACTCTATTTTTATCCTTTCCAAGTCATACAAAATGGGTCTTTGCATTGATAATATTGCACTCGTACCCGCATATGATCTTCTACTCAATGCGTCAGCTACTACATTCACTTTTCCAGGATGGTATTTGTAAGACCCCGAATTTATGAAATAAAAGTATTTAATTTTTCTTATAATTGTTATTCAGTAAATTGTTAAATTGATAAAAAGTTAAAGTTAAGGGTGATATATGAAATTTTCAAAATACGCAAGTGGTTAGAAAATACTCATTTCTGTCGGGGAATATTCGTTTGGTCGTGGAATATTCTTGTTGTCAGGGAATATTCGTACGACGGTGCAGTCAATTGTGGGCCCCATAATAGGATAATTTTCGGATGAAGAAAACGACAAGTTTGAGTTTTTATAAATAACGGCGTAGTTGTTACCGTTAACACTATTGGAATACCTGATGGTTAAAATACAGTAATACGCGTGGTTGAACAATAGAACACGGTATTGTACAGTATTTTTTAATTATTGATTCTTACGTAAGAAGGCACTATTCAATAATTATTACAGTAATTACTGTTCAATATTTTATTTGATTGATTCAATAATTGCTGCGTTGATAGTTATATTATTGTTGTTTCAATAATTGTCATTGCACAGTATTTCCCATTATCAGATCAATAATTCATATTATTTGAATAATATTATTAGATAGCATTATTGGCAATGTCTAGAAAGTTCTGTGAAGGAGAGGTTTGGTCACCTAATTGCGCGCCCGTAAAGAGAAATCCTTATTGGAAAGCCCCCTCTTTCCTGGGAACCACATGGTTGTCATAATTGTGATTCTGTAATATTATTTGTGAATAATTAATTATTGATTTATATGATAAGAAAATATTTATTTGATGTGGATATAAATGATGAAGTTATTTATGTGGTTATAAATAAAGGAATTAATGTTGAGGTGTTTTATCAGTATTTTGTCGGATTGGAGGTATTAAAAACTCAAATCGGTGTTCTTAAAGCTTTATTGCGTGAGTTGTAATTTTAATCCGACCGTTGGATCGTTGTAATTATTGGATATGTTATACATATATGAGTTGAGTATATGTCCACAAATTTTGAACCATTGAAAATTAACACATGATTTGTTATGAATTTTAAAAGGTGTTGAAACAGTGTTGAAAATCGTCCGTTTATGGATTTTGGATATTTTTTGTTTGGAATTTGGAAAAACTCAAAGCTATAAAGTTGTAGAGAATTCGATTTCATACGAAATGGACATAAAATTCGTATTTTCTGATATACGGGCTATTTTCTATGAATTATTAAATATTCAAAAAATAAAATGATTTTTATTTAAAATGGGTGGGACCCACTTTTATTTTTTGTGTGAAAGAATGTGCTGAATTTTGTTCAATGATGGCTGCTGAGTTATTCAACATGGATGGCATGGAAGGAAAATAATAATAATATTATTTTATTATTTAGTCTCCTTAGGCGTTCTAGCATTTTTCTATAATTAGGCGCTTAAGTTAGAATTGAAAATCACACCAGAAACATAAGTTTTCTCTCTCTATATTATCGAGCGTATTTTTGTGAGTATTTAGAAACTTTTAGAGTTGCTATTCAGTACAAGTTTCCTTCGGCTTTACATCCGATATTTCGGTCAGAAGTACTGCTCTTTTGAGGTAAGAGATTTTTAAGGGTTATTATGTTTTTCAGTTTCGTACTTTTTTTGGACCTTCAAAAATTCTGAAAAAATTTGAAATGATAATTTGATGAGTTTCCTTGATTGTGTCCAAAAATGGCGATTTTTGGATGTATAGATTAGGAGTTATTGATTTTATGAGAAAAGACTATTTTAAAAGTAAACGCTTATAACTACTTGTGGTTAACTCCAAAATTGGTGAAATTTTTATTGGGAGTATGTCTATATAACATCAGTATATTCTATAAATTTTGGAATTTTTGGACAAAAGTACAATTTATGATAAATGTCTAAATATTCGGCAGTTTTGATCATGTGAAAAATAGTAAATGAATTTTAAAAATTCTGAGAAAAATATATGTTCAATATGAGACTATATTATGCTAAATCCCTGAAAAGAAATATTTTTGGAACTGATTTGGTATTTTTCATAAAAATGGACTAGTTATGAATAAATAAATTAATTATGTTACTTGAAGTAACAAAATTGAAAAATAGGATTTTATGGCTTGAGAATCCTATATATGGTATATACAGATTTTTGATGAGGTTGTTGGTTATTGGTGATGAAATCTTATGAGTTTGGCATTTTAGTATGATTAAATGCATTAATTAGTAAAGTGTAAACAATTAAAATAAATTGTTTATAAGTTTAAGAAATGATTAAAATATTGTGGTTGTATTAATAATATTAGATTATGAGATTATTAAGTGATTTATAACATTTGGATTAAGGTGTTATGAAATCATTGATTTATGAATCTTACTCTTGAAATTAAATGCAGTTATTGATCATATTATTTTTATTATCATATATAACATTTTTATAATTTCGGTGATGAAATTTCTCTTTGACTTAAGTGTAAAGATGGGTAGATTATTCGTATGATCGTGACTATGGGTTCTCTTTGGCCAGTAGTGCAAAGATAAATTGTTGACTGGTATGATCATGACCATTGAATTTACAATTGAATATTTTTAGCTTAAGTGCAAAGGTGAATTGATCAACATGGTTATAATTATTGTTTATATAAATTCTGAAATGATTATATATTTCTTTGAGATATGAATATCTTTGGCCTGTAGTGCAAAGATGAATTGTTGATAAACATCTTTGGCCCGTAGTGCAAAGATGACCTATTGTTGAATATCTTTGGCCCCTAGTACAAAGAAGACCTATTGTTGAATATCTTTGGCCCGTAGTGCAAAGATGACCTGTTGTTGAATATCTTTGGTATATAGTGCAAAGATGAACTATTAATGAATATCTTTGGCCCGTAGTGCAAAGATGAACTTATTAGTATGATTATGAACAGAAACTGTGATTTGGTATAACCACGATCTTTGATGTTTTAGGTAAAGACATGTGATGAAAAATATCTTCGTCTTGGATGAGAAGAGAAAATTAGAACTACAATTATGATTATGAGTTATTCATATGACTGTGAACATGATCTGTTGATTAATGTTACAGGGTTAAATCATTGTTGGTGGACTTTTAACATGTAGAAGATAATAGACTTTATGGTCTATTTGACTCTTCTAATGGATTGCTCATTCCGCTGCAACTATGGTTGAAAAGTTTTATCATCTACCATATGTTCTAAATCTCTGATTTATTACTGATGAAGGCTATTGATAATTTAATTATCTTTAGTCATAATATTCTTTACTGAGCTAGTTGTGCTCACCCTTTTGCTTCACAATTTCTTTCAGGTAATAAGAGTGTTGCTGGGTCGAGCGGGGATAACAGGGGAATAGAACGGTGGTCTATAGCTGTTGAGGTTCTCCCTAAATAGTATGGAAATAATTTTATTTAGAAATTTAGATAAGTGTATTGTATACGTCATTTGATATTTAATTTTGGTGAACCGAATAGGGTGAGGTGAACCCAACTTTAGAAGAGTGTTTTGCCACTATCATACAAGATGTCTAATGACATACGACCTCCTGTTATCATAAGACAAGATTGTCCGTATCCACTTGCTGAGTATGTAAGACCCCGAATTTTATGAAATAAAAGTATTCAATTTTTCTTATAATTACAATTCAGTAAATGGTTAAATTGATAGAAGGTTAAAGTTAAGGGTGATATATGATTTTTTTTTCAAAATAAGCAAGTGGTTATAAAATACTCATTGTTGTCGGGGAATATTCGTTTGGTCGTGGAATATTCTTTCTGTCGGGGAATATTTGTACGACGGCGCAGTCTTTTGTGGGCCCCGTAACAAAATAACTGTCGGATGAAGAAAACGACAAATTAAAGTTTTTTTTATAAATAACGGCGTAGTTGTTACTGTTAACACTGTTGGAATACCCGGTGGGTAAAGTAAAGTAATACGTGTTGTTGCACAGTAGCACACGGTATTTCACCAATTATTGACTCTTACGTAAGAAGGCACTACTCAATAATTGTTATAGTAATTACTGTTCAGTATTTTATGTTATTGATTCAATAATTACTGCATTGATATTTTATATCACCGTTGTTTCAATAATTGTCACTACACAGTATTTTTCATTATCGAAGCAATAATTCATATTATCTGAATAATATTATTAGAAAACATTATTGACAATGTCTAGAAAGTTCTGTCTAAGGAGAGGTTTGGTCACCTAATTGCGCGCCAGTAAGGAGAAATTCTTATTGGAAAGCCCCCTCTTTCCTGGGAACTGCCTGGTTGTCAATATTGTGATTCTGTAATATTATTTGTGAATAATTAATTATTGATTTATATGATGAGGAAAATATTGATTTTATGTGAATATAGATGGAGAAATTTTTTAATGTGACAATTGTTGAAAATTAATATTTTATCTTTTTCTGATAAAATAATTCATTTAAATATATTATTTTAATAATATATTAACGGTGATATTTTTATAATGAATGTGGGATATATGAGTATATGAGGAGGAAGAGTATTTTTGTGGCATTAAATGTTTAACACATATTTTGTGTGTCGGTAGACCTATTTATTGACTGAAAATTTGATTATAGCCTGTAAAATCGCCTGTTTATGGATTTCGGTCAATTTCTGTTTGGAATTTGGAAAAACTTTCTTCTGCAAAGTTGTAGAAAATTGAATTTCCTATAAAAACTCGCGAGATTCGAATTTTCTAGCAAAAGGGCTATTTATTATGAATTATTGAAGTTCCGAAGCTCCGAAATAATTGATTTTTGGAAGTTTAAAATAATTTTAATTACAAAAACGTTTTTTTTCATTGTTGGGACTCATTTAACATGTGTGAGGATGGCTGAATTCAGATTTCTAGTATACGTAGGAAGATGTGGAAAATTAATATTATTATTAAATTAAATTTTCTGCTTTGGTGTTCTAAGCATTTTCCTATAAATAGGGTGCTTAGGTTAGAATTGAAAATCACACCAGAAACTGAAGTTTTCTCTCTCTATATTATCGAGCGTATGCGTATTCTTGTGAGTATTTTGAGTATACTTTGAGTATTGCTATACGGTGCAAGTTCGTTCAGCGTTATTCCAGTCAGAGGTACTGCTCTTTTGAGGTAAGGGATAATAAGGGATTTTAAGGGTTATTATTTTGAAATTCTTCTGAACCTTCAAAAATTCTGGAAAAATTTGAAATGATATTTTGATGAGTTTTGTAGATTGTGTCCAAAAATGGCGAGTTTTGGATATATAGATTAAGAGTTATGGATTTTATGAGAAAAGACTATTTTAAAAGTAATCGCTTATAACTTCTTGTGGTTAACTCCAAAATTGATGAAATTTTTATTGGGAGTACATCTATATGATATCAGTATACCCTGTGAATTTCGGAATTTTTGGATAAAAGTACAATTTATGATAAATGTTTAAATATTCGGTGGTTTTGGCCATGTGAAAAATAGTAAATGACTTTTAAAAATTCTGAGAAAAATATATGTTCAATATAGAACTATATTCTGCTAAATCCCAGAAAAGAAATATTTTTGGAACTGATTTACTATTTTTCATGAAAATATTCTAGTTATGAGTAAATGAATTAAATATGTTATGTGAAGTAAGAAAATTGGAAAATATGATTTTATGGCTTGAGAATCATATATGAGGTATATGCAGATTTTTGATGAGGGTTTTGATTATTGGTGATGAAATCTTATGAGTTTGGCATTTTAGAATGATTAAATGCATTATTTAGTAAAGTGTAAACAATTAAAATAAATTGTTTATAAGCTTAAAAAATATTATTCTTTCAATATCATTATACCGAAATATTGGTATGAATTTTATTGTGGGATTTCTACCTTTTTGAGTCGGGTTTACTATTCATGAGTTACTATTCACGAGTTACTATTCATGAGTTACTATTCACGAGTTACTATTCATGAGTTACTATTCACGAGTTACTATTCACGAGTTACTATTCATGACAAAATTGGTTTCTTTTTCTAACCAAATTATAGTTGATTTATGAATATTACTCTGGAGATTAAAACTATATATTGATTATATTGATTTTATTATCATATATAACATTTTTTATAACCCTGATGTTGAAATTCTCTTTCACTGGAGTGTAAAGATGGGTAGATTATTGGTATGATCATGACTAGGGTTCTCTTTGGCCAGTAGTGAAAAGTTGAATTGTGACTGGTATGATCACGACCATTGAATTTATAATTGAATATCTTTAGCTTAAGTGCAAAGGTGAATTGATCAGCATATATGGTTATAATTATGGTTTATATAAATTCTGAAATGATTATGTATTTCTTTGAGATATGAATATCTTTGGCCTGTAGTGCAAAGATGACTTGTTGATGAATATCTTTGGCCTGTAGTGCAAAGATGACTTATTGATGTATATCTTTGGCCGTAGTGCAAAGATAAATTTATTAGTATGATTATGAACATGAACTATGATTTGGTATAACCATGATCTTTGATGTTTCAGGTAAAGACATGGGATGTAAATTATCTTCGTCCTAGATGAGAAGATGAATTTATAAACACACTTATGGTTATGAGTTATCCATATGATTGTGGAAAGGAATTGTTGATTGATGTTACAGGGATAAAACATTGTTGGTGGACTTTTAACATGGAGAAGATAATAGACTTTATAGTCTATTTGACTCTTCTAATGGATTGTTGATTCCGCTGCAACTATGGTTGAAATTTTTATCATCTACCATATGTTCTAAATCTCTGATTTATTATTGATGAAGGCTATTGATAATTTAATTATCTTTAGTTATGACATTCTTACTGAGCTAGTTGTGCTCACCCTTTTGCTTCACAATTCCTTTCAGGTAATACGAGTGTAGCTGGGTTGAGCGGGGAATAACAGGGGAATAGAACGGTGGTCATCATTTAGTAGTTATATTTGGCGAATCAACTAGGGTGAAGCGAACCCAACATTGGAAGGGTGTTTTGCCACTGTCATAAAAGATGTCTAATGACATACCACCTCATGTCATTATAAGACATGAATGTGCCTATCCACTTGCTGAGTATATCTACCAGCACTATCTATATAAT
Organism: Panax japonicus; assembly: GCA_020205505.1. Taxonomy (NCBI): domain Eukaryota; kingdom Viridiplantae; phylum Streptophyta; class Magnoliopsida; order Apiales; family Araliaceae; genus Panax; species Panax japonicus. The sequence goes on along the minus strand of CM035112.1, from coordinate 25,289,275 downwards.
CTTGGAGTCTATTTGGAATATAACTCTCAATTAGAGACAGTGGAGATAATGATATATCAAGAGAAGACTCGCCATTGGGAAGAATATGATAGTAATCTTCTCGTTTTTCTTTGGGGTCTATTGGGTCAACCAAGGATAATTCTGTGGCCATATGATATCTATAATAACCTAGACGCATGGCCTCCCATGTACGAAGGTTTCCTTGAGCACTTCCCAAAGATTCTAATTTCTAAAACAGTTTTCGACTATACCTTTATGTAAGGTGTCATTATGAGGTGCTGTCCACGGTTGGGACATGAGTCACAGTTGATATATATTTGTATCCAAACTCACAGTATATGTGTTATTGTATTTTGCACGACAATTGTTGTAATAAAGTTGTAGTTGTTTTCTGTACCATGTATTTGGCGACTCAAAATGGGTTGGATGGAATGGACCTATTTTGGGGGTGTCACAGTTAGTATCAGAGCTTAGGGATATGATCTCTGGCGGAGATCGGGGAATAGAACTAGGAGGGGAGAGATGAGTAAATCCTTCGCTAGTATGTCCTACCTAAGCTTAATTATTGGTCGGTCATAATATACGGATATTATGTGATATGTTAATTTGCTTAATTAACCCTTGTTTTATGGCAGTATTTGAGAATGGCAGCTGAGAATGCTAACAATGGAGTGAATGAGACTGTTGGGATACCTCTAATCACTAATGTGATGACAGACGAAGAAGGAATTAGAGATATCCATGTGGTGAGTGAAGAATTGATAGTTGCACCCGAGATAGTCGCAGAGGTAACAGCTGAGAGTGAGGAGGAAGAGGAAGTAGAGGTACCTGAGGAAAGTTTATTAGAGGTATTTTATGATCGAAATGTAGAATTGCAAAATCGTATTCATGAGTTAGAAGAGCAGGTTGAAGAATTGCAGGCAGTTGTGGAGCAAAAGAATGCAACAATTCAAGCTTGTGTTACCCGATATGTGATGCTTGAACAGAAGTATTCTTTGGCAGAGTGTAAGATGATAAAGATGGAATCTGAGCTGAAAGAAGGAAAAACTGAACGAGTAAGAATGAGTGATGCATGGGTAAAAGCCACACGACACGTGGATATTGTGGAAAGAGATGTCCGATCTAAGAAGGCTAAAATAGATGATATGAATTTCTCTTTTTGGAAAGCAATTGGGAGAACTCAACATCGAGTTTTGAATTATCCTGTACAGAACGGTCAACCTGAATTTGATATGGATAGAAGATTGATGATTCAGATCATGAATCAGGAGTACGAAGAGGCAGTTGAGGGAGGAATATGTCCTATAGAAAAGTATATTCCGCCGGTAGTGATGACGCCAAATGCTGCCCCAGACAAGTCAAAACCGGGTAGTTCAAGGGATAACGGTTGTCATGACTTCCCAACAAATGAGGAATGCAAATGAAGTTATCACGGGAGATGAGTAATGGAGAAATCATAATAACTCGGGAGATAGAATCTGAAATGAAAGCAAGGTATTCTCAACTTTTCGAAATACCAGGTACGTAAATTTCGGGGACGAAATTTCATAAGGAGGGGAGATTGTAAGACCCCGAATTTTATGAAATAAAAGTATTCAATTTTTCTTATAATTACAATTCAGTAAATGGTTAAATTGATAGAAGGTTAAAGTTAAGGGTGATATATGATTTTTTTTTCAAAATAAGCAAGTGGTTATAAAATACTCATTGTTGTCGGGGAATATTCGTTTGGTCGTGGAATATTCTTTCTGTCGGGGAATATTTGTACGACGGCGCAGTCTTTTGTGGGCCCCGTAACAAAATAACTGTCGGATGAAGAAAACGACAAATTAAAGTTTTTTTTATAAATAACGGCGTAGTTGTTACTGTTAACACTGTTGGAATACCCGGTGGGTAAAGTAAAGTAATACGTGTTGTTGCACAGTAGCACACGGTATTTCACCAATTATTGACTCTTACGTAAGAAGGCACTACTCAATAATTGTTATAGTAATTACTGTTCAGTATTTTATGTTATTGATTCAATAATTACTGCATTGATATTTTATATCACCGTTGTTTCAATAATTGTCACTACACAGTATTTTTCATTATCGAAGCAATAATTCATATTATCTGAATAATATTATTAGAAAACATTATTGACAATGTCTAGAAAGTTCTGTCTAAGGAGAGGTTTGGTCACCTAATTGCGCGCCAGTAAGGAGAAATTCTTATTGGAAAGCCCCCTCTTTCCTGGGAACTGCCTGGTTGTCAATATTGTGATTCTGTAATATTATTTGTGAATAATTAATTATTGATTTATATGATGAGGAAAATATTGATTTTATGTGAATATAGATGGAGAAAATTTTTAATGTGACAATTGTTGAAAATTAATATTTTATCTTTTTCTGATAAAATAATTCATTTAAATATATTATTTTAATAATATATTAACAGTGATATTTTTATAATGAATGTGGGATATATGAGTATATGAGGAGGAAGAGTATTTTTGTGGCATTAAATGTTTAACACATATTTTGTGTGTCGGTAGACCTATTTATTGACTGAAAATTTGATTATAGCCTGTAAAATCGCCTGTTTATGGATTTCGGTCAATTTCTGTTTGGAATTTGGAAAAACTTTCTTCTGCAAAGTTGTAGAAAATTGAATTTCCTATAAAAACTCGCGAGATTCGAATTTTCTAGCAAAAGGGCTATTTATTATGAATTATTGAAGTTCCGAAGCTCCGAAATAATTGATTTTTGGAAGTTTAAAATAATTTTAATTACAAAAACGTTTTTTTCATTGTTGGGACTCATTTAACATGTGTGAGGATGGCTGAATTCAGATTTCTAGTATACGTAGGATGATGTGGAAAATTAATATTATTATTAAATTAAATTTTCTGCTTTGGTGTTCTAAGCATTTTCCTATAAATAGGGTGCTTAGGTTAGAATTGAAAATCACACCAGAAACTGAAGTTTTCTCTCTCTATATTATCGAGCGTATGCGTATTCTTGTGAGTATTTTGAGTATACTTTGAGTATTGCTATACGGTGCAAGTTCGTTCAGCGTTATTCCAGTCAGATGTACTGCTCTTTTGAGGTAAGGGATAATAAGGGATTTTAAGGGTTATTATTTTGAAATTCTTCTGAACCTTCAAAAATTCTGGAAAAATTTGAAATGATATTTTGATGAGTTTTGTAGATTGTGTCCAAAAATGGCGAGTTTTGGATATATAGATTAAGAGTTATGGATTTTATGAGAAAAGACTATTTTAAAAAGTAATCGCTTATAACTTCTTGTGGTTAACTCCAAAATTGATGAAATTTTTATTGGGAGTACATCTATATGATATCAGTATACCCTGTGAATTTTGGAATTTTTGGATAAAAGTACAATTTATGATAAATGTTTAAATATTCGGTGGTTTTGGCCATGTGAAAAATAGTAAATGACTTTTAAAAATTCTGAGAAAAATATATGTTCAATATAGAACTATATTCTGCTAAATCCCAGAAAAGAAATATTTTTGGAACTGATTTACTATTTTTAATGAAAATATTCTAGTTATGAGTAAATGAATTAAATATGTTATGTGAAGTAAGAAAATTGGAAAATATGATTTTATGGCTTGAGAATCATATATGAGGTATATGCAGATTTTTGATGAGGGTTTTGATTATTGGTGATGAAATCTTATGAGTTTGGCATTTTAGAATGATTAAATGCATTATTTAGTAAAGTGTAAACAATTAAAATAAATTGTTTATAAGCTTAAAAAATATTATTCTTTCAATATCATTATACCGAAATATTGGTATGAATTTTATTGTGGAATTTCTACCTTTTTGAGTCGGGTTTACTATTCATGAGTTACTATTCACGAGTTACTATTCATGAGTTACTATTCACGAGTTACTATTCATGAGTTACTATTCACGAGTTACTATTCACGAGTTACTATTCATGACAAAATTGGTTTCTTTTTCTAACCAAATTATAGTTGATTTATGAATATTACTCTGGAGATTAAAACTATATATTGATTATATTGATTTTATTATCATATATAACATTTTTTATAACCCTGATGTTGAAATTCTCTTTCACTGGAGTGTAAAGATGGGTAGATTATTGGTATGATCATGACTAGGGTTCTCTTTGGCCAGTAGTGAAAAGTTGAATTGTGACTGGTATGATCACGACCATTGAATTTATAATTGAATATCTTTAGCTTAAGTGCAAAGGTGAATTGATCAGCATATATGGTTATAATTATGGTTTATATAAATTCTGAAATGATTATGTATTTCTTTGAGATATGAATATCTTTGGCCTGTAGTGCAAAGATGACTTGTTGATGAATATCTTTGGCCTGTAGTGCAAAGATGACTTATTGATGTATATCTTTGGCCGTAGTGCAAAGATAAATTTATTAGTATGATTATGAACATGAACTATGATTTGGTATAACCATGATCTTTGATGTTTCAGGTAAAGACATGGGATGTAAATTATCTTCGTCCTAGATGAGAAGATGAATTTATAAACACACTTATGGTTATGAGTTATCCATATGATTGTGGAAAGGAATTGTTGATTGATGTTACAGGGATAAAACATTGTTGGTGGACTTTTAACATGGAGAAGATAATAGACTTTATAGTCTATTTGACTCTTCTAATGGATTGTTGATTCCGCTGCAACTATGGTTGAAATTTTTATCATCTACCATATGTTCTAAATCTCTGATTTATTATTGATGAAGGCTATTGATAATTTAATTATCTTTAGTTATGACATTCTTACTGAGCTAGTTGTGCTCACCCTTTTGCTTCACAATTCCTTTCAGGTAATACGAGTGTAGCTGGGTCGAGCGGGGAATAACAGGGGAATAGAACGGTGGTCATCATTTAGTAGTTATATTTGGCGAATCAACTAGGGTGAAGCGAACCCAACATTGGAAGGGTGTTTTGCCACTGTCATAAAAGATGTCTAATGACATACCACCTCATGTCATTATAAGACATGAATGTGCCTATCCACTTGCTGAGTATATCTACCAGCACTATCTATATAATCATGGAGTCTATTTGGAATATAACTCTCAATTAGAGACAGTGGAGATAATGATATATCAAGAGAAGACTCGCCATTGGGAAGAATATGATAGTAATCTTCTCGTTTTTCTTTGGGGTCTATTGGGTCAACCAAGGATAATTCTGTGGCCATATGATATCTATAATAACCTAGACGCATGGCCTCCCATGTACGAAGGTTTCCTTGAGCACTTCCCAAAGATTCTAATTTCTAAAACAGTTTTCGACTATACCTTTATGTAAGGTGTCATTATGAGGTGCTGTCCACGGTTGGGACATGAGTCACAGTTGATATATATTTGTATCCAAACTCACAGTATATGTGTTATTGTATTTTGCACGACAATTGTTGTAATAAAGTTGTAGTTGTTTTCTGTACCATGTATTTGGCGACTCAAAATGGGTTGGATGGAATGGACCTATTTTGGGGGTGTCACAGTTGGTATCAGAGCTTAGGGATATGATCTCTGGCGGAGATCGGGGAATAGAACTAGGAGGGGAGAGATGAGTAAATCCTTCGCTAGTATGTCCTACCTAAGCTTAATTATTGGTCGGTCATAATATACGGATATTATGTGATATGTTAATTTGCTTAATTAACCCTTGTTTTATGGCAGTATTTGAGAATGGCAGCTGAGAATGCTAACAATGGAGTGAATGAGACTGTTGGGATACCTCTAATCACTAATGTGATGACAGACGAAGAAGGAATTAGAGATATCCATGTGGTGAGTGAAGAATTGATAGTTGCACCCGAGATAGTCGCAGAGGTAACAGCTGAGAGTGAGGAGGAAGAGGAAGTAGAGGTACCTGAGGAAAGTTTATTAGAGGTATTTTATGATCGAAATGTAGAATTGCAAAATCGTATTCATGAGTTAGAAGAGCAGGTTGAAGAATTGCAGGCAGTTGTGGAGCAAAAGAATGCAACAATTCAAGCTTGTGTTACCCGATATGTGATGCTTGAACAGAAGTATTCTTTGGCAGAGTGTAAGATGATAAAGATGGAATCTGAGCTGAAAGAAGGAAAAACTGAACGAGTAAGAATGAGTGATGCATGGGTAAAAGCCACACGACACGTGGATATTGTGGAAAGAGATGTCCGATCTAAGAAGGCTAAAATAGATGATATGAATTTCTCTTTTTGGAAAGCAATTGGGAGAACTCAACATCGAGTTTTGAATTATCCTGTACAGAACGGTCAACCTGAATTTGATATGGATAGAAGATTGATGATTCAGATCATGAATCAGGAGTACGAAGAGGCAGTTGAGGGAGGAATATGTCCTATAGAAAAGTATATTCCGCCGGTAGTGATGACGCCAAATGCTGCCCCAGACAAGTCAAAACCGGGTAGTTCAAGGGATAACGGTTGTCATGACTTCCCAACAAATGAGGAATGCAAATGAAGTTATCACGGGAGATGAGTAATGGAGAAATCATAATAACTCGGGAGATAGAATCTGAAATGAAAGCAAGGTATTCTCAACTTTTCGAAATACCAGGTACGTAAATTTCGGGGACGAAATTTCATAAGGAGGGGAGATTGTAAGACCCCGAATTTTATGAAATAAAAGTATTCAATTTTTCTTATAATTACAATTCAGTAAATGGTTAAATTGATAGAAGGTTAAAGTTAAGGGTGATATATGATTTTTTTTTCAAAATAAGCAAGTGGTTATAAAATACTCATTGTTGTCGGGGAATATTCGTTTGGTCGTGGAATATTCTTTCTGTCGGGGAATATTTGTACGACGGCGCAGTCTTTTGTGGGCCCCGTAACAAAATAACTGTCGGATGAAGAAAACGACAAATTAAAGTTTTTTTTATAAATAACGGCGTAGTTGTTACTGTTAACACTGTTGGAATACCCGGTGGGTAAAGTAAAGTAATACGTGTTGTTGCACAGTAGCACACGGTATTTCACCAATTATTGACTCTTACGTAAGAAGGCACTACTCAATAATTGTTATAGTAATTACTGTTCAGTATTTTATGTTATTGATTCAATAATTACTGCATTGATATTTTATATCACCGTTGTTTCAATAATTGTCACTACACAGTATTTTTCATTATCGAAGCAATAATTCATATTATCTGAATAATATTATTAGAAAACATTATTGACAATGTCTAGAAAGTTCTGTCTAAGGAGAGGTTTGGTCACCTAATTGCGCGCCAGTAAGGAGAAATTCTTATTGGAAAGCCCCCTCTTTCCTGGGAACTGCCTGGTTGTCAATATTGTGATTCTGTAATATTATTTGTGAATAATTAATTATTGATTTATATGATGAGGAAAATATTGATTTTATGTGAATATAGATGGAGAAAATTTTTAATGTGACAATTGTTGAAAATTAATATTTTATCTTTTTCTGATAAAATAATTCATTTAAATATATTATTTTAATAATATATTAACGGTGATATTTTTATAATGAATGTGGGATATATGAGTATATGAGGAGGAAGAGTATTTTTGTGGCATTAAATGTTTAACACATATTTTGTGTGTCGGTAGACCTATTTATTGACTGAAAATTTGATTATAGCCTGTAAAATCGCCTGTTTATGGATTTCGGTCAATTTCTGTTTGGAATTTGGAAAAACTTTCTTCTGCAAAGTTGTAGAAAATTGAATTTCCTATAAAAACTCGCGAGATTCGAATTTTCTAGCAAAAGGGCTATTTATTATGAATTATTGAAGTTCCGAAGCTCCGAAATAATTAATTTTTGGAAGTTTAAAATAATTTTAATTACAAAAACGTTTTTTTCATTGTTGGGACTCATTTAACATGTGTGAGGATGGCTGAATTCAGATTTCTAGTATACGTAGGAAGATGTGGAAAATTAATATTATTATTAAATTAAATTTTTTGCTTTGGTGTTCTAAGCATTTTCCTATAAATAGGGTGCTTAGGTTAGAATTGAAAATCACACCAGAAACTGAAGTTTTCTCTCTCTATATTATCGAGCGTATGCGTATTCTTGTGAGTATTTTGAGTATACTTTGAGTATTGCTATACGGTGCAAGTTCGTTCAGCGTTATTCCAGTCAGAGGTACTGCTCTTTTGAGGTAAGGGATAATAAGGGATTTTAAGGGTTATTATTTTGAAATTCTTCTGAACCTTCAAAAATTCTGGAAAAATTTGAAATGATATTTTGATGAGTTTTGTAGATTGTGTCCAAAAATGGCGAGTTTTGGATATATAGATTAAGAGTTATGGATTTTATGAGAAAAGACTATTTTAAAAAGTAATCGGTTATAACTTCTTGTGGTTAACTCCAAAATTGATGAAATTTTTATTGGGAGTACATCTATATGATATCAGTATACCCTGTGAATTTTGGAATTTTTGGATAAAAGTACAATTTATGATAAATGTTTAAATATTCGGTGGTTTTGGCCATGTGAAAAATAGTAAATGACTTTTAAAAATTCTGAGAAAAATATATGTTCAATATAGAACTATATTCTGCTAAATCCCAGAAAAGAAATATTTTTGGAACTGATTTACTATTTTTCATGAAAATATTCTAGTTATGAGTAAATGAATTAAATATGTTATGTGAAGTAAGAAAATTGGAAAATATGATTTTATGGCTTGAGAATCATATATGAGGTATATGCAGATTTTTGATGAGGGTTTTGATTATTGGTGATGAAATCTTATGAGTTTGGCATTTTAGAATGATTAAATGCATTATTTAGTAAAGTGTAAACAATTAAAATAAATTGTTTATAAGCTTAAAAAATATTATTCTTTCAATATCATTATACCGAAATATTGGTATGAATTTTATTGTGGGATTTCTACCTTTTTGAGTCGGGTTTACTATTCATGAGTTACTATTCACGAGTTACTATTCATGAGTTACTATTCACGAGTTACTATTCATGAGTTACTATTCACGAGTTACTATTCACGAGTTACTATTCATGACAAAATTGGTTTCTTTTTCTAACCAAATTATAGTTGATTTATGAATATTACTCTGGAGATTAAAACTATATATTGATTATATTGATTTTATTATCATATATAACATTTTTTATAACCCTGATGTTGAAATTCTCTTTCACTGGAGTGTAAAGATGGGTAGATTATTGGTATGATCATGACTAGGGTTCTCTTTGGCCAGTAGTGAAAAGTTGAATTGTGACTGGTATGATCACGACCATTGAATTTATAATTGAATATCTTTAGCTTAAGTGCAAAGGTGAATTGATCAGCATATATGGTTATAATTATGGTTTATATAAATTCTGAAATGATTATGTATTTCTTTGAGATATGAATATCTTTGGCCTGTAGTGCAAAGATGACTTGTTGATGAATATCTTTGGCCTGTAGTGCAAAGATGACTTATTGATGTATATCTTTGGCCGTAGTGCAAAGATAAATTTATTAGTATGATTATGAACATGAACTATGATTTGGTATAACCATGATCTTTGATGTTTCAGGTAAAGACATGGGATGTAAATTATCTTCGTCCTAGATGAGAAGATGAATTTATAAACACACTTATGGTTATGAGTTATCCATATGATTGTGGAAAGGAATTGTTGATTGATGTTACAGGGATAAAACATTGTTGGTGGACTTTTAACATGGAGAAGATAATAGACTTTATAGTCTATTTGACTCTTCTAATGGATTGTTGATTCCGCTGCAACTATGGTTGAAATTTTTATCATCTACCATATGTTCTAAATCTCTGATTTATTATTGATGAAGGCTATTGATAATTTAATTATCTTTAGTTATGACATTTTTACTGAGCTAGTTGTGCTCACCCTTTTGCTTCACAATTCCTTTAAGGTAATACGAGTGTAGCTGGGTCGAGCGGGGAATAACAGGGGAATAGAACGGTGGTCATCATTTAGTAGTTATATTTGGCGAATCAACTAGGGTGAAGCGAACCCAACATTGGAAGGGTGTTTTGCCACTGTCATAAAAGATGTCTAATGACATACCACCTCATGTCATCATAAGACATGAATGTGCCTATCCACTTGCTGAGTATATCTACCAGCACTATCTATATAATCTTGGAGTCTATTTGGAATATTACTCTCAATTAGAGACAGTGGAGATAATGATATATCAAGAGAAGACTCGCCATTGGGAAGAATATGATAGTAATCTTCTCGTTTTTCTTTGGGGTCTATTAGGTCAACCAAGGATAATTCTGTGGCCATATGATATCTATAATAACCTAGACGCATGGCCTCCCATGTACGAAGGTTTCCTTGAGCACTTCCCAAAGATTCTAATTTCTAAAACCGTTTTCGACTATACCTTTATGTAAGGTGTCATTATGAGGTGCTGTCCACGGTTGGGACATGAGTCACAGTTGATATATATTTGTATCCAAACTCACAGTATATGTGTTGTTGTATTTTGCACGACAATTGTTGTAATAAAGTTGTAGTTGTTTTCTGTACCATGTATTTGGCGACTCAAAATGGGTTGGATGGAATGGACCTATTTTGGGGGTGTCACAGAGTATATCTACGAGAACTACCTATATGATCTTGGAGTTTGGTTAAAACATAATGTTCAATTGTTGACGGTGGAGATAGTTATATGTCAAGAGAAGACTCGCCATTGGAAAGAACATGATATTAATCTTCTCATTTTTCTTTGGGGTCTATTAGATCAACCAATGATAATTCTTTGGACATATGATATCTATCATAACTTAGATTCATGGCCTCTTATGTATGAAGGTTTCCTTGAGCATTTCCCAAAGATTTTAATTTTTAAAACAGTTTTAGATTGTATCTTTATGTAAGGTATCACTGTGAGGTGTTGTCCATAGTTGGGACATGTGTCACAGTTGGTATTAAAACTCACAGTATATGTGTTGTTGTATTTTGCACGACAACTATAGTAATAAAGTTGTAGTTATTTTTTGTACCATGTATTTGGCGACTCAGAATAGGTTGGAAGGATTGGACTTATTTTGGGGGTGTCACAATATTGGATGGTTTGATCATAATCTTTCAACAACTCAAGCCATCGTCGTTGCCGCATGTTGAGTTCCTTTTGAGTGAAAAAATATTTGAGGCTTTTATGATCCGTATATATCTCCACCTTCTCTCCATACAGGTAATGCCTCCAAATCTTAAGCGCAAAAATGACTGCTGCCAACTCTAGATCATGAGTAGGATAATTCATCTCATATTCTTTAAGTTGTCGAGAGGCATAGGCTATGACTTTTCCATGTTGCATGAGAATACATCCTAACCCTTTGCCTGAAGCATCACTGTAGATGACAAATCCCTCCGAGCCAGATGGTATTGTCAGAACAGGTGCTGAAATGAGTCTCCTCTTGAGTTCTTGAAAACTCTTTTCACATTCCTCATTCCAACCGAATTTGTATCTTTTCGAGTCAGCTGATTTAATGGAGTAGCAATTCGAGAAAACCCTTCTACGAATCTCCGATAATAACCAGCTAACCCGAGAAAGCTACGTACTTCGGTCACTGACTTAGGTTGCTCCCAACTTTGAATTACTTCAATCTTTGCCGGGTCAACAGATATTCCATGATTTGATATCACGTGCCCAAGGAATACAACTTCGTCAAGCCAAAACTCATATTTCTTCAACTTGGCATAAAGCTTGTTTTCACGAAGCTTTTGGAGTATCAACCTCAAGTGTTGCTCATGGTCTTCGCGAGTTTTGGAGTATATGAGGATGTCATCAATAAAGACGACCACAAAGTGATTCAAATATTCATTGAATACTTGGTTCATCATATCTATGAAGGCAGCATGAGCATTAGTCAATCTAAAAGACATGATTAGGAATTTATAATGCCCGTATCGAGTTCTGAAAGCAGTATTTGGAATGTCATCAGTTTTAATCTTCAACTGATGATATCCGGAACGAAGATCAATCTTTGAAAAGAATTTGGTTACTTGCAACTGATCAAACAGGTCATCAATGCGGGCAACGGGTACCTATTTTTGATGGTGACATGATTCAACTCCCGATAATCAATACAAAGTCACATATTTCCATCTTTCTTCTTTACGAATAGAACAGAAGCACCCCAAGGAGACATACTAGGACGGATGAAACTGATGTCTAACAATTCCTGTAGTTGGGTTTTTAACTCCTGAAATACAATAGGAGCCATTCGATATAGGGCTTTGGAAATGGATTTTGTACCGAATTCAAGGTCGATACAAAATTTAATTTCACGCTCTGGGGGTAGGCCAGGAAGTTCTTCAGGGAATACATCAGGAAATTTATTAAAATTAGAAATATCATTCAAATCTGAAGTATCTTTATTTAAATCCATGACATGGGCTAAGAAAGCTTGACATCCATTTTTCAATAAACGAATAACTTTATGACTTGATATGACAGTGATTAATTTTAGTGGTTTGGTTGCTTGAATTCGCATAATAGGTTGGTTAGGAATATGAATGCTAATAACCTTACCAAAACAATCGATATTAGCATGATGAGTAGTTAATCAATCAATCCTTAAAATTACATCAAATGCAAGTATTTTCAAAGAAATAAGATCGACAGGTAACGTGCGGTTACCGATTTGAATCAAACAAGACTTATAAATCGTGAATGTAATGAAGGTTTCTCCCAACGGAGTTTCAACAGATAAGTCAAAGCCTAATTTCCACGGAGTCAAATTTAAACGTTGAGCGCAAGTAGGAGTAATAAAGGAATGGGTAGAACCGGTATCAAATAAAGTATAAAATTCGCTAGAGTTTATGATTAGCTTACCCATGATCACCTCGTTTGGATTCCTCACTTTTTGGGAGGTTACGATAAACGCTCTTCCTTAAACTACCGGTTCTGTCTTGTCTGGGACACCCTTTGATGCCTCCATCCCAGTTGGACTTGAATTCGGTGCACGAAAAAATCGGGCTAGGTGACCTTCTTTTCCACAATTATAACACGCTTTGGACTGCATCGTGCAGTTTGGACTTATGTGTCCTTCCCCTCCATGTAAGACCCCGAATTTTATGAAATAAAAGTATTCAATTTTTTCTATAATTACTGTTCAGTAAATGGTTAAATTGATAAAAGTTAAGTTAAGGGTGATATATGAATTTTTTTTCAAAATACACAAGTGATTATAAAATATTCATTGTTGTCGGGGAATATTCGTTTGATCGTGGAATATTCTTTCTGTCAGGGAATATTCGTACGACCGACGCAGCCATTTGTGGGCCCCATAACAGAATAACTGTCGGATGAAGAAAATGACAAAATTAAGTTTTTATAAATAACGGCGTAATTGTTACCGTTAACACTGTTGGAATACCCGGTTGGTAAAATAAAGTAATACGCGTTATTGCACAGTAGCACACGGTATTACACGGTATTTTTGAATTATTAATTCTTACGTAAGAAGGCACTACTCAATAATTGTAACAGTAATTACTGTTCAATATTTTATTGATTCAATAATTGTTGCGTTGATATTTTAATTTATTATTGTTTCAATAATTATCACTGCACAATATTTCTCATTATCAGATCAATAATTCATATTATTTGAATAATATTATTAGATAACATTATTGGCAATGTCTAGAAAGTTCTGTCCAGGAGAGGTTTGGTCACCTAATTGCGCGCCAGTAAGGAGAAATTCTTATTGGAAAGCCCCCTCTTTCCTGGGAACGGCCAGTTTGTCATAATTGTGATTCTGTAATATTATTTAAGAATAATTATTTATTGATTCATATGATAAGGAAATATTTATTTGATGTGGATATAATTGATGAATATATTATTTTATGTGGATATAATTGAAGGAATTAATGTTGAGGTGTTTTATCAGTATTTTGTCGGACTGGAAGAATTAAAAATCATCCGTTTGTGGATTTCAGATAATTTCTGTTTGGAATTTAGAAAAATTTTCGTCTGCAAAGTTGTAGAGAATTGAAATTCCTATAAAAATACGCGAGATTCGAATTTTCTGACAAAGGGGCTATTTATTGTGAATTATTGAAGTTCCAGAGTTCCGAAATAATTGATTTTTGAAAGTTTTAATTATTTTATTTAAGAAAAACATTTTTTTGGTTGTTGGCACATGGGTGGCTGATATTTTTGACCAAAGAAGGCTGCTAAGGAATTAAGAAAAATAAATTAATATTTTATTAATTTAGTTTCCTTTGGCGTTCTAACATTTTCCTATAAATAGAGGGCTAAGTTAGAATTGAAAATCACACCAGAAACAAGTTCTCTCTTTTTCTCTCTATATTATCGAGCGTATTCTTGTGAGTATAATTTGAGTGTTCCTATACGGTGCAAGTTTCTGTCAGCACTATATCCGAAATTCGGTCAGAAGTACTGCTCTTTTGAGGTAAGGGATTTTAAGGGTTATTATGTTTTTCAGTTCGTACTTCTTCCGACCTTCAGAAAATTCTGGAAAATTTGAAATGATATTTTGATGAATTTTATTGATTGTGTCCAAAAATGGCTATTTTTGGATGTATAGATTAAGAGTTATGAATTTTACGGGAAAAAAACTATTTTAAAAGTAACCGCCTATAACTCCTTGTGGTTAACTTCAAAATTGATGAAATTTTTATTGGGAGTACATCTATATAATATCAGTGTACTCTGTGAATTTCAGAATTTTTGGATAAAAGTACAATTTATGATAAATGTCTAAATATTTGGCGGTTTTAGCCATATGAAAAATAGTAAATGAATTTTAAAAATTCTAAGAAAAAAATATGTTCAATATGGGACTATATTCTGCTAAATCCTAGAAAAGAAATATTTTTGGAACTGATTTGGTATTTTTCATGAAAATAGACTAGTTATGAATAAATGAGTTAAATATGTTATGTGAAGGAAGAAAATTGGAAAATAGGATTTTATGGCTTGAGAATCCTATATGAAGTATATGCAGATTTTTGATGAGGATTTTGATTATTGGTGATGAAATCTTATGAGTTTGGCATTTTAGAATGATTAAATGCATTATTTAGTAAAGTGTAAACAATTAAAATAAATTGTTTATAAGCTTAAAAATATTATTCTACCGAAATATTGGTATGGATTTTATTGTGGAATTTCTACCTTTTTGTGTCGGGTTTACTATTCATGAGTTACTATTTACGAATTATTATTCATGAGTTACTATTCACGAGTACTATTCACGACAAAATTGGTTTCTTTTTCTAACCAAATTATAGTTGATTTATGAATATTACTCTTGAGATTAAAACTATATGTTGATCATATTATTTTTATTATCATATATAACATTTCTATAACCCTAATGATGATATTTCTCTTTGACTTGAGTGTAAAGATGTGTAAATTTTTGATATGATCATGACTATGGGTTCTCTTTGGCCAATAGTGCAAAGTTGAATTGTTGACTGATATGATCATGGCCATTGAATTTATAATTGAATATCTTTAGCTTAAGTGCAAATGTGAATTGATCAACATAGTTATAATTATTGTTTATATAAATTCTGAAATGATTATATATTTCTTTGAGATAATAATATATTTGGCCTGTAGTGCAAATATGAACTATTGAGGAATATCTTTGGCCTGTACTGCAAAGATGAATTGTTGATGAATATCTTTGGCCCGTAGTGCAAAGATGACATGTTGTTGAATATCTTTGGCCAGTAGGGCAAAGATGAACATGTGTTGAGATGAACATGACCAACTGGTGATACAAATGAATATCTTTGGTCGTAGTGCAAAGTTGAAATTATTAGTATGATTATGAATAGGAAATGTGATTTGGTGTAACCATGATCTTTGATGTTTCAGGTAAAGATAAGTGATGAAAATTATCTTCGTCCTGGATGAGAAGAGGAATTTAGAACTACAATTATGATTATGAGTTATTCATATGATTGTGGACCAGAATTGTTGATTGATGTTACAGGGATAGAACATCGTTGGTGGATTTTTAACATGGAGAAGATAATAGACTTTATAGTCTATTTGACTCTTCTAATGGATTGCTCGTTCCGCTGCAACTATGGTTGAAATTTTTATCATCTACCATATGTTCTAAATCTCTAATTTATTATTGATGAAGGCTATTGATAATTTAATTATCTTTAGTCATGATATTCTTTACTGAGCTAGTTGTGCTCACCCTTTTGCTTTACAATTCCTTTCAGGTAATAAGAGTGTAGCTGGGTCGAGCGGGGATAACAGGGGAATAGAACGGTGGTCTCTAGCTGTGGAGTTCTCCCTAAACAGTATAGACAAGTGTGTTGTATACATCTTTTAGTAGTTATATTTGGTGAATCATATAGGGAGAGGCAAACCCAACGTTGGAAGGGTGTTTTGCCACTTTCATACAAGATGTCTAATGACATACAACCTCGTGTCATCATAAGACAGGGTTGTGCTCATCCACTTGCTGAGTATATTTACGAGCACTACCTATATAATCTTGGTGTTTGTTTGAAGTATAATTCTCAATTTGAGACAGTGGAGATAATGATAAATCAAGAGAAGACTCACCATTGAGAAGAATATGATAGTAATCTTCTCGTTTTTCTTTGGCGTATATTGGGTCAAGCAAGGATAATTCTGTGGCCATATGATATCTATCATAACCTAAAAGCATGGCCTCCCATGTATGAAGGTTTCCTTGAGCACTTCCTAAATATTTTAGTTTCTAAAACAGTTTTTGACTATACCTTTATGTAAGGTGTCACTGTGAGGTGTTGTCCACGGTTGGGACATGTGTCATATTTGGTATATATTTGTATCCAAACTCACAGTATATGTGTTGGTGTATTTTGCACGATAATTGTTGTAATAAAGTTGTAGTTGTTTTCTGTACCATGTATTTGACGACTCAGAATGGGTTGGATTGAATGAACCTATTTTGGGGTCGTCACACTCCACATTTGCAACATATGACCGGTCTCCTTCCTTAACAATAGGTGTTGGTGTTGACGTCTTTCCATCCTTGTTGAATCTCTTCTTCTTGAAGTGTCCACTCTTATTATCATGGCCATGATTACCACCGAAGTGATTATCATTTCTAGCATGTTGATTACCTCCAAGTTTGTTGTCACCGCTTTGATGACTGCTACCGCTGATATTATCGACTTGTCGGTTGCTCTCTCTTGGTTGGGTTGACTCATTATCGCGCTCCAATAACTGATCCCTATTCACAACATCTGAATACAAACATAGTTTGTGAGAAATTAGGTATTGACGTATCTCGGGTTTCAAACCTCTTAGAAACATCCGCGTCATAAAGGTGGCAAAGGGAACCTTTTACTGCTCGGAGCATCCTAAGACATCAAATATCTTGTTGATCTGCTTTATCCACGTCTCCGCCTTATGTGGTTTTGACTCTCCAAAAAACTCCGGTGGTCTCAACTCCTTGAACTGCTTAGCGGTGACTGTCCGAGAGTTGTCAGTGTTTCCACCTACATTTTGGACAGGAGCCGCTTTAGCCTGATGTTGCATGAATTGCATAAAGCCTCTGAACATCCCATCGTTCACCATTTCATCGGTGTTATTATTACTGTCTTCCTGTTGCACATTATCCTGGGCATTAATCTGTGGTGACTCAACGGTCTCATGTGCTTCATTGTTTATCTCAATATTTTCGGATGCCATTTTCAAATACTGCCACAAAACAAGGGTTAATTATCATATCACATATTATCCCTATACTCTGACCGACCAATTAAATACCAAATAAACTTAGGTAGGTCATAGTAGCGAAGGAATTCCCCGTCTCTTCCCTCCTAGTTCTTGTCTCACATCTCAGCCAGGGATCATATTCCTAAGCTTTGATACCAACTGTGACGCCCCCAAAATAGGTATACATCACCCATTTTGAGTCACCAAATACATGGTACAAAATTCAAATACAACTTAATTATACAACAGTCGTGTAAAATACGACAAAACATAATCTAAGAGTTTTAATAAGAATATTGTCATCTAGACAATATCCACACTCAATGGAGTCCTAATTACATTTATTGTCACACTATTTAACAGAATAGTGAGGACTACTAATGCTATCATCTGGACCATCACTCCGTTCCCCGACTAGTCCCAGCTACGTTCTCATTTCCTGAAGAGAACCGAGAAAGAAAGGGTGAGCTCAACTAGCCCAGTAAGAAATATTATGACTAACATAATGCAGAATAAATTATCATTAGCCTTCAACAATGTTAAACTAATAAAATACAATAGACATCAAGTTTAACTGTAGTGGAATAAGCAATCCATTAGAAGAGTCAAGTAGAGCATGATATCTACTATCTTCTATGATTTAAAATATTTTCATCAATTTTTATCGCTGAGACTTATCTTAATAAATAAACCATATCATCGAATCTTCCCTGCACTATGGGCTAAGGATATTCATTAAATCATCAATGGTCATGACTATACCGAATAATCCCTGGTCATAATCATCCTAAAAATTGTCCATCAATGCGCTACAGGCCACTGAGGACTTTCACCAAATCATTCGTCACATTATGGTCATGAATATACCGAATAATCCCTGGTCATAATCATACCAAGTCCATATATGCACGTAAGCCAAAGATGACTTTCATCACAATATAAGAATGAGGATGATGACAATGACATAATAATTCAATAAAACAAGTTCAAGAATAAATTTTAAAGATTTATAAGTTAATTTATCTTGAAATCAATTATGTCCAAATTGTCAACATGATACTGCTTTGTAGAGTAAAATTCAAGAATGCTCAGAAGAATATTTCCATGAAAAGATACCGGATGAAGCGCAAATATCCAGGTTATTCTACTAATTTTATGGAGTATAGAAGCCAAAAATTTAACCAAATGAGTATCATAGAATATATGAAACTGCAAATGGATTTTCACCCGCCATTCGATAATTCACATAGACAGATCATTTCCATAATTTAATAAGGAATGAATACGAAGTATCATTCACCATGCATGTGATAATCCACATAGACAGGTTATTCCAACTGAATAATAAAGAATGGAACCAGGTCATGCGTAATCCGCACCGACAGGATATTCGAACAGAATAATAAAGAATGGAATAACAGAAGAATTCACCATGCATGCGATAGACCGCACAGACAGGTTATTCCAACAGAATAATAAAGAATGGAACCAGGTCTAGCGTAATCCGCACAGACATGATATTCCAACATAATAATAAAGAATGGAATAACAGAAGAATTTCACCATGGATGCGGTACTTCGCATAGACATGTTATTCCAACATAATAATAAAGAATGAAATAACAGAAGCTCTCTTCATGAATACGAAAGAAATAATACCCCTTACCTTATAAAGAAACTGAATACTGGAGTAGAGAGATAGCAAACTTCTCTTCTTCTTTCTCTCTATAAATTCTCTCTATAATATTTGCTCTATAGCTTTAGTGAATTGGTGAGAAATGAAGGAAAAATGAGCTTCTATTTATAGGAAAATATAGTTTCGATAATTGCACGTTTTGGGGCTCGAAATATTACAGTACAATACCTTCAACTTTTCTTTCATTTTTAATTTAGTCCTGCAAGTATTATCAAACTTGCACCACCTCCCCTAATAGTAAATAATGTGAATCAATAATTCAATCATTTGAATCAATAGTTATAATCATGTGAAAATATGAATTACAGTATAGTACCTCTATCTATACCTCCATTTTTAACTTAGTCATGCAAGTATTATCAATCTTGCACCAACTCCCCTAATAGTACAAGAATGTGAATAAATAGTACACACATGTGAATAAATAGTTATAAACTTGTGAATTAATAGCAATTAATTGCTCATTGATCCGATTAATTACCCGATTGGTCAGTTTAACTTCCAGACATCAATTAATATCGAAATAAATGTCGATTTCTACTAACACTAATAATTCCAACACAATAGAACTATCAATTTCATCTTTAATCAACACGAACTTATTCATCATTAATATTCTAACTCACAATATTTAACAACCAGGTCGTTCCCAGGAAAGAGAGGGCTTTCCGATAAGGATTTCTCCTTATTGGCGCGTAATTAGATGACCAAACCTCTCCTTGATAGAACTTCTAGACATTGTAAATATTGTAATTTAATAATATGAATAACTTTGTCGTCTCAATTATTGATTTAATAATATATTATATTATGCAGATGATACTGTGACAATAATCGAATCAATAATATGAGAGATATGATGCATCAATTACTGTAGCAATAATTGAGTATAACTGAGTGACTTTTCATGTAAGCATCAATAATCAATACCGTGTGCTACTATGCAACCACGCGTATTACTGTACTTTTACTACTGGGTAGTTCAACAATTTAACGATAAAACTTCCGCCGTTATTTTTTATAAAAAGATAATTATGTCGTTTTCTAACTACGATAATACTTTCGTTGTGGGGTCCACCAATGATTGTGCCGTCGTACGAATATTCCCTGTTAAAATGAATATTCCCCGACCAATCGAATATTATATAACCACTTGCTTACTTTGCAAAATTTATAAATATTACCCACAACTATAACATTATATAAAATCCACACCATAATATTCAAAAATATATTTCGAAAAAATTATTCTTTATTCATAAAAGTTGGGGTCTTACAACAGGTGCCACTAGTACTTTTTCTTTCTATTTTGTAACCTAAAAAGTCAGCATCTGTATATCCTGTTAGTTCAAATGAGGACTCCTTGGGATACCAAAGCCCCAAGTGAGGTGTTCCCTTGAGGTACCTGAAAATCTTTTTTACAACAGTTAAGTGTGATTCCTTAGGATTAGCTTGAAATCTAGCACATATGCATATTGCAAACATTATATCTGGTCTACTGGCAGTCAGATATAGAAGAGAGCCTATCATACCTCTGTATTGAGTTATGTCAATACTTTTACCTTTTTCATCTTTGTCAAGCTTGGTTGCTGGAGCAATTGAGGTTTTCATGGGAGAGGCTGATTCCATGCCATACTTTTTAAGTAAATCTTTGATATACTTGGCTTGGTTTATAAAGATTCCTTCATCAGTCTGCTTTACTTCCTGTCCAAGGAAGAAGTTCAGCTCACCCATCATGCTCATTTCAAACTTGCTCTGCATAAGCTTGGAAAATATCTTGCATAACTTTTCATCAGTAGATCCAAAAATAATGTCATCAACATATATTTGAACTAATAAGACTTTGTCTATATGCTTTCTAAGAAATAATGTGGTATCTACTCTACCTCTAGTGAACCCATTTTCAATAAGAAAGTTAGTTAATGTTTCATACCATGCTCTAGGTGCTTGTTTAAGACCATATAAGGCTTTGTCTAATCTATAGACATAATTGGAAAGAGATGGATTGATGAAACCTGAAGGTTGCTCTACATATATTTCTTCTTGAAGTTCACCATTTAGGAATGCACTTTTGACATCCATCTGAAATACTTTGAACTTCGTATGAACAACAAAGGCAAGGAATATTCTGATGGCTTCTAGTCTGGAAACTGGTATAAATGTCTCATCATAGTCAATGCCTTCTTCCTTAGAGTAACCTTTGGCCACCAGTCTTGCTTTATTCCTGGTTACTACTCTATCTCTATCCATTTTATTCCTGAAGACCCACTTGGTTCCAATGACAGGCTGATTTTTTGGTCTTGGAACTAATCTCCATACTTTGCTTCTTTCAAACTGATTTAGTTCTTCTTGCATGGCTTCTATCCAGCTGGAGTCTTCCATAGCATCTTCTATCTTCTTTGGTTCCATCTGTGACAGAAAGCTCATATTGAAACACTCATTTTGGGTGGCAGCTCTTATTTTGACTCTTGCATTTGGGTCTCCAATGATTAAGTCTTGAGTGTGATCTCTTGCCCATCTATTTCCTGTTGGAACATCTGTCCTGATGCCTTATTGTCTGAGACCTTCGAGATCAATTTCAGCTTCTAGATGTGGAGGTTCGCTGTCTTGCATAGTTCTTTCTGCAATCTCTTCTTCTTGCTCAACGATCTCATTTTTTGGGACTACGATCGTAGTGTTGAGCTCAACGACCACGTTCTTAGTGTCTGAAATGTCGGTCGTTGTGTCTTGAGGCATTGTTTTGTCTAAGTCTGTCTCATCAAAGTGATGTGAATTGAAACTTCAACACTCAATGTCTTTTTGTTGAACACTCTGTTGGCCTTACTGTCTGTGGCATACCCAAGAAAAATTCCTTCGCCTGACTTGGGTTAAAACTTTGTCAAATACTACTTTCCATTGTTGAGAATGTAACATGCACAGCCGAATACATAGAAGTAGCTGAAACTTGGCTTTCTTCCCTTCCACAGTTTGTAGGGGGTCTTTTTAATCGTAGAGTGTATCAGTGATCTGTTCTAAGTGTAGCATGCAGTGTTGACAGCTTCTACCCAGAAGTACTCAGGTAGATGGGCTGCCGCTAGTAGAGTTCTTCCAGCCTCTATTAGCGTCCTGTTCTTTCTTTCAGCTACTCCATTTTGTTAAGGAGTTCATGGAGCGAGAAGTTGTGAGTGATGCCATTGTCTGTGCAGAACTGGTCCATTTCAGAGAAGTCAAATTCTCTGCCATGATCACTTCTTATAGCCTTAATTTTCTCCTTTTTCTCGTTCATTACTAGTCTGATCATCTTGATCAGTTGAGAGCTTGTTTCATCTTTCGAGGTAAGAAAGAATACCCATGTGAATCTGGTGTAATCGTCCACTATGACTAGAGAGTATCTTTTCCCTCCAAGGCTCGTTGTTGGAATTGGCCCAAATAGATCCATGTGAAGTAGCTGCAGGGGCTTGTCAATTGAGTTGGAAACTTTGCTTTTGAATGAGCTTCTGGTTTGCTTTCCAAGTTGACAGGCATTGCACAGCCTTTCTTTGACGAAGTTAAACTTTGGTAAGCCTGCAACTAGATCTTTTGAGGCCTGTTTGGACATGCTCTTGAAATTGAGATGAGACAGTCTCCTATGCCATAGTCAGCTCGTTTCTTCAGATGCTTTAGCCAGAAAGCATATTGTCTCGTCTGAGCTTAGTTGTCCAAGATTTACTGTGTAGACATTTCCTTCTCTTGTTCCAGTTAGCTTTATGGAAGATGTCTTCAGATCTCTGACTTGACATTGATTGTTGAGGAATGTTACTTGATGACCCTTGTCGCAGAGTTGACTCATGCTCAGAAGATTGTGTTGTAGTCCTTCCACATAGGCCACTTTGCTAAAAGACACTGCACCATTTCCAGTTGAGACATATCCTCTTATTTTTCCAGAACTATTATCTCCAAAGATGACTGCAGGACCCTCCTTCTCTATATAGTTAGACAGAAGGGCTTTGTTCCCTGTCATGTGCCTTGAGCATCCACTGTCCAGATACCAGGTTGTGATTGTGAAGCTTGGTTCCTATGGTAAGATGAAACTCTCATTTTGGTAGCTATACTTGCATGGGTCCTACTTTGTTAGTACCCTTAGGAACCCAAATCTGCTTGATTTTGGTTTTCACATAAGTAGGATTATAATAGCACATTGCAGCCTTGTGACCAACCTTGTTGCACACAAAACATCTAATATGATGCATGCTTGTGTGTGTGTGAGGATTCTTCCTCCATTTAAACTTTTGTGGATCTTTAATCATCTTTCTGTTAAGCTGATCCTCATTTTTCCATGTGTCTTTGTGTTTCATGATTTGTGAGGAGTGTACCTTACCTCTACTGTTCTTTCCCAGTTGGTTTGTGGAGTTAATTTTAATCGACTCTACGATCCTTCGAGGTTGATGAGTAGTGGCTGGGTTAGTATTTTCTTTTTCGAAACCCAGACCAGTATGAGATCCTTTGCTCCTTGGAATGTGAATTGAATCAGTAGAGCAGAGTTGGACCGGCTCATCCTTCTGTGAGGATTTCATAAATATAATGCCTCTACTAAAACTTGAAGCATTACTAGTGTTAGTTTCCTTTACCTTTTCCACACATGGCTCTGAGGTGGATTACCAAAAGACTAAACCTGTTCTGTTAGTGACACTTCTTTGACTAGAGATCATGGAGTCCATGGATGAAGATGATTTATCCATGTAGAGATTGTCTTCTCTAGTTCCTCAATTTTAGAGGTTAGACTTGACTCTCTTTGTGTATTGAGCTCATTGGTCTATTTTAAGAGTTTATTCTCAGCTTCAAACTTGGAGAGCGAGTCAGTATTTAGAAGGGCTGTTTCCAGTTCTTCTTAAACTTTCTATTTCTCCTTTTGAAGAAGTGAATAGTCCTTAGACAGAACTCTAAACCATTTCATGTATTGATGCAGATCAAATGTTATGCCATGTAGTGTAGTTCTTAAATCATCAATGTCTACATCAGGAGAATTGAAGTCAAATACCTCATCTATACTTAGTTCATGTATGTTGGAGTTCTGTTTGTCCTTTGTATGCTTGGCCGTTAGGCAAAGATTTGCCATTTGAGGATCTTCATCATCTCCAGATTCGGGAGTTGAATCATTATCTGAGTCACTCCACGATCCTCCAGCTACAAGGCCTTTGTCTCTCTTCTGAGGTCTTTTGTTGCCTTTGAATTCCTTCTTTGGATGTGATTTCTTCTTTAGTTCTTCTCTGAGAGGTTTGTTGCAGTTAGCAATGAAATGGCCAGGCTTCTTGCAGTTGTAGCATAGATCATTTATCTGCTCCTGGCTGCTGTAGTTGTTGACTTTCTTTGGCTTGCTGATTTTGCCTTGACGCATGAACCTTCTGGTCTTTTCACCAGCATTGCAAAGTCCTCATCATTATCTTCATCATAGTCAGAGTCAACTTCAGTGTTGACTTTGGAGGTGTTTTTAGTTGATTTGAGAGTAACACCTTTATCCTTCTTTCTTCCTTCATGTAGATTCTGATCATTGAGTCATCTCCAGTTCGTATGTAAGAAGGTTTCCATATAACTATTGAACAGTCATTTCATGTAGATTCTTTGACTTTCTAATGGCAGTGGTTTTGGCATCCCACTTGCTTGGTAAGGCTCTCATGAACTTTATGATTAGATCTTTGTTTGGGTAGATCTTTCCATAGGCTCGTAGAGAGTTGAGCAGAACATTAAATCTCGCGTAGGTGGCAGTGACATTTTCTCCTTGAACGTGTGCAAACATCTCATATTGCTGAGTCAAGAGAGATTGTTTATTTTCTCTGACATCTTCTGTTCCTTCATGCATGATGAGCAATGCTTCCTAAACCTCCTTTGTTGTTTTGCTGTTGACCACGTTTTCGAACAGATCATCTTCTAAATTTTGGAATAAAATGTTCTTAGCCTTTTTGTCGAGTTGAACAACTCTCTTCTCATTTTCTGTCCATTCTCCTTTGACCTTGATCTGTATCCTGTTTAGGTCGTCTGTAGTTGGTGCAAGCTTTGTATGAACGTCGGGCCCATTTTGAACAGTTTTAAATATATCTTCATCTATTGAATCCATGTATGCTTGCATCTGAGCTTTCCAGTTAGCGAATTTATCTTTGTTGCACATAGGTGGTTTGCTACTCCTCCAGTCTTTGATTCGCTTGGTAAGTGTGCCATTGGATCTACTTGAGCTTTGTAGGCTATAGAGTAGAACCTACTCTGATACCAATTGTTAGTTCCCAGAGGGACAATAGTTATCTAGAAGGGGGGGGGGGTTGAATAGATATTTAAAATTCTTTTCATTTTACTTTGTTAGTTTTGATAATGATTTAAACACAGCAGAATTAAGATTTATTTGATCTCCTTTTTAGATATGGTGAGTTAATGAGAGTGAGTTAGTTATAACAGTTATAGCAGTTGTGGCAAGAATGCAATAGACACAACAGTTTTAAGTGGTTCAGAGCACTTAAAGCTCCTAGTCCACTCTTGTACTCCTCGAGTAGGAAATCCACTAAAGATGTCTTTTACACTTTCTGAATCTCACAGATTCCTTCTAGACCAGCAGTCTAGGAACTTCTTAGTTCACACTTGAACTCTTCAAGTCCAGCAGACTTGGTTCTTCACAGTTCACTTTAGAACTCTTCAAGTCCTTCTGACTTGGAACTTCTTACTTCACTTGTTTGGTTGTTTTTGAGTTCTTGATTAGCGCTACTCAGTTTCCATTAAGTTCTTGTTCGAAAGAACTGAGTAGCTGAGCAAGCTTTCTCTTTTTCTTAGATTGTAGAGTTGAGCGTTGAATGTTCTTCCCTTTTTTTTGTTCAATTCTTGATTCGTTGAATCATCTGCAGATG
Organism: Panax japonicus; assembly: GCA_020205505.1. Lineage (NCBI taxonomy): Eukaryota > Viridiplantae > Streptophyta > Magnoliopsida > Apiales > Araliaceae > Panax > Panax japonicus. The sequence goes on along the minus strand of CM035112.1, from coordinate 25,263,004 downwards.
TCTTGCATATATGTGTCTTTGAAATATGTCCGTCGAATCCATCCGTTGGAGCATTTAATGCATTTTCCGTTTCTAAAATTTGATGGAGACTTTCTTGCATATCTTCTAAATTGCATTCTGGCCCACTGACATAGCAGACTGCTTTCTCATCTAACACCTGAAAAGGTGTTTTCCTCTGTCCCATGGTCTTTTTCTTAGCTTCTTCAATACGTTTCTTTGTTGCATACTAAAGATTTATCTTAAGGACTGGCACACTACGATCTTCACTTGCTTGTCTTGCAGACTCCACATTTCTGAGTTAGCTTCGGCAAATGTCTGGAGAACTCTACGATCTCTGGAGAGGCCCTCAAGGCAGTCATATTACGATCCTTGACGCTCTACGATTTTGCCTTGGCTTCTTCAAACTCTTAATCAACTCAATAGAATACAGTTCTGTTTAAAGCCTATCTATTACATTTCAAGATATAGATCAACCTAACATCTTTGATCTCTTTATTTATACATTAATTTACAGAATGATAAACATTAAAAGCTTAGATCAACCAAACAATTTTGATCTATCACTAAGTCCTTGTACATATATTCTTTAAAGGACTTCACATATAATCATGAGTATTTACTTTAAACATCAAATCAAAATATGCACTCTTCCAACACACTCCTTCAAGGAAGGTCCACTATTGTTATTCACAATGAGCTTTAAGGCTTTGCACATCTCTTTCTCTATTTCGGAGTTATTAGATTTTTTTGTTGAATTCTTCGCTTTTTTCGTTGGTCTTTGTTCTTCAAAGTTGGGAGTGAAAGCATGTGATTGAGTACCCAGAGTTGATGAATGTAGAGGTGGGTTTGAGGACTCTTGAGCTTGAGTACTAAAAGGGATATCCTCGATACTAAGAATTTCCAAATCCTTATTTGGTTCAACGGTCCTATCCCTTTTAGAGCTAGGTCCCCAGCCATCAATCCACTCAGCAGCAGCTCCATCATAGAGTTGAGTGCAAAGCTTAGGAAAACTTAAAGGTGAAGTCCTCAAGGAGTCAACATGCTTATTTACCTGTATCCAAAAATCATACCCAACATGTTATTCACATGTTTAATAATTTAACAAGCTTTTATGGTTAACTTAAAAAACTAGTTACTAACCTTTGACTCTAGCTCCCATTCCTCATCCGTGAAGTTAAACGTGTTAGTTGTGGGATCATAATGATTTCCGGTCTTTCTTTTTAGTTGACACCATGCAATATATTTTTCCTTTATATAATCATAACGATTTTTCATTTGCTTATGATCTACAATGAAGTTGTGGGTGTTCTTCAGTATTTCTCCCACTTTTGACCATGAGTATGGCTTAAGATTACCGCCTAGCCTACCATTTTCCTTAACCTCGCCAATACGTGCTTCAAGAAAAGTTTTCATTACATTTTTATTTCTCCAACTCACTCTTGATTTTCTTTGATTTTGAGTTTCACCCGATTGTTCCATGCCTAACACAAATAAAATGTTGAATTTAGATATTCTAATACTAACAATAAACAAATTTACTATAAACAAATATACTTTTTAGATCAATTGTTTCAATTCTATCATCAAAGATTACAGGAAGACTCCAGCAGAAATTAATAATGTTTCAGGCAGACTCAATATGCATCCTGCACTCCAGTAGAAAGAAAGATTACAGGAAGACTCAAAGGTTACTTATATTGTTTCAGGCAGTTTGTAAAGTATAGGTCCCAAATAGAGAAGCATCTTCCAAAGCATGACCACAATATACATAAAGACTAACAAGACAAAGAGGTAAGGAAACAAAGCTTCTCAAGAACTACTAAGAAATTAAAACAACCTTATTACCACTTCAAAGGCAAAAAGCTTAATTTCACTGCATAAATATAACATCAAGATCAATAGCAAATTTTTGTTATCACAAATAATATTGCTCCTGCTGGTAAAAAAATAAATATTACATGAAAAAAAAACACCATTATAACATCAAGATCAATAGCAAATAAGCCAAGTCTAAGATTAGTGATACCAATGGGGTTACCATTAAAAATAAGCTTCGTTTCTTTGCTTTGCAAGAATATTACAGAAATCCCAAGACACCAGCTAATAGTCCCATCATGGCATAGTCATAGATATTTTAGAATCAAAGTTCAAAATAAATTAAAAAAAAACAAAGTTCCATTGGTGTCCTAGTCATAGATATTTGAAGTGCAAAGAAAAATAAGCACTCTAAACAAACCGTCTAAATGGCTGAATCATTCAAATTCAAATCCATTCAGCCTTATTAAGAGCGAAACAAACAGGCTCTAAGTAAATTACTATTAAGAAGCGACAAAACAGTAAAAAAGGAAGGGTAGATATAAAATACGTAAAAATGTTTTTGTAATGTATTCAAGTGACTTCAATCTTTTAAGTCATATTCTAATATTAAAATGATTTTATTTTTTATTTTTGGTAGGATATTAGGATTCTACGCTCTAATCCTATAAATTTTTAAAACGATTTTGGCATTTTACTTAGGATCTCGATTTTAACAATCTTGAATATATCATATCATTTCTCTATATATAAAAACATTATCAAATTGACAAGCATTGCTTTATCTATTAATTTTGTAATGCAACATGATCTAAAATTGAATTCAAATCATTGTAGAGTCTATTCAACTACTAACATTTACAACGTTTATATCGGTAGTATTTGAATCTCCAAATGCACAACATTAATTATAGCGTGTTGCGTTTAAGGCCTAAACTTTACGTGTATATGAGTTAAATAAATGCGTTTAAAATAAATTGATACTAGACGAACAAGATTTTTAAGTGAGTTTGAACTTCTAAACGCTAAAAATGCCTAGTAACCAACTATACACAACATCAAGAATAATTAAAAAAATTTTGTGTATCAACATATTGCATTACAAAATATAAAGTGACGTTACAATGAAAAAGGACTAAAGCAATCTGATTAAAAATGTAATTTCAATTACATCAAAATTTAACAAACAACTGAATAAGAAACGTGGCATTAACATAACATATTAAAGTGCAAGTAGAAAAAACTTAATTCCAAAACAACCATCATGAAATCATTACTTATTACTAACCATTAAACTTGGGAAGAACATCATCATATTTAATAGGATGATCAGATAAATAAATTTTTTACCCTAGTGCAATTTGCTTTTATTAGTTTATTTAATTGAAGATTATCTGCACCAAAAAAATTGAGATTTGGTTTTTATTATACTATTTAATGAAGTTTTCAAGTTTTATTACAGAGCTACTTGTGTTAATCTGAAGGAAAGTACTATGTTTTATTACCAACTACTTTTAATCTGTCTTCCAAGTGGATGCAGAAAATATATGTATAAGCTATAACATGAACATTACTACTTCTATGAACTTCATATTCTTGAATGTTTGTGAAACATTTTTACTTTTATGAATTTCGTTTTCTTAAATATTTGAGAAAAGTTCATAAATGCTTCCTAAAAGGGAATAATATATGTTGCCATTCTTTGTATTAATTTTTTTTGTCAAGTTACATTGGTAAGTATGAGTGATAATTATTTGAAGAAAAATGAGATATAGTGGGCCACCTTTATAATTTTATTTAATTCCATTTATTGATCTCAAAAAATATACATAAAATCACTTGAACATTTTTGGAAGGTTATACTCCCTTGATTTTATAAAAGGGTCTTTTATTTACAAGTTAAAGTTAGTTTGTAATAGCATTCACAACAGTTTTCTTATCTTTATCCATACTTTGCAATGCTATTGTGTCATTCTGTAAAATAGAGATTCAATTTTTTCACTATGTACCCAACAGGTTCCTTATATTGATTCCTTAAATAATGAAATTTGACATTTAAAAGTTATAATTAAAAAGTTCCAATAGTCAAAATATCAAATTAATAATAATTTTATAATTTATAAAAGAGAGAGTATAATTTATCAATTATATTCCACTGTAAAATAAATTTTATTTTATTTTTAATTTAAAGTAATTTATGGAGTGAGTATTGAATGGATTGTAGTGTCAAATGCACATAAGATCAATATTAATTTTAAAAAAGTTAATTTGTGATATATTAAATTTAAATTTAATTTGATTCATTTAAATTTTGAAAATAATAAATTTTATAATTAATAGTACTTTTATAATATTTATAATTATTTTGACATAAATTAAATAAATTTATATCAATTTTAAATTTGAATACTTTTGAAATTAATTTTTAAAAAATAAGTCACTATTAAGTTTATAATTTGAAAATGAAGTAGTAAAAAAATGTCAAGATGTGAATGATTGATGAGTTGTCCGCTTAAATGAGGGTGTGAAATGTCATTTTGTATATATAGAGAATGATCTTTTGACTCCCTCACACTGGAGAGAAAAATCTTATATAGGGATTAAAATAGAGAGTCAAATAAGGATAAAAAAACTGTTAGATAATGATTTGTTGATGTATTCTTTAAAATTGGGGATAGAGAGTTGATTAAAAAAACTGTTGTTAATGATCTAATATTTTTAAATTTTATATATATATATATATATATATATATATATATATATATATATATATTAGTTTCTACAATTGTTATTATTGTAACTAGAAAAAATTCTACTCTTCAAATTCAAAATTTATATAGATTTAGGCCTGATTTCAAAGCTTTAAACTTTATTTTTCAAGTTTTAGGACTAATTTTCTAGGCAATTTTAGGCCTATTTTTGGCTTTTGCCCTTTTAGACAAGCAATTCTTTTGAAAGGCCAAACCAAGATTTGTTGGGTTTTCATTTATCCCTTTTCAGGCCAGGTCTGGATGTTTTTTAGCCATAAATATTAGGATTAATTACATATTTTAGTACATTTTTAAAAATAATTACAATAATGGAGCATTCATAACATAATTACAAAATTAATATACTTTCCCATATTTTTTTACAATATTAGTGCAATTAGAATTCCTTAATTTAGGGGATTAGTATTGGTGGGCTGACATGGCAAATCAGTGCCACTTAAAAAATTGTTCCCGTATTTTCGGTCGGTCGAGTGGTTTTTTTTTTGAAACGCGTGATAACCGCTTTTATCATTTGTCTGGGTTGTTTACTATAGGACTCTTCAGTTAAAAATCCTTATTCTGTAAGACCCCAACTTATTATAAATAAAATTGATTTTTCTCGATTTATTATCTTAAAATAATAAGGAGTTAATTTGATATAATGCTTTATTTATGGATGAAATGTGCAAATTTTACAAAATAAGCAAGTGGTTATAAAATATTCATTTTGTCGGGGAATATTCGTTTGGTCGTGGAATATTCTTTTTGTCAGGAATATCCGTACGACGACACAGTCATTTGTGGGCCCCATAACAGAATAACGATTGGATGAAGAAAACGACAAATTTGAGTAAATAACGGCGTAGTAGTTACCGTTAACACTGTTGGAATACCTGGTGGTTAAAATACAGTAATACGCATGGTTGCACAGTAGCACACGATATTGCACAATATTTTTGAATTATTGATTCTTACGTAAGAAAGCACTACTCAATAATTGTTACAGTAATTACTGTTTAATATTTTATGTTATTGATTCAATAATTGTTGCGTTGATATTTTATATTATTGTTGTTTCAATAATTGTCACTGCATAATATTTCCCATTATCAGATCAATAATTCATATTATTTGAATAATATTATTAGATAGCATTATTGGCAATGTCTAGAAAGTTCTGTCACGGAGATGTTTGGTCACCTAATTGCGCGCCAGTAAGGAGAAATCCTTATCGGAAAGCCCCCTCTTTCTTGGGAATGGCCTGATTGTCATTATTGTGATTCTATAATATTATTTGTGAATAATTTATTTATTGATTTATATGATAAGAAAATATTTATTTTTTATGTGCATATAATTGAAGGAATTAATGTTGAGGTGTTTTATCAGTTTTTTTGTCGGAATGGAGGTATTAAAAATCAAACTAGTATTTTTGAGATATATTGCATGCGTTATAATTTTTAATCCTACCGTTGGATCGTTGTGCTTTTTGGATATGTTATACATATATAAGTTGAGTATATGTCCACAAATTTTGAACCGTTAAAAATGAACGTATGATTTGTTATGAATTTTAAGAGGTGACTGGTTCAGAAATTATTGAAGTTTCTGAATTTATCATTTTGGTGGAAAATTCTAGAATTGGTGGGCCCCGCTTTTGGTTGGTGAGAAATGTGCTCAAATTTTATTTTAAATGTGGTGGGTGGCAATAGTAGCATGTAAAGCCATCAGGTAGCAGGTCAAGTCTGCTTCGGCGTGACAACATTTTCCTATAAATAGGTACTTAGGTTAGAATTAAAAATCACACCAGAAAATAAGCTTTCTCTCTCTATATTATCAAGCGTATTTTGTGAGTATTTAGATATTTTGAGAGTTGCTATTCAGTACAACTTTCATTCAACATCATATCCGATATTCCATTCTGAAGTACTGTTTCTTTGAGGTAAGGGATGTTATTTTCTTTCGTAATGATGTTATTCTTTCAATATCGTTATACCGAAATATTAGTATGGATTTTATTGTGGAATTTCTACTTTTTTGTGTCGGGGTTACTATTCACGTATACGACACTATTCACGAATATGGCACTATTCACTATTTTTTTTCTTTTTATCCAAGATGTCTATTATGGTTACTATCTTTGATTGTATCCATGTTTTGATCTTTATTTTTGAATTCTGTTTCACAATTGGTTATTATGAAGTATTATTGATCTTGGATAAACTGTTATACGAATTCCTAATATTTGTCCTTCTGTCTCACTGGATTCATTTTCTTTAAATATTTTTCATCATCCTCAGTCCTTAAATGACGATGTTACTAAATATCTTTGGCCTGTAGTGCAAAGATGAATGATTAATTGATGAATATCTTTGGCCCATAGTGCAAAGAAGAACAGGTGTTGAGATGAACATGACCGACTGGTGATACAAATGAATATCTTTGGCCTGTAGTGCAAAGATAAATATTTGATTAAAGATGTATATTGATTGATGTTACATGGATAAAATATTGATGATGGACTTTTAAATCTTAGAAGATAGTAGAATTCATTCTCTACGTGACTCTTCTAATGGATTGTTGTTTCTACTGTATTTTTTAATCTAATACTTGTTGTCTATTATATTCTATCAGATTTTTCCCTGTTGAAGACTAATGATAATTTGTTGTATATTATCTTAGTCATAATATTCTTTACTGGGCTAGTTGAGCTCACCCTTTTTTTTGTTCCATTTTTCTTCTCAGGAGGTGAGAACATAGCAGGATCTAGTCGGGGTATGGAGTGATGGTTCTAGAAAGATGTTTTAGCAGTCCTCACTATTTCTGTAAAATAGTGTATGAATAATTGTAATGAAGACCTATTTGAGTGTGGATATTGTCTAGAAGACAATATTTGTATTTAAACTCACATTATGTGTTGTCGTATTTTGCACGACAATTGTATTATTGAAGTTGTAGTTTGGTTTCTGTACCATATATTTGGCGACTCAGAATGGGTGTTGTATACCTATTTTGGGGGCGTCACAGTTGGTATCAAAGCTTAGGGATATGATCCCTGGCTGAGATGTGAGACTAGAACTAGGAGGGGAGAGACGTGTAAATCCTTCACTAGTGTGTCCTACCTAAGCTTATTTGTTGGTCGGTCATAATATAGGGATATTATGTGATATTTTAATTTGTTTAATTAACCCTTATTTTATGGCAGTTTTTAAGAATGGCAGCTGAGAACGTTAACAATGTTATGAATGAGACTGTGGAGACACCTCTAATCACCAACCAGGATAATGTGATGTCAAGCGAAGAAGGAATTAGAGATATCCAAGTGGTGAGTGAAGAATTGATAGTTGCACCTGAGATAGTCGCAGAGGTAGCAACTGAGAGTGAGGAAGAAGAGGAAGAAGAGGAACTGAGGAGAATTTATTAGAAGAATTTTATGATCGAAATTTAGAATTGCAAAATTGTATTCATGAGTTAGAAGAGAAGGCTGAAGAATGGCAGGCAGTCGTGGAGCAAAAGGATGCAACAATTCAAGCTTTTGTTACCCGATATGTGATGCTTGAACAAAAGCACTCTTTGGCAGAGTATAAGATGATAAAGCTGGAATCTGAGATGAAAGAAGAAACAACTGAACGAGTGAGAATGAGTGATGCATGGGTAAAAGCCGCACGACACGTTGATATTGTGGAAAGCGATGTCCGATCTAAGAAGGCTAAAATAGATGATATGTATTTCTCTTTTTGGACAACAATTGAGAGAACCCAACATCGAGTTTTGAATTACCCTGTACATTGCGGTCAACCCCAATTCGATATGGATCGAAGATTAATGATTCAGATCATGAAACAGGAGTACGATGAAGCAGTTGAGGTTGGAATATGCCCTATAAAAAAGTAAATTTCAACGGTAGTGATCACACCAAATGCTGCTCCAGACAAGTAAAAGCCGGGTAGTTCAAGGGAGAGCGGTTGTCATGACTTTCCAACAAGTGAGGAACCCAAATGAAGTTATCACGGGTTAGTTAATCATAAATTTTTGCGAAGTCTATACCCTGTTAGATACCAGTTCTACCCATTCGTTTATTTCTCTTGCTTGTGCTCAACGTTTAAACTTGACTCTGGAGAAATTAGACTTTGAATTATCTGTGGAGAATCCGTTAGGAGAAACTTTTATCATATCCACTGTTTATAAATCTTGTTTGATCCAAGTGGGTACAATCACATTACATGTTGATCTTATCTCTTTAAAGATACTTGTATTTGACGTGATTTTAGGGATTGATTGGTTAACTACTCATCATGCCAAAATTGATTGTTTTCGTAAGGTTATTAGTTTTCATATTCCTAACCAACCTGTTATGCGAATTCAAGCAACCAAACCATTGAAGTCCAACACTTTCATATCAAGCCATAAAGCCATTCGTTTATTGAAAAATGAATGTCAAGCTTTCTTAGCCCATTTCATGGATTTAAACAAAAATACGTCAAATTTGAATGATATTTCTGTTGTTAGTAAATTTCCTGACGTATTTCCTGAAGAATTTCTTGGCCTACCCCTAGAGCTTGATATTGAATTTTGTATCGACTTTGAACCTGGTACAAAACCCATTTCTAAAGTCTCATATCGAATGGCTCCTATTGAACTTCAGGAGTTAAAAACCCAAGTACAAGAGTTGGTACTCAAGCCTCTATCTGGTGACTTCCTTTGTGGAATGCACCAAAGCCAGACTCTCCGTAGGGGACTCTATATTTGGGTAGTGGTAAAACGATAGGTACTATTTTGACGTGATATCCAAGATTGGGATATGAGTCACAGTTGAGAGCAACTTAAGTCAATAATCAAAATATATAACTTTTTAGGCTTAGATGGTTACTATCAGAGATTCGTGGAAGGATTTTCTCGAATAGCTACACCGTTAACTTAGCTGACTCGAAAAGATATAAAATTCGTATAGAGCGAGGAATGCGAGAAGATTTTCCAAGAGCTCAAGAGGCGACTCATTTCGGCACTTGTTCTAACCATACCATCCTGAAAAAGCGAACATGGTAGCTGGCGCGTTGAGTTGAAGATCGTAATCGAGTACGAGTGCAATATTGTTGAATTACGAGACTTATTTTATATAATTTACAAACGATAAAGATAGAGTTAAAGACTCTAGGGACCCACGTGATGATATACGAGTAAAACCGACTTTAATCGATAAAGTTAAAGCTGCTCAAGCTACGGACCTGGAGCTTATGCGTATGAAGAAGAAAGTGCAAGAAGGTGATATTCCGGAAGCAACAATCGATGAAGAAGGAATAATTCGAGTTAACTCCAGACTTTGTGTTCCTAACAATTCTAACTTAAAACATAGAATCATGATGGAGACACACAACACACCATTTGGAATCCATCTTGGAAGTACCAAAATGTATCATGAGCTTTGACATACATTTTGGTGGAGCAATATGAAGAAAGAGATCGCAGAGTTTATCTCGAGGTGTTTAACTTGTCAACGTGTAAAGGCAGAGCATCAAGTGCTAAAGGGTCCATTGCAACCACTTGAGATTTCAGAATGGAAGTGGGAACACATTACTATGGATTTCGTTACGGGTCTTCCCAAGGTTTCTCAAGGTATAGATTTAATTTAGGTTATTGTTGATAGATTAACCAAGTCTGCTCATTTCTTTCTATAAGTGAGACTTATTCCCTTGAACATCTTGCTCGTATGTACGTGAATGAGATTATGAGATTGCATGGCATGCCGGTATCCAGTAGTTTCGAATCGTGACCTAAGATTCACTTCACGATTTTGGGTTAGCTTGCAGAAAGCTATGGGCACGGATTTACGATTCAGTTTGACATACCATCCTCAAACGGACGGGCAATCAGAAAGGACTATTCAGACCCTTGAAGATCTATTAAGACTCTGTGTCCTAGATTTCAAAGGAAGTTAAGATACGTACTTGCCACTTGTAGAATTCTTCTACAATAACATTTATCAAGCAAGTATAGGCATGGCTCCATTCGAGGCATTGTATGGATGAAAGTGTCGTTCTCTAGTATGCTGGGACGAGGTGGGAGAAGCAACGTTGTTAGGACTAGAGTTAGTACGCATGACTACAAAAAAGATTCAAATATTCCGGCAACGTATAAAGACTTCACAAGATCGACAAAAGAGTTATGCTAATCTTCATCGAAAGGACGTGGAATTTAATATTGGAGATCATGTACTGTTATGTATTTCTCCATGGAAGGGAGTTACAAGATTTGGAAAGAGAGGAAAGCTCAATCCACGATTTGTTGGTCCATTTGAGTTTCTTGACCGAATAGGAAATGTGGCCTATAGACTCGCATTACCTCCAAGCACGTCTAATGTTCATAATGTTTTCCACATATCTATGCTTCGTAAATATGTGAAAGACCCGAACCACATTATTGAGTTAGAACCAGATGAGATAGCCGAAGATTTAACATACGAAGAGGTACCTGTTAAGATCTTGGATAAGAAAGAGCATGTCGTACGCAGCAAGGTTATACCACAAGTTAAGGTTTTGTGGAGGAACCATGCTATTGAAGAAATGACCTGGGAGTTAGAATTAGAAATGAAAGCGAGATACCCTCACCTTTTCGAAACACCAAATACGTATGTCAATTTCGAAGACAAAATTTCATAAGGAGGAGAGGTTGTAAGACCTCAACTTATTATAAATAAAATTGAATTTTCTCTATTTATTATCTTAAAATAATAAGGAGTTAATTTGATATAATGCTTTGTTTATGGGTGAAATGTGCAAATTTTACAAAATAAGCAAGTGGTTATAAAATATTCATTTTGTCGGGGAATATTCGTTTGGTCGTGGAATATTCTTTTTGTTCGGAATATCCGTACGACGGCGTAGTCATTTGTGAGCCCCATAACAGAATAACGGTCGGATGATGAAAATGACAAATTTGAGTAAATAACGACGTAATAGTTACCGTTAACACTGTTGGAATACCTGGTGGTTAAAATACAGTAATACGCGTGGTTGCACAGTAGCACACGGTATTGCACAATATTTTTGAATTATTGATTCTTACGTAAGAAGACACTACTCAATAATTATTACAGTAATTACTATTTAATATTTTATGTTATTGATTCAATAATTGCTGCGTTGATATTTTATATTATTGTTGTTTCAATAATTGTCACTGCACAGTATTTCCATTATCAGATCAATAATTCATATTATTTGAATAATATTATTAGATAACATTATTGGCAATGTCTAGAAAGTTTTGTCAAGGAGAGGGTTGTCACTTAATTGCGCGTCAGTAAGGAGAAATCCTTATCGGAAAGCCTTCTCTTTCCTGAGAACGGCTTGGTTGTCATTATTGTGATTCTGTAATATTATTTGTTAATAATTATTTATTAATTTATATGATAAGAAAATATTTATTTTTTATGTGCATATAATTGAAGGAATTAATGTTGAGGTGTTTTATCAGTATTTTTGTCAGAATGGAGGTATTAAAAATCAAACCAGTGTTCTTGAGATATATTACGTGAGTTATAATTTTTAATCCGACCATTGGATCATTGTGATTTTTTGATATTTTATACATATATAAGTTGAGTATATGTCCACAAATTTTGAACAGTTAAAAATGAACGTATGATTTGTTATGAATTTTAAGAGGTGACTGGTTCTGAAATTGTTGAAGTTTTTGAATTTATCATTTTGGTGGAAAATTCTAAAATTGGTGGGCCCCCTTTTGGTTGGTGAGAAATGTGCTCAAATTTTATTTCAAATGTGGTGGGTGGCAATAGTAGCAGGTAAAGCCATCAGGTAGCAGGTCAAATATGCTTCGGCGTGCCAGCATTTTTCTATAAATAGGTGCTTCAGTTAGAATTGAAAATCACACCAGAAACATAAGCTTTCTGTGAGACCCCAGATTTTATGAATACAGATTTAAATTTCTCAAAATATTTTTTTTTGAATATTATGGTGTGGATTTGATATAATGTTATAGTTATGGGTAATATTTACAAATTTTACAAAGTAAGCAAGTGGTTATATAATATTCGATTGGTTGGGAAATATTTGTTTTAATAGGGAATATTCGTACGACGGCACAATCATTGGTGGACCCCACAATGGAAGTATTGTCGTAGTAAGAAAACGACAGAATTATCTTCTTATAATAATAACGATGAAAGTTTTACTGTTAAAACTGTTGAACTACCCGGTAGTAAAAGTCTAGTAATACGCATGGTTGCATAGTAGCACACGGTATTGATTATTGATGCTTACGTAAGAAGTCACTCAGTTATACTCAATTATTGCTACAGTAATTACTGCATTATATCTCTCATATTATTGATTCGATTATTATCACAGTATCATCTGCATAATATGATATATTATTATATCAATAATTGAGACAACAAATTTATTCATATTATTATTTGAAATATTAACAATGTCTAGAAGTTCCGTCAAGGAGAGGTTTGGTCACCTAATTGTGCGCCAATAAGGAGAAATCCTTATCGGAAAGCCCCCTCTTTCCTGGGAACGACCTTGTTGTTAAATATTGTGAATTATAATATTATTGATGAATAAGTTCGTGTTGATTAAAGATGAAATTGATAGTTCTATTGTGTTGGAATTATTAGTGTTAGTAGAAATTAACATTTATTTCGATATTAATTGATGTCTAGAAGTTTTACTGACCAGTCGGGTAATTAATCGGATAAATGAGCAATTAATTACTATTAATTCACATGATTTTAACTATTTGTTCACATGTGTATACTATTGATTCACATTCTTGTACTATTAGTGGAGTTGGTGCAAGATTGCTAATAATTGCATGACTAAGTTAAAAATAGAGGTATAGATGGAGGTATTATACTGTAATTCGTATTTTCACATGATTATAACTATTGATTCACATGATTTACTATTGATTCACATTATTAACTATTAGGGGAGGTGGTGCAAGTTTGATAATACTTGCAGGACTAAATTAAAAATGAAGAAAAAGAGGAAGGTATTATACTGTAATATTTTGAGCCCCAAAATGTGCAATTATTGAAACTATATTTTCCTATAAATAGAAGCTCATTCTTTCTTCATTTCTCACCAACCCACTAAAGCTATAGAGAAATTATTATAGAGAGAAATTATAGAGAGAAAGAAGAAGAGAAGTCTGCTACCTCACTATTCCAATATCCAATCTTCTTTTGAGGTAAGGGGTATTATTCCTTTGTATTCATGAAGAGAGTAATTTTCTTTCAATACTCGTAAGGGTTGTTATTTCATTTTTTATTATTATGTTGGAATAACCTGTATTTGTCTCCTGTTATTCCATTCTTTATTATTATGTTAGAATAACCTGTCTATGTGGTTTATCGCATGTCTGGTGAATTCTGTTGTTATTCTATTCTTTATTATTCTGTTGAAATATCCTATCTGTGCAGATTACACATGACCTGATTCCATTCTTTATTATTCTGTTGGAATATCCTATCTATGCGGATTACGCATGACCTTGGTTCCATTCTTTATTAATCTGTTGGGAATAACCTATCTGTGCGGTCTATCGCATGCATGGTGAATTTTTCTGTTATTCCATTTTTTATTATTCTATTGGAATAATCTGTCTATGTGGATTACCGCATGCATGGTGAATGATCCTTTGTATTCATTCTTTATTAAATTTTGGAAATGATCTGTATACGTGGATTACCGCATGGTGGACGAAAATCCATTTGCAGTTTCATATATTCTATTATATTCAGTTGGTTAAAGTTTTGGCTTCTATACTCTATGAAATTAGTAGAATATCCTGGATATTTGCGCTTCATCCAGTATCTTTTAATGAAAATATTCTTCAGAGCATTGTTGAATTTTACTCCACAAAGCAGTATCATGTTGACAATTTGGACGTTATTGGTTCCTGGATAAATGAAAATTATAAATCTTTAAAATTTATCTTTGAACTTGTTTTATTGAATTATTATGTCATTGTCATCATCCTCATGCTTATATTATGATGAAAGTCATCTTTGGCTTACGTGCATAGATGGACTTGGTATGATTATGACCAGGGATTATTCGGTATAATCATGACCGTAATGTGACGAATGATGTGGTGAAAGTCCTCAGTGGCCTGTAGCGTATTGATGGACAGTTTTTGGTATGATTATGACCAGGGATTATTCGGTATAGTCATGACCATTAATGATTTAATGAATATCCTTGGCCCATAGTGCAGGGAACATACGATGATATGGTTTATTTATTAAAATGAGTCTCATCGATAAACATTGATGAAAACATTTTAAATCATAGAAGATTGTAGATTGATTGCTCTACTTGACTCTTCTAATGGATTGCTTATTCCGCTGCAGTTAAACTTGATGTCTATTGTATTTTATCAATTTAACATTGTTGAAGGCTAATGATAATTTATTCTGCATTATCTTAGTCATAATATTTCTTACTGGGCTAGTTCAGCTCACCCTTTCTTTCACTGTTCTATTCAGGAAATGAGAATATAGCTGGGGCGAGTCGGGGAACGGAGTGACGGTCCAGATGATAGCATTAGTAGTCCTCACTATTCTGTTAAATAGTGTGACAATAAATGTAATGAGGACTCCATTGAGTGTGGATATTGTCTAGATGGCAATATTCTTGTTTAAACTCTCAGTTATGTTTTGTCGTATATTACCCGACAATTGTATAAATAAGTTTGTATTTGAATTTTATACCATGTATTTGGCGACTCAAGATGGGTGATGTATACCTATTTTGGGGGTGTCACACTTTCTCTCTATATATTATCGAGTGTATTTTGTGAGTATTTAGATACTTTGAGAGTTGTTATTCAGTACAAGTTTCATTCAGAATCATAAACCGATATTCTATTTCGAAGTACTGTTTCTTTGAGGTAAGGGATGTTATTTTCTTTCGTAATGA
Organism: Panax japonicus; assembly: GCA_020205505.1. Classification (NCBI taxonomy): domain Eukaryota; kingdom Viridiplantae; phylum Streptophyta; class Magnoliopsida; order Apiales; family Araliaceae; genus Panax; species Panax japonicus. The sequence continues at coordinate 25,247,490 of CM035112.1, read as the reverse complement.
TGTTATTCTTTCAATATCATTATACCGAAATATTGGTATGAATTTTATTGTGGAATTTCTACCTGTTTGTGTCGGGGTTACTATTCACGTATATGACACTATTCATGAATACGACACTATTCACTGAAAAATGAAAATTTTCTTTTTTGTCCAAGATATCTATTATGGTTACTATCTTTGATTGTATACATATTTTGATCTTTATTTTTGAATTCTGCTTCACAATTGGTTATTATGAAGTATTATTGATCTTGGATAAACTGTTATTCGAATTCCTAATATTTGTCCTTCTGTCTCGCTGGATTCGTTTTCTTTAAATGTTTTTCATCATCCTCAGCCCTTAAATGATGATGTTACTGAATATCTTTGGCCTGTAGTGCAAAGATGAATGATTAATTGATGAATATCGTTGGCCCGTAGTGCAAAGATGAACAGGTGTTGAGATGAACATGATCGACTGGTGATACAAATGAATATCTTTGGCCTGTAGTACAAAGATAAATATTTGATTAAATAAGTATATTGATTGATGTTACAGGGATAAAATATTGATGATGGACTTTTAAATCTTAGAAGATAGTAGAATTCATTCTCTACGTGACTCTTCTAATGGATTGTTGTTTCCGCTGCATTTGTTGATCTAAAACTTGTTGTCTATTATATTCTATCAGATTTTTCCCTGTTGAAGACTAATGATAATTTGTTGTATATTATCTTAGTCATAATATTCTTTACTGGGTTAGTTGAGCTAACCCTTTTCCTTTTTGTTCCATTTTTCTTCTCAGGAGGTGAGAACATATCAGGATCTAGTCGGGGTATGGAGTGATGGTTCTAGAAAGATGTTTTAGCAGTCCTCACTATTTCTATAAAATAGTGTATGAATAATTGTAATGAGGACTTATTTGAGTGTGGACATGTCTAGAAGACAATATTTGTATTTAAACTCACAGTATGTGTTGTCGTATTTTGCACGACAATTATATTATTGAAGTTTTAGTTTGCTTTCTGTAACATGTATTTGGCGACTCAGAATGGGTGTTGTATACATATTTTGGGGGGGTCACATATTCTGCTAATTGGAAACCCTTATTACTTTCTTCTGTTCGTGCTTTATTCTTCTTCTTCATTGATCATTACTGGTGATTTGTTCTTCATTTTCATAATCGTTATTAGTTTATTTATTCGTTATTCTCGTACTTACTCGGTATTGCTGCTGCACAGTGGTTTATTTTCTTCTGTTTATTCTCATTTCTGGTTGCAGTGAAGGAGTTTTTGAAATCTAATATAGTGTTATCAATTGATCATTATAGGTTAGTAATGGCTCAATAGTTTAATGTATTATTTATTAAAGTAGTTTACTAACAGAATGAAGTTTTGATTGTTTGGGTTTGTGTTGTATTTATGTTTTGTATAGAATGGTTGATACAAGTACGAAGGATGGAAAGAAGAAAAGAATCACGGAGGGTGATTCTGTTAAGGATTTGAAGAAGTTTGCTATCGCGAGGAAGGGGAAGAATGTAGGTGACAAATCTAGTAAGAAGGATAATAGGTTGGTGATATAAAGCCTCTTGAAGTGCAGTTGGACTTTGATTTTGATGTCTCTGTAATTAAAAATGAAGGTGAAGTTCATAGCCAGAAAATAATTCCCACACAAAAAATTCTAAAGGTTTGCTAATTTAAATTCTGTTATTGTTAGTATCATATTATGGTTTGGTTACTTCTTTATTATGTGTTGGTTACTGTTAGCTTATGATTTGGCTACCATTATTTTTCCCTCAATTTGGGATTTTAGTTACTTTTATATGTTGTTCTGGTTACTATGTATTTGTTTAGTATACATGGGTTGCCTAAACTGAGTTTGGTCTACATGTTGTTTATGTCTTGGTTACCATTAAAATATGTTTTGGTTAATATCATATAACTGTTCGGTTACTTCTTTAGTATGTTTTAGTTACTGTTATAGTATGATTTGGCTACTATTATTGTGCCCTTAATGTGGTATTTTGTTTACTTTTATATTTTTTTATGGTTTCTATGTAATTGTGTAGTATATATGGCTTGCCTAAAATGGGTTTGACTACATGTTTTTGTTTTGGTTACCATTAAATTCTGTTCTGGTTACTATTATATAAATGTTTGGTTATTGTTATATTATGTTATGGTTACTGTTATATTATGATTTGGCTACTATTAGTGAGCCATCAATGTGGGATTATGGTTATTTTATATTTTTTTATGATTACTATGTAATTATTTGGTATACATGGCTTACCTAAACTGGGCTTGACTACATGTTTGTTTCTGTTTTGGTTACCATTAAATTCTGTGATGGTTACTATAATATAAATATTTGGTTACTACTTTATTATGTTATGGTTACTGTTATATTATGATTTGGTTACTATTATTGCGCCATCAATGTGGGATGTTGGTTACTTTTATATTTTGGTATGGTTACTGTGTAATTGTTATATTATTTTTTGGTTACTATGATATTATTTGGTGGTAACTACGTAACTATTTAGGGTATAAATATTGTTTAGATTGGTTACCAATGACTGTTTAAATTCTGATTTTGTTTATTTGTATATATGAGATCTTTATTATCAGGAACGTAACATAAATTTCATTGGAAAAATAATATATTGGTGTGACATGGAAGTCCTCGGTATTATTATGAAGAAAATGAACCAAAGTCAGTTGGACAAGTTTAAGATGTCATGTTTTGGGAATTTTCTTGATTTTGATGAACACCAAATGTATTCCCAGATTCTTCACCATGCTCTTGTGAGGGAGGTTCACCAAAGGGACGACGGTGAAATGTGGTTTCTGTTCGGGGAGAAAAGGATCAGGTATGGTTTGCAAGAGTTCTGTCTGATTTTTGGTTTGAGATGGCAAGGTGAGGATGCCATATCTGCATACAAAGGTATGGAAAATCTCCTGGTGGAAAAAAATTTTGGGCACGAGGCTGTGACAGTGTAGTATCATAGGGAGGGTGTTAGTGTTTATGTCCTAGAGGCCAATTATTTGATATAATTGCTTAACGTTTTGATATTATATTTGATTGAATAAATGAATGATTTTATTATGGTTTTATTTACTGCGTTATATAAATGTTAACATAATAAAAATCCTTAGAATAGTTATAAAATTATATAGTTTCAAGTATGTGACTTGAACATGAGATTATATAATTATAATTAGTATCATTGTTCTTAAATGTCCCCAGTCGAGTATCATTGTTGATTGGACAACAATGATGCATTGAGACCAGTATGTGGATTCACTGATGACCAAATCTCACTGGTCAAAAATATATGAGATATTAAGTCAATGCATAGGTACATGTTAGAGAACGATGTACTGGACAGACCCACCATGAGAATTCTACGTGGAACATTATGCAAAGTGTCATTAGCGATTCTTATAGTGACAATGATGTAAAGGTCCTCCGACCTGAAATCACTATATTACTATACGGGAATTTATGTACTTTGATATCATCAAATGTCACCTTTAATAGGGTGGACTATAAAGGTGATTATTGGGTACATTATGAATTATGTGAGGAATATGAGTGATCTAGATGGAATTTAACCCTCCTATATATTAGGGGTGATATCCATCGGCCTCTTGATTGAGTAGGACTACGAAATGCATGGCCATGCTCAAATAGTGATTTGTTTTATATAGTCTACTCATTGATCAAGAAAAACTCAGATTAAATTATGAAGAGTATGTCACATTTCATGACTCAAGTTTAATCTTGGATATTAAGGTTAAAAGGATTAAATTACATTGAAACATTGGTCACTAAAAGGTTGCATTGAATCATCGATCTTATTATTACTTGGGTAGAAGTGGTGCATTACTAGATGAAGCTCAATGTTTATAATTTTATAATATGATTTTAAAATTATTGCCAACGTAATAATAACCTATAGGGTCACACACATAGAACGTAATTAAAAGGGAATTAATTTAAATTGTAAAGAATTAAATATATCAATATGATTGATAGTATTTAAATTACAAATTTAAATTAATAGGATAATTTATATATAGGTATATTAATTAAGTAAGACTTAATTAAGATATATATATATATATATATATATATATATATATATATTCGGAATTTATTAAATTAGGTTTTGAATAATTCCTTTTAATCGCTATATATATGATATGTAGCAGCCATTTTAGGTATTATTCATAAACCAAAACCCTAGCCGCACTTAGAGAGAGACTAGAGAGAAACAGTTCCGAAATCCTCATCCTTGGTGGCTAGTACCACAATTACTTTTACTGCAGATCGTACGACAGTTTGCGGGGCGTTCGTGTAGATAACGTAGAGGCGCGATTCATTTGGATTGCGTTGGAGATTCGAGCGCATTAATTTTATTTTCACAATCAGTATAATTTCTAACCACTGAGTTAATTGATTTTCGTATGGATCCTGTTCAGGGTTTTGAAATTTCTTTAAATTATTCTTTTTTTGATGCGTTTTATGTGTCGAAACCCTTCAAAGGGTATATCGGGAGGCAGTTTTTGACGATGATGATGAGGCTGTGAGGATGTCGATGATTATTTTGGTGTTTAATTTCATACTATCCACCGTTTCTGATAACTATGTGGATGGGGTAATGATTAACTTTTTATGTTTTGGCGATGTTAATAGTTATCCTTGGGGGAAAGTGGCATTTGAGCAGACAAAGTACTCTTTGTTGAAAGCTTTGAAGGGGAGTTTGAAGAAGGGAATGAATGGTGGTTGGATATTTAATTTCTATAAGAAGCAATATACTAAATCTTACAAGTTGAATGGACTTCCTTATGTCTTCCAAGTTTTCTTGTTTAAAACCATTTCGACATTTAAAGCTCGGGATATATGTAATGATGAGCATTCGTCGGATGTTCGATTATTTTGATGGAAGGAACTAGTGAAGCCCCCCACAAATGACAAGCTGAACGATCTAGTATTTGGTTATGGACATGTATGCAGGTTACTAATAAGAATGTAGTTGGTTACCTTTAGTTATACAGTTGGTTACTGATTATATTTTTTGCAGGTTACTAATAACAATGTAGTTGGTTACCTTTATTTTCACATTTGGTTACTGATTATATTATATACATGTTACTAATAACAATGTAGTTGGTTACCTGAATATACACAGTTGTTACTGATTATATTTTATGCAGTTTACTAATAACAATGTAGTTGGTTACCTTTACATATATAGTTAGTTATTGATAATATTTTATGTAGGTTACTAATAACTATACAGTTGGTTACCTTTACATATATAGTTGGTTACTGATTATATTTTATGGTTCTTTATGTACTGATTTTTTTATTTTAATTGTACAATGTTTGTTAGATGATATATTAAAGTGTACTTAATGTTTTTCAGCTGAGGATAAAAAGCGTGATTCCCACGGCTGAGGAGAAGGATCGGATGGATTTGGGCGGCGTTCACTTTTTCAATGGGAACGATGCTGATAAGAAGGTGGAAAAAAATGTGAAGGTTGAAGACGTTGGATTTTCTATATCTGACGTTAAAGGTGCAATTGATGCATGATTTAGGCCGTTGGAAAAGAAAGTGTCTGAAATTAAGAAAGACATTGGAAAATTGAGGGTTGATATTAGGGATGAAATGCAGATTTTACACGTTCAGACATGCAGGGACTTTAGGTTTATTATTAGAGAGGAGTTACGCGGGAACAAAGGCGTTGGGGACGACAATGACAAACAAGATGATGGTGATTCTGATGATGATTTTGATTCTGATGCTGATGGTGGTGATGATGCTGATGATACTGATGAGGATGGTGATGGTTTTAAAGGAAAAGAGAATGATGATGATGAGGATGGTGACGATGGGTCAAAATTTGATGAGAAGAAGGTTGAGTATGAAACTGAAGTTGTTAAAGAGGGTGAACATGATGTTATGATGGAAGAGCCCCACGCTGATGAGGATGATGATGGTGATAAAGGAAACGAGAATGACGATGATGATGGTTCAAAACTGAATGAGAATGATGATGGTGACGATGGGTTGAAAGTCGTTGAGAAAAAGGATGAGAATGAAAATAAAACTGTTAATGAGGTCGAATGTGATGTTACAGTGGAAGAACCCCATAAAATAAAAAATAACGATGATGAAGAAAATGTCAAGGTTAGACATTTGTTTGTTTTGTTATGTGTTATATGTGTTTTGTTTTAATGATTAATTAGTTGTTTTTTATTTTTCACAGATTGACAAGAACAATGACATGCCATCTATTGATATATTAAGCCAATATACTGGGAAAGAGCTTGTTGTGTATGTTGTTGCTGAGGTTAGTGTTACAATGACATGCCATCTTTTTATTACATGTTGTTTAGGTTTTGGTTACCTTTATATTGTGGTTTGGTTACTATTATTTATGTTATGGTTACTATTATACTGTGGTTTGGTTACTATTACATTGTGTGTTGGTTGCTATTATATTATGATTTGGTTACTATTATATTTTTTGTTGGTTACTATTATAATATGTTCATTATAGTCAGTCAATTATTGTTCAGTTAGTTTGTTATTGCATATATTAGTTAACTGCATGTGTTTGGGTTAAAAATCTAATTGAATCTGTTACCTTTTCTGTCAATTGATAAAGCGGGATAAATGCGAGGCAGAAAGCAAGTCTGCACTTGATCAGATGGTTTTAACCACTCAGGACATATATTAGTGTGATGAGATGGAGAAAAGCCCCCATAAACCCGGTGGTAGACCGGTCCGTGAACCTGCAAAGAGTGCCGTTTTGCAGACTCCATATACGATAAAGTTTGGATCAGCTGGTTCATCATCTACCGCTGCGGGTGCTAGTAAAATACTTGCAGGTCTTTCTGCAATCCCAAAAGTATGCATGACCATGCCGTCAAAATATGAAGAGGCATTGTTTGATCAATGGTTTAAAATTGGACTAAACAATAGGAAAATGTTTGTTTTTTGTTGTTAACAATGGTATAGTTTTTTATAAAACAAATAAATTTGTTTTCCTATAGAAACAAATGGTTAATATTAAATAAATGTTCTGGTTACTATTATATTGTGTTCTGGTTACTGCTTTATCATGTTCTGGTTACTGTTATATTATGATTTAGATAACATTATTATGCACTCAAAATGGGATTTTGGTTACTATCATATTATATTTTTGGTTACTATGTAATTGTTTGGTATACACAGGTTGCTTAAATTGGTTTTGATTACATGATGTTTCTGTTTGATTTACTATCATATTATATTATGGTTACTGTCATATTAGGTTTTGGTTACTACTATAGTATATTATGGTTACTATTATGCTATATTTGGTTTCTGTTAATGTTCCATCTAAGTAAAATGTTTGTTACCATTATATTATATTTGATTACTACGTATTTGTTTAGTACATTCAGGTTGCTTAAATTATGGTTGATTACACGATGTTTCTATTTTGGTTACTATTAAATTATGGTTTGGTTACTATTATTTTATGTTTTGGTTATTGTTTTGTTATGTGTTGGCTACTATTTGATTATGGTTACTATCTTATTATTTGTTGGTTACCAGGTAACTGTTACAATTTAGTTGTTGATTAGATTCTTAATTATTGACTGTTCAAGTCTGATTTGGGTAATGTGTATACCAATATGGTAATTGTTAATGTTAGCGTGTATACTAATATGCTTTTATATTGAAGGACTGACAAATTCTCGGGAAATAACGACAAAATTGAACCTGCATTTATATTTGGGGCTATCCCAATATCATCCAAAATGTGGTTCTACAAATTGAAGACTCGTGAACAGTGGTTAGACGACGATGTGAGTTCTTTTTTTCTTTAAATTATATTGTTCTAGTTATGGTTACATTATTTAGCTGGTTTAGTAACTAGTGTTAACAGTGCCGGTTACCTTCATTACAGATTTATATTTTTAGCAACTATTAATATATTATGGATTTTGTTTATTTTTGGTTCAGCACATCAATATTGCATTATACTACTTCCAAAAATTGGCTAGACACTCCGACAGTGTTCAGATAAGGGCAACGACCACATACTATTGGTTTCATGTCAAGATGACTGCTCTTTTTGAGGAATACACAAGTAAAAATGCAGATAAGAGTATTCTGTCCAGGGAGGGTGAGGTTTCTGAATACATCCGTGGGTTGTTCATGGATGAGAACACACCATTGGTCAATGTTGATTATGTGTTGTTCCCCATTCACATGTCATCACCGGATCACTGGTTTTTGCTGACATTTGATATGCATCCCAGATGTTTAATAGTTTATAATTTTCTATAGCCAAACAGGAGAACAATGCAGACAAAAATTATGGATGTTTGTGAGCCCTATATCTTCATGCTACCCACAATACTGCTTAAGAGTGGTTTTTGGAGGGATATGTCTGATATTGACTTTAGTAGTGAACCGTATCATAACAAGGATGAAGATGATATACTTGAATTGGAATTTGTAGAGGGGGTACTTGAACAAGCTGAGGTGTAAGGTTTACTTTGTTTACATTTCTTTAACTATTACATCTAGGTTGATTTTAGTTTTCTTTTGTCTGTTTGTACAGTGATTGTGGGATGTTCACGATTTATTTTGTTGAGCATGTTATTCACCAGAAGTTTGCTGAAATTCCTAGTCCATTCCCCATTCCGTATTATCGAAAGAAATTATACACAAACCTCTACATGCATGCTAGGAACAAATAGTTAGACGGATATGAGACTGATAGAGAATTTCTAGGAAGATTTGTACCAGATTTTGATTAGTTCGGTTGTCGTTGTCTTGTCTTTCTGAATTGTGTTTCGTACTTTGGTTTTTGTTGGATATCCATAACCATTTGTTATGGTTAATGAGTCTGTAATGTTTATTGGAGCTTATGTAAATGGGATTATATATTTGATTATATTACCAGTGATTTGACATTGTTTGTTGGTTCGTATTTGTTACTTCTAAGTTGTGTCAGATACATTGTTTGAAAGGTGCATTTGGTAACCAAACATGCGTAGAAGGGTAACCATTTTATTTTTTGGTAGTAACCAGATAGTTACAAGCTTGTATCAGGACATATATCAAGTGTTAAATGTACATGTGAAAGTATACATAGGTTACCTAAACTGGGTTAGATATACAGGTTATTTCTATTTTGGTTACCATTAAAACCTGTTCTGGTTACTCTCATATAACTATTTGATTACTTCTTTATTATGTTTTGGTTACTGTTATCTTATGGTTTGACTACTATTTTTGTGCCCTCAATGTGGGATTTTGGTTACTTTTATTTTTTATTCTGGTTAATATGTAATTATTTAGTATACATGGATTGCCTAAACTGGGTTTTATTATATGATGTTTCTGTTTTGGTTACCATTAAAACCTGTTCTAGTTACTATCATATAATTATGTGGTTACTGTTTTATTATGTTACATTATGGTTACTGTTATTAGTAACCAAATAGTTAATGTTATTAGTAACCAGATAGTTACAAGCTTATATCAGGACAAACATCAAGTGTTAAATGTACATGGAGAGTGTCCTATTTATCTTGCTGATGTATACTTATAAATTACATACTCATAAAAATTATCTAAAAATTGTACAGTTGGTATTTAAATCTGCATATAGAGGTAACCGTTTTATTTTTTATGAGTAACCAAATTTACATAAAATTGGTTCAGAATAGTATCCATCAGCTATTTTAGTTAAAATGTTAGGTTGGTATCCAAATCTACATATATGGAAACCATTTTTGTTTTTCTTAGTAACCAGATAATTATAAGTTTGTATCAGGACTGTTATAAAGTGTTAAATGTAACGCCCTAGAAAATCGAATCTTTTGTAAATACTTTTATAATAAATAAAATAATATTATTTGTTATTATTATGTGTTAGTAAGATGAATGTCGTTCTATAACCTAGAAATGTAAGAAAGTCGTAGTATTTTAACTACGTGAATGAATTAAAGTGTTTGAATTTCCAAGACGAAAATAAAAGTTTTCCGAGAAATTTTTTGAAAAATACTATTCATCGATTTCCGCTCGAAAATTATTTTTGAACTTCCGAGAAATCCGTAACGTTATAATATCAAGGTGAGATGGATTATGTAATAATAATCTAAATATGGAAAACGCAATGTTTTGCATGCAGACTTAATTAGAGAACGTTAGGAATATTGAGCGTTAAGAAGAGATTATATTGATCGTATGATACATATGTATTATACGAGGTATTGAATACAAGTATAATACGAAGTATTATACGAGTATGTAGGGTGAATAGAATAACATATATTATGAATTAATATACGAGCTAAAATACAAGGATTATACATATAGTATATATAATAAGGCTTTTAACCAATTAAGTGGGACTTGTAGGATTATTAGCATATTGGTAGAATCCAATAAGAATTAAGGTGCAAGCCCAAGTGATTATTAATGCAAGCCCAAAGTTAAGTTAAGTTAAGTTAATTAGACTTAAGCCCAATGTAATGATCCAATGAGTTAGACATGATCCATGGGCAACCAATGTTGATATGGGTTATCTTGGTGGGCAAGAAATTTATGTAATGACCAAGAACTTTATGTGGTGATCAAGTAAGTTATGTAATGAGCAAGTTTACTTAGTGGTTAAGTAGATGAATAATAAGGAGGTTAGTAAGGAGGTGGGATGTTCTAAGGACTAAAATGCCCTCACTTTGGCTTTCCTATAAATAGAAGGCTAGGATTTTCATTTGTTGCTTGTTATTTTCAACCAACAACTTCTCTTATAAAGCAACTTATTGGTTAGAGAGAATAAACACTTACAAGTCCAACATCCATTTTTAGATTTCCAAGAAGAAGAAGTTAGTCATCAAAGGTAATGATCTTATGATCTTATATCTTCCAACTCTATCATTGTAGGATGATAAGAGAAGTGTAACTTAATGAACATGTATGCTAAGAACACTTACGAAATGGATGATTAATGGACTTAAGCCGTATAATTTATGAATAAGTAATTCAAATCTAAATAAGTTATAAACTTATGAAGAACATATGATGAACTTGTCATTTGTTTGTCATATGAAGATAGCGTGTTTGATAAGATGTGAGAATGTTGATTAAAGGACTTAAATCTATAATAAGTCATAAGGAATGAAAATTTGTAGTTTATAAGTTATTAAGTCATGTACTTATGAAGAATAAGCCAAAACCTAATTTGAAAATAAATTGATGTAATAAGTAGTTTGAAATGTTTATTTGATGTTTAGAATCCATTTAGAACAATGATCAAATCATTAGTAATGAAGTTTTGCCAGAATTCACACGATTGGACGATATTCGTCGAATTTGTAAAATTCTCGGAATACAAGTCAAATTTTGTGTTTGAATTAAAAAATGTTGGTTTTCGATGGAGACAAGTCATATTTGGCATTATAGAGTTGCGGACTCAAAAATGACTGGATTCCGACTTAGAATGAAGAAACGAGCGTTGAACATTCACGAACGTTTACCGTTTTCGTTAAAAATGAACTAATAGGTGAATTTTTAGCAAACGAAGTTAAATAGATAAAATTCTTGCATGAACGCGTAGAATATGTAATTTGTGAATCGTAGGCTTTTGAACGAGCCAATTCGGACTTATAAAAAAGAAGTTATGCGTCCGGGAAGTTCGCAAAGTTAAAAGTGTGTGAAATTTTTCTGGTGCACAGAGTTGGCGCTGCTGGCGTCAACCCAAGTTATATTGGTGGCGCTGCAGTGCCATATACAGTGCACGTACCTACTGAAATTTCACGCTGCAACGCGACATGTAGCACATAGACTCGCGCCACAGTGCCGAGTCCGGTCTTTAGCCACTGCAGAGTGGCGCCGTAGCGTGACATAGAGAAGGAAAGGTGGCGCCGCAGCGCCAGCCCTAGAATTTCGTCAGAGAAGAAAGTTTATAGGTATGAAACGAATGATAACTCTCTAGTAATGAACTAAGGAACTTAATAAAGCGTTGTAAGGTATTGTTAAACCTTAATTATGTTGTCTAAAGGTTGAAGATAAGTAATCAAACTTGAACGTAATGTGAATGTAAAATGACATAACGAAAAGCCGGAACCAATAATAACAAATCTAAGTCATAATTAGATTGAAAAGAAGGGTAAGATTTATTAGGAACCATGTATGTTCATTCATGACCTAATGTGTTATGTGATGTTATCATCTACTGTAGAGACTTAAAGACTTAAACAAGAATGTGTTATAACTGTAATAGACGCTAAAGGCAAGTATTCTGACCCTTGTTCTAGTTCAATTTGGACAAGTTTTGTAAGTCATGTATCCTTACGCATGAAGTCTTGTATGATGAAGTCAAAGCCAATTATTTCGGCTAGACTTATATTATGTTTCTATCAAGCATGGTCAATGTTTACCAAGTTATATTGGTGTCGTTTTCAAACGAAGACTGAGTATGCTAAAAATGTTTTGTCGCCAAACGACAGGCACGTGAGGTTGCCACAACTTAAACGTACATACGTTTAATGAATGTAGTATTGATCAACATATAGTACTATAGGTTGATCACCTAGACGTGCTCGTAAGAAATGTCAGACTTACGGACTTAGTGTCGGGATGTCCTTTTCAAAAGAAATTATAAAATGCTCAAGGTCTTGGACCGAAATTGATGTTTTACTGAATATTGTTGTTGTAAAGCATTTTGAAGGAAAAGAAGTGCTATTTTGAATTATTGATAGTACTTCGTAACTATTGTTCAGTTATTGAAGATATAAAACTCCTATGTTTCAAGCATGTTGTTTATTAGAATTGTTGTACTTGCTGAGCTAGTCATGCTCATTCTTGCTTGAACCATATGAACACAGCTAAGATCGAACTGGCCAAAGACTCTGGCAAAGATAAAGGCAAAGCGAAGACGAACCTGTAGAATACTTATGTAATAGTATAGGGTGAATGATTATAATATATTTGATATTATGACAAGAACAATGTAATGGTTATAAAGAACCTGGGGGATTGTTAATATTATTTTGAATATATAAAAGACATATTCGTTCCTTTGAGTTTTGTCAATTGAATGTATGTGTGAATGGTAGAACCGTGTAGCACTATCTGTCGGGTTGGAAGATACCCGGATTTGGGGGCGTCACATTAAATGTATATGTTTTATTTATACCCTGTCATCATGATGGAATAAGAAACTCCAATTAAGAGTTCCCATTTATATATATGATGGTCACTTATATATCTCATATTAAAATAAAAAATAGTTTGAGAGGTGTAGTTGGTATCCAAACCTGAATATAAGGGTAACCATTTTAGTTTTTGTTAGTAACCAAATAATTAAAAACTTATATCAGAACAATTATCAAGTGCTTAATGTACATGTGAGGGTTCCCATTTATCTAGCTGATGGATACTTTTAAATTATATAGTTATAAAAGTTATTTCGAAATGGTCCAGTTGGTAACTAAATATGAATATAGAGGTAACCATTTTATTTTAGTTGGGTAACCAAATTTACATAAAAATGTTTCAGAACAGTTACCAATTGTTCAATGTATATGTTTGCTTTATATTGAAAACTCATGATGGAATCAGAAATCAAAATATTAATATTTAACAATTTTGGTTACTGTACACCATCAAAAATGTTACCAACCATGTGGTTATGGTTACTCACAGTAAACAATTATATATTCCTGTATTTACACTCTTTTTTTTATGTACTATATAAGACCTTTTTAGGTCTTAAAACTGGTGCATTATTACATGTTTTCCTATTGTGTCCTTTTTCTTGGTAGCTGCTACATTTGTTTTGAATTTTTTTTCAGATCCGTGCTTGTACCTCCCTATCTTTGGTCTTCCCACTGGTCTTCTTATGTTCGGTGATTTTACACATATGTTTCTTACTTCTTATGGTACATCCCAGTTCTCTTTGTCATCTAACAGCAGGATGGAAGCTGAATTATGTCTACCAAAGTTATTTTTGAGTAATTTTTTGAGCAAAAGTCATAACAGCTCAAATTTTGCTTGCTGATAACAGCAGCAATGTGCAGATAAGGCATCTTGTGGTACTGAAATTTACGGCATGTGCATGTTTTTTGTTCGATGTCCACAATATACTGTTTGGTGACATCGTAAACATTGAAAATCACTAGGTTTGATGTCTCAACCTACAACAAAAATTAAGTGTGTCGTTAGTATGCATAAATATTTAGTTTGTTTACATCGAAATAATTGCAGTTATATGTAATGTTGGTAACATTATCAATATATACATGTAACCAATAATGAACAAATAGGTTTCCATAAAATGCAAATGCAACTTATGATGTAATAATTTAAAATTTGTATTAGTTACCTTAAGTTTCTTTGATTTAATGATATTAGATTGCAACCTCCCCTCAGCTATTGTGTAAAGTGTAGTGAATGTTGATATGACTGCTTGTTTGTTTGTGAAATACCATCTTTGAAGCATTCAACGGATGCATTCAATTGTTGTTGTAATTGGAAGTTCCCTAATCACCTTGATTGCGTTGTTGATAGATTCTGATGTGTTTGAAGTCATTGTCGAGTACCTGCTTACAGTCCCATGGAGTCATGTGCACTTCTCCAACTTGACTTCTTCCTCCAAATATGTCTTTATTCGAGCATCGATAGTATCAAGTTCAGCCATTTGTTTGTTGAATTTTTCAATAGTGTAAGCTCTACAAGCCCCGTTGTATGCCTGTTTGAGTTCTTCTGCTCTCTTTCTGAATCTATTTTTTTATATTTTTCAATACATGGTATGTACACGAACCATTCATGACATCCAGAAACACAAAATTTAGTCCCTGTATAATGGCTTCATGTCTATACCTGAAATAATGCATTGGCCTTCCCTAACTCCATAAGCAATTCTCAAATTTACGAAAAACCATCTCCAAGATAATTCATTTTTTGCTGTCAACCACTCCAAAAGCAATCGGAACAATGTTTCTGTTTGCATCTTGTGTGCTTGCTATCAGGAGTGTCCCCCCATAAGTTGATTGTATGAACGTGCCATCGATTACAATGATTGAAAAGCAATGGTGCCATGCTTGAATGGATGCTCCAGTGGCAAAGAATAAATACTTGAAACGACCATTTGTTTCCAACTCCAGGGCTGTGACGGAACCTGATATGAAATTTTAGCAATATCATTATAATTACAAGTAACATACAGTATCCAAACTTATAGTAGATGGTAACCATTTATATGTGAAAGGTCAATAATAATCTAGAAAGGGGGGGGGGGGTTAAATAGATTATTACAAGTTAAAAATTATATTTAGACCTTTTTGAATTTTTAGTTATTAGTTAGCAGTTTTAGCAATTAGCATGCAAGATAATAAAAATTCAATCATAATGTACAAAGATTTGTCTGGTTCACAACATACACCCCTTGGTATGTTGCTACGTCCAGTCTCAAGTCCCTACTTGGAACTTGAGATCTTATTACTATCAGTAATAAAAACTCCTTCAATAGGCGGAGAAGCCTTTACAAAGTTTTATACACATACTTTCAACTATTCAACTATTTTATCTTGGACAACAAGCTCCCCGCTCCTTCCTCAAGTCTACTTGTACTACCTTTTGAGTTTAGTTCTATTTTATGATCTGGTCTTGAAACAACAGCCTATTTCTCACCTCACAAGTTCTCTAGAGACCCAACTTCCTGCTGACCTCTCTAAGACTCTGGTCTTGGTCGAAGAATTACTTGTCTTTCTCATAGGTACATAAAATAAACTAACTCTAGTTCTTTCTCTGTTTACAAATAAGTTTACAACAATGTGCTTCTTCAATAAGATGATAAGATTTAAGTACAGATTAATGCTTCTCAAATAAGCAGATATAAAA